>CM076569.1:330396176-330727067 GCA_034641835.2 Pinus albicaulis | reverse complement strand
TAGGGAGAAATAAGGAGTAGAATTAGATTAGTTTTTATGCTTTTAAAAGAATAAAATGTTGTAAGAGATTTTTCCAATCCAAGTGCACTCTGATGAAGAAAAAATGTTAGATCAGTAGGATTGGGTAGGTAGAAAGTGGTTGATGAAAGTTCCATTGTTTTTCATGACTGATAACTTGTTTCCAGAACAAAAGAAGATCATTCAAGCAGAAGAAAACAGTCCAATAGGATGAGGCAATTGATCAGCCTTCCAGAGAATACAAGTCTGCAGTTCTTGATGCCTTTAAAAATGCACCATCCCCAAGTGGAGCCACTGTTAGCCACCCATAAAATTCTGTCATATCAGATGGTGGCTAAATGATGTTGGATAGCCTTCAAGAAACAATTCATTACCAAAATTGCTTATACTTGAAGACTTTTGATAAATATCCTATCCTTGGATAATATTCACTACTATTTCCTTTTAGAACTCAGAAATCCTGCTGATTTCCAAAGCCAAAACACTGCTGCAAACCCCATTTTCCATTTCCTCCTTCCCAAACTAACCTCCTTTTCTATCTCTCCATCTCCCATGAAAATCCTATAAATTCATGTTTTCTTCCCTTTCCATTTCATAAAAACCATTTCATAAGGTCTAAGACCCCTTCTTAGCCTTATCGGAACCTTCATTTCCTTTGAAAACATTAAAAAACCATAGAAAATCCATATTTTATATGTAATGGACTTAAGCCCCCTCGGGCTAAGTCCCTAACCCTTTCTCCGCCCATGCGTCCTGGCGCCAGAACCAGTCGCTAAGCAATCAGGCGCTAAACCAATGAATAAATCCATTGCCGGTCCTATTTTTCCTTTATAAAATCTGGAAACCCACATTTTCAAAGTTTTAACGTGAAAAATAAAATCACGTGTTTTTATTTTTAAAATGGGTGGACCCGCCGCGCAAACGCATCACAGCTGTTCATCCAACTCACAGATCCGACGGTGCGGGACGCGCCTCCCTGTGGACCCCCCCTCCAACCGTGCGTTGTTTTCCTAAACTGCGTGGTATATTTCACACCGCCTTCGGGCCAAAAGCTATTTTCTTCCATTGGCCAGCGATTCCATACGTTGTGTGACGCGTGTCCCTTGTACATTTTGAAAACCGCCGCGCAACCATCGTCCATCGCGCGTTAAGGACCGGACCAGGACACCCAGTGAAATAAATCTATGTCGTCCGATCTGGGCCCCCTCATCAAATGACCATCGCTCTTCGAAAGTGTCCGATGGTTAACCAAAGTGCCCGCGCAATAAATCAGCCTTTGTGCAGCAACAAAACAATCTCCGCCGTCGATCTGATCTGCAGATCGACGGTCCATATTTCATTACCCGATTCCGTCGCCCGGTCAACGATTCCCCACCGCTGACTTTCCATCGCCCAATCTCGACCGTCGATCTCCACAGATGGATGGCTTGGGCTTAATCTCTCCTCCGTCCATTCCATGATCACTCCCGATAAATCTGGACCGTTGGATGATGCCATCCAATGACCACGCTCCCTCCATATGCCTCTGCAGCAGTTAACCAGTAAATGCATGGATTTTATAATGTTTCGTTTGTATTTTGCAGGGTTTAATGTTCTTTTTGCTATGTTTGAAAACGATTCGAAGGAAGAGGGTGACGACTCTCTTGCTTTCGATTTACCAAAGGAAATCGACCGCCGGGTTTAAACTTCACAGCTATCAATGTTTCATGAACCATTGATGCATTACAGACCCTGTGCAGCCCTACGCAATAGCAAGAAAACATGGATTAAGCGTAGAAAAAAGAGTATCAGCGCTGAAGACCAGGAAATTACCAGAGCAGAGGATTAAGGGACAATTTACGGGGATTATGGCCCAAAAATTATCATTATAAACCTAATTCCCGGGTTAAAACAGAGTTCAAAGCAAATCCAAAAGGTTTCACCGACAGGGAACCCTCCACCGCCACAGATTGAGGCAAATTGATCCCTCTAGCTACCACGGCGCCACCTGTATTCAGTCAGGAGCCAAATTTATTGATCAGGGTCAGATATTTTGCCTCAAAGCAGCCGAAGAGTTATTTCTGCCAGGAACTTCAATGCAAAGAATATCTGCAGAGTTACTTCGACGCCACAAAGTGCCTCAAAGGTCAACAAAACTCCTACCGAGCTTGAAATCATTATGAAAATAATTTAATACAGAGGATATGTATGTGAATCTCCTCATTGAACCCCTCAAGGGCCAATGAGCCATTTAATTCTGTATTAATTGTAATTGAGATCTTTTATCAGATCTCACCTCCTCATCCTTCTATATATACTATAGCAGAAGATGAGTGAGTGTTGGTTGGTTGTTGGTTGTTGTTTGATCACAAGTTGTAACTCTGAAACTCTCTGAAATAAATATACAAGTCTGTTGAAGTTGAAAACAAATTGAAGTATTGGATATCTTGATGATGTTGTTGCATATCTGTTCCTGAGAAGGCTCTATCCTTGGATCCATGAGCTTGGCTGTTGGTGAAGTATTCTGAATTTGTTCTATGTTTTTCCACTGTTTTCATTATGTTTCATAAATTCTTACTACAGTAGGTTGAAAGTTTTAGACTAAGAAATGACTCTTGGAAGCACCTTAGATCTTTTCATCCTTCACTGTTTTATGTTTTCTTCTGCTGAAGTATTTTAGAGGCTTTAAATTTTCTCTTAAATATTTATGCTTGTTTATTTCTATAATAGCTCAAATAGTTGATTTCAGCATGATTTATGGTTTTCCCTGCTTGCCTGCCATCACTTGAAAGCTGTTATTGAAGTCTCCCTTTGAATTACCATTGTTTTAAGTTAATCAGAGAGGTCAGTTTTGATCTTGCCCTTTGCCATTGCTTGAACAGTTGTTTTGAAGGTCTTTATAGTTGTGAGCATAGATGTTGTTTAGGTGTTCCCTCTTCTATGACTGAAATTATCAATGAATCTTTTATGTTTTCTAAGTCCTTTAAAATAAAATCTTTGAGGAAATAGGGTGTTCCCTGAATCTTAGATTTCGTTTTGAAAGTTTTCTTGAAGTCATTATTTGCTTAAAGAATGTTTGTAGAATTCATGGCTAGCCCTGTCTATCAAATATCTCTTTATTGATAAGGTATGTTCTTCAAGTTCCCTTTGTTGAGAATTAAACTTCTCTTTCCAAATCATTAATGTTCACTTCATTCCAAAAACAAAAGGATCATGTGGCCAAGTTAGATTTTCCCTTTGATATCCCATATCCCTTGAAGAGTTTGTCATGACTTGAGTTTGTCATGACTTTATTTTGACTCCATAGCCCAATGAACCAGATATTTCCTCTTTCTGTCTATCTTTCCTAGACCTTTCACGTTCTACTGTATCAACTCAACCCAACCAAACAAACAAAACATCTGCACTTAATAACTAGTCTAAAATCCATACTCAAAGCACACAAGATAAACCTTTGCAAGAAAATATTTGAGAGATCCCTCTCTGAGAACAGGAGGACTAGATCCTGGAACTCTAAAGATTGGTTCTGATGTTGCCTTGTCTTTTGATTTGTCATACTACGGGACACCAGCTTAAGTTAGATGCATTCCATTCAGATTTTTCGCATTAGAACTAACATCATATCATATTTTTCATGGTAGATTAGTTGCATTTAGATTAAATTTGCACTTATTTACTTTCCTGTTGATTTTTACGACCTAATATTAAGCATGGGTGATCATTAGACACCAAGAAAACATGCTTCCCCGTGTGTTTAGTCTTTGTATATGCAGGTAACACGTCTACCGTACCAAGACATTGCTCGTGTTCTCATGACCTCCCATCCGAGTAGCTTTGTGCACTTTCCCCCAAGAGCTCATGTCCCAGTTGGAGCCAAATGTTACCCAACACCTATGGGTAGTGTATATAGGAGAAAAATTTTCTCCTAGATGGTCCTCAGTCAGCAGCTAGCATCCCTTTGAAGCCACCAAATAGCTCAAAGTGCCATTGTCTCCGCAACCATAGCCAACCATGTGGTCCCTCAACCACTTGTCATGAATGTATGTTTGAAGGTAGGCCTCCCGACCCCAAAGGTATGGCTTTTCATTGGTACAGTTGAGTAATTTTCCTTACTTGTCATGAGCACTTTTGGGCATGGATTGGTGGGGGGATTCGGCGGAAAGAGTGGGTTAGGCTTGTATTCTTGTCTCCACTGGTTGATTTCGTGGTTACCCTTGTATCCTAGTCCCGTGGGATCTCCTTTAGTGACCATTTGGCTTTAGGGGTTGGCACTACATGGGAAATCCCGATTTGGTTGCATGGTCCTGCTTCCCGATACCACCTATATTACTCCGCTTTCGTTCACTTGATCCCCATTCATCTCTTTTCCCATCTGGGTCCACATGTCTCCACTAGGTCCACGTAGGGCTAGCCTCCCCCTCCCCTTGTGAACACCTTGGGTAGGGCCTAAAACGATGCCCCGGAGGTTGATGTAGCTAAAAGAAAAGAAAAAGCATAATTTGGCCACTCTCAACAACAAATGTACAACAAAATGCAAAAGATGGTCGGGACATACAAATTTAGCACATGGGCAAAAGCCAAACATGAGCTCTACCCCTTATCCATGGCCATCACCCTAGTTCCTATGGGACCTAGATGAGCCCCCTCTATCATTAAGGAACCCATGATTGTACGAACCGCTGGTGGGCAATGAATCACCGACCTTAAGGGGGTATTCACTGCTACATATTACATATCATGCTCTCATCCCCTGGAGCCCCAAGCAGTTATGAATAAAAATCAATAAAAGGCAAAAGGCATATGAAGAAGGGTGGACAAACAAAGGTCGGGATGACTCATGTTCCACGATTTTCTCCCTCCTACACTCATATACCCAAGTGTGGGCTTCCCTCATTTTAGCTACCATGGCTCCTTAATATGTAGTCTGGATGTTTTCCTTGATCCCCACTTCATTCCATCATTATATCATTTTCCACCTACCATTTGCGGGATGTACCGCGAACATGTCACCCCTACTAGAGGTGTAAACCACCTAATAGTTTCCTTGGCTAACACCCTATTGTTCTTGGAGACAATTATGCATACCAAAGCCCACTATGGTAGGGCATGGCAACATGAAGTGCTCCATTGACCCCATGAATTGTAAGCTCTTTTACTTGATTATTCTAATGATTTGTTGTATTGGAGGGAAAGGGGATGCATTGGATCTTATGCAGGATTGCAGGTGGATTCCCATTTGGGGCTTGGTCTCCCTATACGGGGGTCCTAGCCCTCTAGAGGGCCACATTGGCACTTGTAGGGTGAGCATTGAGAACCATGGGCCTCCACCATAGCCGAGATTACTTCATGGATCCCCAGCAACGTTCGTTGATTACTCATATTCCACCTTTGGGATGACGGTGACGCAATTGGTTCACCACGCCCAATCGACTTCACAGATGCAACATACACTTGGCAGATGTTTCAAGGTCCAGAGGATTATTCCCCGCTACAGAGGCAGGACTTATGTCATCATTCCAGCCCTTACAAATGGTCTACATGCACTTCCGATCCATTTGGAGACCCATGAGGATGACCTTGTGCCCCCACACCCACTTGGGAGCACCATAGGTTCTTGCTTGGAAACCAAGGGGCCAACCCCTTGTCCATTATGACGGGAGTCCATTTCTACATCATGGCTCCATTTGGACTTCATTATGCCTCCTCAAAGGCCCAACGACTCAATTTGATGATCATTCGACCCTCTTGAGAGACTTATCTTTACATTATTGAGTTATTTGGTGGGGTTATCACCAAAAGTTTTGTTATTATGCACAATATTTTATTTTAGGGGCTAAATTAGGCCTAATTAGCTAAATCAAATTCATTAGGAAGTATATAAACATAAGTGTCATGGAATCAGTTCATCATCATTACTTGGATTAGATCATTCTCTCTTGTGAGATTTTCGTTATTCTTTTGGAGGACGAAATTGGATGGATGGATGAATTTTGGTGTTTGGATTTCTTCATTTTTGTCTTGGAGCTTCATCATTGGCATATGATGATGATTGGATATACTTGTTCTTACATGTAAGTACTCTTTTAATGCTATTTTGTAATTTTTTAATGTTACGTGCATGTTGTTGGGGATTTTCACTATATTAGGCTGAAATTTGTTGCTTCTCTTATGTGAAAGGGTGGAAATTTGTCCTTTTATAGTGTTGCATCATGTCATGGGCCATGTATGAATAAGTGAATGTTCCTAGAGATATTTTGTCTAAATTTTATCTCGATAAGTCATCACATATTGCATATCGAAGTATAAATACCTTGAAGCAATTATCACATGCCCTAATTGTCGTGCGAAATTGTTTTAGAGGCCTCCTTGACAAAGGGAAATCATCCCAAGCGGAATCTTCTTGACGCCATTTCTCACAAAGGATTAGACACTAATCCTCCATAGGTGATCACCTTAAAGCATATTTTTCTTACCTTTCTCTCTTTCTTTCTAGGCCTAGTCTACATAGGTCACCTAGGGCATCAATTATCTCACAATCTAGCCAATGAACTCGATGTTTGGTCCACAACTGCGCCTGAGTTTGCTCTAGAGGCCTTCCAAATTTGAAGCAAATCTGACGGTGGGATCTCGAGATATTGCAAGCCCTAGCTCAAGGACCCTTTTTTTCCTTAGGTTTCCTTTGGCTAGTAATCTCATTTGGATCATTGCATTCTATTCCAAGAAGATTTGTCCATTGATCCTCTTCTCTACCACAATTTGGTCAAGCCCCTCCTTGGGTGACCAATTCCTCTTACTTGACCTAATTCTGGATCCACTTAGTCCTATGTGGTCCCACAACTTTTTGAGGATAATCTCACAAAGACCATTTGAAAACCAAGTTTTCTCAAGGGTTTTCAGGACTAGGTCCCTCCCTTACAAAGCTTATTTTCAAAACCTAGCCCTTGAAACTCCCTTGGCCCTTCTTAGAGAGCCCTACACCTTGCTTCCCAAGCAAGAAAACCATACAATTGAGTCTCTCTCATGAATAGGCCTTAGGAATCACTCCTTATCTTTTCATTGATTCATTCATCTAGTGATTCCCTTTGTATCGGGTATCCTCCCATCGGTGAAAGTTTGTAAAAAGCAAGGAGCTTTAGCTGAGATGACAGTGGGCTATTGCTCCATTGTTCCCCTTGACCTAGTATTTTCCCTTTTAGGATCCCCTCCTAGGACCCTTGCTAGTTTGAGCGGTAACAAATCCAATCCGCAAGTATCTGACAGAAATAATTAGAGAGAAAATTCTCTCACCCCACAAGCAATCACGACATTGGCTTCTATAGAAAAATTGGTCATCCAAACCTCAGCATAGGCCCCTCTGCGCTGCCTGTCGCACGTGTGGCTTGAATTTGCCTCTGAGCAAGCCGTCTAGCTTGCCTTTGTTGCTCAAGGTGACTCACTAACCCTCTGGAAGACTTTCCCGACCTCTAGAAACTAAATCGACCTCCTCCTTAGCTAAATTGAATAGCTCTGCTTCAACTATTGTGCAGTCCTTGCGTTGCTTCAACGTGGATCACTTATGTCACTTGTTGTTGCCTCCCCAGATCTAGAAAACTTCCTCCGGATCATTGTCCCTGCCCCTCACTGTCTCTACTTTGATTTATGGCTCTCTGGCAACTACTGTTGCTCTCTAGAAATCGAACTGCCAAGGAAATCAAACTATTGGAGTGTCTTCTACAAGTGCCCATTGATTTCTTCTTATAATCCTCTGTTGCAGTTCCAACAACCAAGATGAAATCTTAAGAAAGGGCTAGGATCATCTTAAAGTCGATCCATGTGAGTTTCTAGACTATTCTCAACTTGACTTAATTAATTTTGATTAATTAACCAATTTTCCTAAGTTTAGATTTGGGAAACATTAAAAAATAGGTTAATCTAATTAAGCCATCTATAGGTGGAATTTCCATAAACGATTTATGGGTTTTGGAGATCTCATGTATTCTAGCCTCTCCACCAAATTTTGTGGCTAGAACAAATTTGATGCTACAAAAACTAACATATTTTAGCAAGTTAAGAGATTAGATTAGATCGTTATTTGAGACAAGTTCCTTATGGAGTCAACTACTTGCTTTAGATCGATTAAATACCATGTGACCGAATGAACAATCGTTGCTTAGATGCTTTGCTATTCTATATGAAGTGCAAGTCCTACAATCTAGGTGTGATGCAAGAAATATTGGTTTATTTTAATTATATGCCTAGCTAAGTTTATCCCTTAACCTTCCATTGTTTTGAGGCTAGTCTCTAAAGTAGGTTGTAGAGAGAAGTCAAGGTGAAGTAAGCAAAGGCTTGGTTAACGATACTTCCCCTTGAAATCTAACCACCCAGTGCCTCTAGTGCTTCAGAGACTGTGGCTCTAACGACTGCAAGGTCACCGTGTTAACCACTAGAGAGGGTCTAAACTTAGCAAGCTAAAAGATGAAGGGTGTTCCTATCTTTCTGTCAACCAAGCTTATTCTTGGAGGTAAATTAATTAATGCACAACTATGCCTAGAATGCAAATGTGAATAGAGTGATCTTGAGGTAAGATTGTTTATGATCTCAAGTACTTGGTTACAACTTATCCTATGACAACGAGTACTTAACAATGAATGAGAGACAATCTTAAACACAAGGCAAAGTGCTCAATTTCAACAGTGCTCAAAAGGTGTAGCCAATGTAACTAAGAGATAATTGCTCAAGTATTAGACAGGAAACAAGATTAATGTTCTTCATAACAAAATCATCAATATGTCAAAGATAAACGATCATCCACAATAGATTTAACCATGAACAATAAAATTAATGACAATAATGGCAATAGGAGCACTTATCCACAATATTACTTGGAACAATTAGTCAAGCGCTTATATGAGATAACACAAGTGTGAAAAAGATGCCAATTAAACAATTACTCAAGAGATGGACAATTTATATGATTAATGTTCTTTACACACAATTTGCAGTTCTCCAAGTTATGACAAATTTTATCACAATGTCAAATTAGTGTAGAACAATTAGACCTCTAAATTCTAATGCTATTGTGAAAGAACAAGAGATACCAATATGCCCAAATCCAATGACCAATCAAATGCTTCAAGATGATATTAGATCTTAGGATTAGGTGCTTTTATGAGTGAGTTATTTAATGCACAATTTATGATCCCTTAGATAATGATACTCACAAGAAAACAAAGTGTTAGATCTCTTGTTATGAAGATATGTAGCAATCAAACCAAAATCCAGTGTTACCAACAATAGCAATCTTTTTCACAATAGATCATTAACCAATTCCAAAGACCTTATGCAATTTACTTTCAAATGACACCAAATGAGCAACAGTAAACTTTCATGACAACAGTAAGTTAATTACGACAGCAGTACCTAATATTATGTCTAATGTGCCAAAACAGTCCCAAAATTATCTAATTCTTTTGATTAAATGAGAGCACTTAAGATGAAATGCAAACAGTGAGAAAATGCCTATGAGTGCAAGCATGCAAATGAGATGAATGAGGCAGCAAAGGGAAGCCTAGTGTTGATTTTTGGTAGCACCGGATGTGCTCTAAGCCTCAAAATTTGCAGGAAGGCTTGGACACATGTATTCCATAATACCCAGAAATCGTTTCGGAAATTCCACTCGCAAGAGGTTTAATTAAATTTATTAATTATTTTTAATGGATGTTTAAGTCTAAACTTAGGAAATTAAAATAATTTAAGTGTATTAATTAAACTGGGTGTGAAATTTCTAGAAAAAGACGGAGATCGAGTTAATATGATCTGAACCATTGATTAGAATCTAATATGGGTCGTTGATTGATCAATGAGAATATTATAAGGACTTTGATTGCCATTTGGAAAAAACATCGAGTGAGATCAAGAGATCGATTTCTCAAGAGAGCAGCGCAGCAGTTGCCGGAGAAATCATCGAGGATATTTCTTGCAGTGAGGGGCAGGAATAGTTTTCCAGTTGGAGGTTTCATGATCCGGGGATACATTGCACAGAAGGCAAAGAGAGATCTAGAGAGGTTGCGCAGTGCAACGCTGGGCAGCGTAGAGCTAAAGCAGCGCAGAGCCTGTGAGGATATCCGAAGCAATGCTGAGGAGCAGATCAGATCCAGTGCCGGGAGCCGAAGTGGGAGGCCGGAGGGCCAGACGATCGAGCATCCAACCAGCAGATTGATCAGCATGGAAATGACGCATTCCTCATGTAATTAAACAGAGGCAACAAGTAGTAAGTGTATTGCCAGGATTATGCGAGAGGTAGGTTGGGGCTAGCCATTCAGAGGTTGGATCAATGTCAGATCACCAGTGATAGTGTGAGGTATTTCTCACTAATTTTATGCCAGTCAGATATTACGTATCGGATAGCCAATAAGGCATCCAAGATTGTATTCATAACTACTGCTTAATAATAATACAAACGCTCAACTGTTGCATTGGTTTTCCCGCATTGGGTTTTTCCGGGGACTTAGTCCGAAAATAATGGTGTCATATGTGTGTTTATTTCTTCTTGCTCGGTTCTTGTTTCCGCATATAATTTAATTAGTGAAGGTTGCAGTTGTATTTACTTTGATATTTACAGTGTAACACAATAAATAACTTGCATGGAATTAACAAGTAGAAGTAATATCAGAATCTTGCAGTAGCAATTCAGGATTACGAATTTTGACATGGTATCAGAGCGCAGGTGAAATAGGAGAGCAAAGCCGGAAGAGCCCAACGCTGAGCAGAAGAGGGAGATCGAAGCGTTGCGTAGGCAACAAATCGAATCCCCAGAGCGGTTGCACAATCTAGGCTAGGAGAGCAAGATTCTCAAGGAAAAACTCCTCTCCGAGTGGGTTGACAGAAGGGAAGATTTTCTAGATTGAGATTTGCTAGCAACAGAGGGAGAAGTGCTGCAGCTTCAACGCAGAGCAGTCTTCAGCTGGGACACAGATTCTCTGCAGTAGCTTGTTAGTGCAGAAAAGCGTCAGAAGAAAGAAGAAGGATCACACTAAGGGAATTTTGACCACAGAGAATTTTTTTCCCAAGAAATTATAATTTCCCACACATAAGCAGCAGTAACCGAGAATAATTTTGCTCACTGTAGCAGGCAATGCGTAGAACCACGTGTGCAGAGGGTTAGAGGTAGCATTTGACATTTGTTTGGGCAAGATGGCAACACACGGGCTTAGAGATCAAGATCGTTTGGAGGGCGCCTCCAACTATGTGATCTGGAAGGCAAGGATCTCATTCATTCTAGATGAGCATGATCTCAAGGCATTTATCAATAATGTGGTAGTTGTCCCCACAGATCTAGATCCATTGAAGGCCTACAAGAAGGATATGGAAAATCTAAGAGGTTGATCCTTGAGAGTCAACGGAGTGAGGGATCACATTGTTTCACACATATCTGGCAAAGGGACTGCCAAGGAAATGTGGGATGCCTTGGCTACGCTGTATGAGGGATCTTTCGAGCAACGGAAGATGTTCTTGTAGGAGAAGATGAGATCCACGAGGATGCAAAAGGGGGAGCGCATAGATCTGTTCCTTTCAAAGCTTCGAGAAGTCCGAGATCAGCTGACAGTTGTAGGGTCAACACCTCACACCACGGAGATGGTAAGATTGGCCCTAAGTTTTGTCTCAGAAGAATGGCAAGTCTTCGTCCAGAGTATCCACGGCAAAGAAAAACTATCAGATTGGGAAGGGATGTTAATTTTTGGAAACTAGGTCCAAACTCCATGTTGCATTGCTCATATAATGATGATGATATTTTATATTAGAATTTGGCTTAATTTGTGATCTATAAAATATGTGTAAAAAATTTTTTGGTGAAAATCACATAGGAGAAATTTGTGTCGACGTGTTTCGAACCAGCCAGTGTGGTTCATCATCAGGACAAGATGAGAAATCTGATCAGGAAACCAGTTTAAGTAGAATAGGACCGCTCCAACTAGCTGTTGGAAAAACGGCTAGTTTGACTAGAATAGGAAAATTATTATTATTATTATTATTATTTGTTTATTTATTTTAATTTTGATTATGTTTTTATTATAAATTCTATATAAATCAAATATAAATCAAATCAAATCAAATAAATTAGATAAATAAATCAAATATAAAATCAAATCAAATCAATAAATAAGTAATAATAATAATAATAATAATTAATCAAATAATTTAATATTACTAAAAAGGTAAGATTTAAAAAATAAAAAAAATAAAATATAAAATATAAAATATAAAAAATAAATAAAAATATAAAAAATATAAATATAAAAATATAAAAAATAAAAATAAAAATAAAAATAAAATAAAAAATAAAAAATAAAAAATTGAAAATTGAAAATTAAAAAAAATAAAAAAAATAAAATAAAATTCAAATTCAAATTCAAATAAAAATAAAAATTAAAAATAAATCAATAAATCAATAATACTGAAAATAAAAATAAAATATAATAAATAAATAAATCAAAAAATAATAGGGATGATGGGTGGAATGTTAGCAGATGCTGGATTCCTACACTTCACTCTTAGTCGATCTTGATTCCTCTTTCCAGGTGTGCTCCTTTTATTTTTATTTTTTGGTTTTGATTAGGATTTTTGTTTTGTTTTTATTATATATATATTATATATATGTATTTTTATTTTTATTTTTTTATATTTTTATATTTTTAAATTATTGTATTTTTATTTTTATTATTTATTTATTTATTTATATTTATATTTTTGTTTTATTTATATTTTTTGATTTATTTATTTATTATATTTTATTTTTATTTTTAGTATTATTGATTTATTTATTTATTTTTAATTTTAATTTTTATTTTAATTTGAATTTGAATTTTTTAATCTTACCTTTTCGATGTGTATTATTGATATTATTATTATTATTATTACTTATTTATTGATTTGATTTGATTTATATTTTATTTATATAGATTATAATAAAAACATAATCAAAATTAAAAAAAATAAATAAAATAATAATAATAATAATAATTTTCTATTCTAGTCAAGCTAATAGATTTTTCAGCATTAGACCAATCTATTCTGCCCAAGCTGATTTCACGGTCGGTTCCAAGGCTCTCTTCCATCAACATTGATGAACTGAGGGCCCAGGCCGGATTCAAGCCCGCGTCATCACTAAATTCTCCTATGTGATTTTTCACTTTGAAAAAGTTTTTTTACACGGAAGATGATATTTTTGTTGGATTCCTCTTTTGGAGAGGTGCAAGATTGATCTAAAGGTCATCTTGTTTGGATGAGCAGACCTTATATTTTGATTTTATTTTCCACACGTGCAAATTGTCAAGGTCAGCTAGATTTGTAATGTAGGCTCACATGCCCCAAAAGATGTGTCACACCCTCATTGATGGATATAAATAGGAGAGAGATGATGCTCGTTTCATCATCATCTCATCACACACATTCCTCTTCATCTGATTGGTCTGTACAGCCTTTGGAGGCCTCTTTCTCTCTCCCACGTGTGAAGTTGAAGTTGGAAAATTTCGACTTGTTTTTAAGGCTTTCTGGACAGCGTTGACCAACGTTGACCTTGGGTCAACCCTTGAAGTTTCACTGCGGTTTTAGCACAGAAATTTCTATTTTTGGAGGTTGTACTACTGGGCACAAAAATCGAGGTTGAACGTTGACTTTGACCGAAGCCCCTTTGACCACAGCGTTGACTTCTGCGTTGATTGGTTTCTGTTGACTTGCGTTCACTGTTTGGGAGTTGTCTTTGAGGTGTGTGTGACTCTTGGAGGAAGGTTGATCTTGTATGTTGGAAGAGCTAGTTTGACCAGCCAAAGTCTTTGCTGGCTAGGGCATCCTGTTGACTACTGTAACAAACATTTCTCTCTACATTTGCTGAACAAGAATAATTACAAATTCTGATATATTATTTGGCTTGTCTTCTATTGATCTATTATTATGTTCTATCAACATTTACTTTCATGTTTATGTGATTGCTAAAATTGGAACTGGACCTAAGAGAAAGATTGAAGCAAAACTCGCATTAAGCATAGAACATGTCATGGTTATCTAAAATTAACATGGGTCATATCTATTTAAGACAAAGCCTAAGCTAGTGAAAAGAAATCACCAAAGAAGTGTTGAAAAGAAGTCTGATGGCAAAAGAGATGACAAAGGAGGAGGAGCACCAAGTATCACCAAGGAGTAGAGAAGGTGGAGAGGCAGGGGTGATATGTAAAAAGAAGGAAGAGCAGCATCATCAAGGAGCAGAGGAGCAAAGAAGTAGAGAGCTATTCATCAAGGAGTGAGACAGCAAAGATGGTGGAGCATTGATCTTTTGGATTTGAAGGTTAGAAATTTGACTGCAAATTAGTGTCTGTATGGTCAAACCCCGTATTAAGAATTTGATTATGAACTCGTGAGCAAGGAATGCTCCGGTGTTCGTGAGAGAGTGCATACGTAGCACAGACAAGAAGTTCGGTAATTTGTTCACTTATATATGTATGACTGAAGTTGTCCAGAGTTATGTAACTGTTGGTTGATTAGTTCCTGTGTGGGCGTAGTTGAATCCCCGAGAACTGTGTACACATTGTGGTTTAATTGTATCCTGTATGTCATTGAAGGAGTCGAGGGTCTATCAATGTTACATTTGAGGTGTAAGAATTCATAGATATGAATCTGTGAGTTCAAGCCATTGATAGAAAAACGAGAGCTGTCAAGGAACTCTGTAGCGAGGGTGTGTATGATGAAGGGTCGCTTTAGTGTGTGATTCATCATAGGGGGCTTTAAGCTTGCGTAGAAGCAAACCCAACGGAAAGAAAGCAACATCGTAAACATGTTACAGCAGGAACCAACAATAAGCGGTAGAGTCAAGAAGTGATAACGCTTAATACAAAGGGTTAACTACAATTGGGTATGGTCCTGAAGAATTGGCGATGGTTCACCTTTCAATGGAACCGGGTGAAGGAAGGATAAACGAAGGAAAAGTCGGAAATCCTTTGAAATAAGACATTGAAGAGGAACGGAACCTTGTGCCAAAAATCGAGCGGAACCGGGAGACAAACATGAAAAGGCGGGTTGAGTGGGCAAACCCGGCAGTATCGCAGCTGCAAGACATGAAAAGTTACTTCATTAAAATAACGACATTATCAATCATAGACGGTCTGTAGTGTTAAGTTTCCAAAAACTACTCATACGCTGTAAGGAAATTGGAGAGTTAAGAACTTTTAGCGTTTAAATTGGCGCGACGGTTTATGTCGTCGAATCATCCAAGATGACGCGATAAGTTACTCTCTCAATCATTTCAGATGAGAAGGGCGTTTATGGTGTCAGCCCCAACTTAACTTTCGTGATCATGGTTGGGTTTTAATTGGCTGTTAATTTCCACATATATATATAGCGACGGATATATATTGTTTAATATGAGGTGAACAAGCTATAGTTATTGCTGCATTAAACAAATGTCAAGGTTGAACTTAAGTAATGGGCCGAATGCAGGTTGAGTTAGTCCACATGGATTTGAATACATGGTAGAGTGCTCCCATATGAGTTAAATACGTGGGTTTTATTATAAGGTTCATAATAAAATGAACGGGATTTGATATCTATTGGAGATGATTGATATATCTTATATAGAATCGGAAGCTGTGGACGTAAGTGAATTTATATAGTTGGTGGCTTAATATAGTTCAAGAGCATTGTACTTAAGTATTGAAACTCGGGCATAAAGGTAGAGTGTTGCTACTATAGATGATTAGAACATGCTGTGAGATTAAATATTAAGTTGAGATGGTTTGTATCAAGGTCGACAGGT
Source organism: Pinus albicaulis (assembly GCA_034641835.2). NCBI lineage: Eukaryota > Viridiplantae > Streptophyta > Pinopsida > Pinales > Pinaceae > Pinus > Pinus albicaulis. Next base: position 330,711,286 of record CM076569.1, on the reverse strand, counting down.
TATGTTAATAAAATGCTAGCGGTAGGACTAAGAGTCCTTGTATGTGGTCTATTACTGGGACCCATGAGTATTAAAGGTATGGATTGAAGAATTACTTTGGGTTAAAGGAAATCTGAAGGTTTATATAGCGAAACGAAGGTTTATTGATGATTTACATAACACTTGGGTTAATTCAAAACAAGGGCGAAGGTACGTCTATAATATCCTGTGGGCTCGAACTCTAATATATGGTGATAATTGATATTTTAATCAAAGTCGAAGCTTATGTTCCAATACATGGATCATTATAATAAACCGAATGGACAGAAGAGTTTATTAACTTTTGTGGGACCCTCACGAATTGCATCGGAGAAACTTGGCAGCGGAACATGATTAACAAAATTTTCGATTGTGATTGAGTTCCGGACCTGATTCATTATACACGGGAGTTTCACATTTGTTTGAATTCTGACTTAAAGAGCATCGGAGTGATTCATCGCATCAGCGCAGTGAAGTGAACAGTGATTAATCGCATCGGAAAAAGCAAAACATCAGAGCATTCTATTGAAAGCCGCGATTGTGATTGTCGCATCGAGTCTTTCGCAAAGGCAGCAATCGCATCGGAACAAATATTGCATCAATCGAAATCGGAAGTGTTCAGAAGCGATCCATCACATCGGGGATTAAGAAAAGTCTATGGTTTTTAATCATAAAGTATTGTGGAAGGTTCAATAGGATTCGAATAAAAATAACTCCGCATCAATGTAAACATTGGTTCGCACCATAATAAAGCTCATATGGTTCACATTAAAATAAACATAAGCTTGAATTTGAAATATGGAAGCCGAGACCATTAGTATGTTGGGTCTGTGTGTCAATCAAAGCCGAATCTTTTTGAAGCAGAAATGTGAAATTGCCTTCGGGACAATGGAAACATTTGAGTGAATTTCCGTTTAAAATTGATTTGTGTGGGCCCGAAGACTGTTGGATGTTGGCTTTAATAAAGGTCTGAGTTTAAACCATGTGCATTCTATTATGAACCATCATATGGTCCAAACCATGGGGTTACTACAGTAAAAGAAAATTTTCCGCATATCATTAAAATTGCCTAGATTGTTTGAAAATTATTTGAGTGAAAATGTGGGATGCATTTATATGCACAGGAAAGTGAAAATGTGGGATTGACAGGTATACATACACAGTGAACAGGAATATGCACAAGAATTATTTTGACAGGTATACATGCACAGAAAGCAGGAGAGGGTACAGAAGATGACAAAGGCAATGAAAAATAGAGGTATGCAAAACAGTTTCTTAACAACAGCAGAAAAGAAAAAACCAGCAAAGCCAAAGGCCAGAAAGAGGACTGAGTGAAATTTATATACGTAACTGAAAATGAGAATGTAAATGTTGTAATTGATTTTATATTGTTTGTGATGCATTGGAAAGTATCCAGAGGAAAACAAAACTCCCACTGTAATACTGAAATTAATGCATATTGTTATATTTTTTGAATGAGCGGGTAAAAGAAATGAGAAAGCAAAAGGCAAAGAGTCATGACTGTCCATTTCAAATTCCCCGAGGAATGATAAAATTCATAAATAAATCCCTATAAATGATATCACCTTGATATGCGTAGAGAAATTAGAGAGTAAGGGAAGAGAATGCATAAATGAAGCAGTGAAGAAGGAAAGAGGTGGAGAAAGGGAGAGTCGAGCAGAGAATCCGAGAAGGTGCTGAGATGATGCAGGGAAGATATGAGGACTGATGGACAACAGAAGAGAAGGTACAAAACAGACCTGATATCCAAGGTAAATTAGCAAGTATTTTCTTTGAAAGAAGTAAGGAAGTGGGAGCTCCCCTATCAAGTTGTAGCTGACTGAGGTAGGAGCCTCCTGTAGGTTGGTGCCTGCAGAAAATAGATGGGAGTTGGTGCTTCCACATCAAGTTGTAGCTTGATAAAATGTCAGTTGTAGCTGACTGAGGTTGGAGCCTCCTGTAGGTTGGTGCCTGCAGAAAATTGATGGGAGTTTGAGCTTCCTTGCAAGTTGTAGCTTGCAGAATTGAGGTAGGAGCCTCCTGTAGGTTGGTGCCTACAGAAAATCAGTGGTGAGAGGGAGTTGGAGCTTGCCTTTGCATCACAATAATAATAAGATGTGGTTTTCTCCCTTTATGGGTTTCCACTTATATCTGGTGTCTCTGTGCATGATGTTTATGTGTTGATCTGGTTTATATCATCTACTTAATACTTGTTGCTCTCATATTAAGTCTACTGTTACATTATATTAATGCTTGCTGCTCACATTCTAAGATTACTCACATGTTAAGTTGAACATGAAATGAAGGTGTGAACAAGTGTTAATGAAAAAGTTTTAAAAGTCCATGAATGTGTTAAAATGATTCACCCCCCCCTCTCAGTTTAACTAAGGGTTCAACAAGAAGTTGTCTTATCAAGGACAAATAGCCTCCTCAACTCAGTTAAGGGTTTCAAATCTAACGATGTCAATCGATAAGTCTAATTGTCATGCTTGGAAGATGTCTTTTGGATTTGGCATTGAAGATCAAGATGCTGTGGATTATGTGCAGGGAAGATAAATGAGCCTATCAAATGCATTATCGCCACAAAGACTAAGTATAAAAAAGGGGAAATCAAGCAGAATGATTATCGGGATTCTATAGTTCACTTTATGTCATATGATTGTGAAGGGTGTTATCTAAAGAGATATACATGTTGTTTAGCATGTCTGCATAAAGCAATGCTAATCAAGTTCTCTTCTTCAAGAACAAGTTGAAGAATATCAAGAAAGGAAAAGATGAATCCATTCAATCCTATTTTATGAGTCTGAATCAAGAATGACTTCCTAGCTATTGGGGAAGAAGTAACTAATCGAGAGCTCATTCTCATTTCTCTTGAGGACTCCCCAAGACTAGTATGTATTTAATACTATGATTCTTAATAATAATGTGATTCTTGATTTTGATGAATTGTTGATGAGATGCACTCAAGAGGAGACAAGGATGATGGAGAGAGACCATCCCTCGAATGGGAATGGAGGTGACCCTACTACCTTCACTGCCCATGCAAAGAAGAGGAACAATGGTGGTTTGAGAAATCAAAACCATGGAAGAGCGGGTCCCAAAGGAAGAAATGAAAGATGTTACACTTGTAACTAGTTTGGTCACTATGCAAGAGAATGCCCCAATAGAAGGGACTCTCCTAGAGATGATGACAACAACAACTTCAGGGGGAATGGAAATCAAAGGAACTACAGGTTCAAAGGAAAGAGGAAGGCTCCCTCTAATCGAAGAGGAAAAGGGAAAACTTTCAAGAGGTCAAGAAAGTCCAGGTATGATGAATCTAATGTTGTTAATAAGAAAAATGAATATATTCTTATATCTGCCCTCTCTGTTGCATCTCCTTCTGATACGCTGGATAATTGGTTGATTGATAGTGGTGCCTCAAGGCACTTCACTGGATATAAGGAAGCTCTCTCTAATTTGATTGAAAAGGATACTAATCTGGAAATTATCATTGGAGACAATGCCACCTATCCCGTCAAAGGGACAAGGACTGTGACCCTTCATCTAAATCAAGGTCAAGTCCTCCGCTTGCAAGATGTGTTGTACGTACCTGACTTGAAGAAGAATCTAGGGTCTATCTCGGCAATGGAAGACAAAGGATTCAAGGTGGCATTAATCGATGGAAAGGTACGCATTTGGAAGAGGAACTTCAAAGAAGCATTCACTCTTGGTTTCAGAGTTGATACACTCTATCAGATTGATGGAAGTCCATTGGGGGCCATGACATGTGACACAACCCTTCAATCCGAGCTATGACACCTGAGTTTTGCACGCCTTCATTTCAAAGCCCTTCCCAAAGCAAGGAAGGTGGTGACAGGGATGCCTGAATTCAAAGATGATCATGAAGGTGTATGTCAGGGTTGTGCCGAAGGGTAGCATACAAGGGTACCATTTCCCTCAAGTGTCAGGAAGACATCTGATATTTTGCAATTGATACATTCTTATCTATCTGGTATGCTGCCTGTAACATCCTTTGGAGGATGCTTATATTATATCACTTTTATAGATGACTTCTCCCGCAAGACTTGGATATATTTCTTGAGGAAGGACGAAGCATTCAATTGGTTTTGTACCTTCAAAGCCTTGGTTGAAAATTAGACAAGGAAGAAGATCAAAATTTTGAGGGCCGATGATGGACCGAGTATGAGTCAAATGAATTCAATGACTATTGCAAGGAAGCTGGTGTTAAGAGGGAGACCACCACTGTGTATACTCCCGAGCAAAATGGTGTTGTTGAAAGGAAGAATATAACCATTTTGGAAGCTGATCGTGCCATGCTCTATGACCAAGGTCTTCCAAAGTTTCTATGGGGAGAAGCTGCCAACACTGTTGTGTACGTTCAAAATAGATGCCCACATTCCGCATTGGACTCCAAAACTCACATAGAAGTCTTCTCTAGTAAGAAGCCCTATGTCTCATTTTAGAGTTTTTGGAAGTCATGTTTATTTTCATGTGTCGAAAGAAAAGAGAAGCAAGTTAGATGCTTCTAGGAAGAAGGAAATATTTGTGGGCTACAGTGAAACCTCGAAGGCATATAGAATCTATGTGACTAGTCAAAGAGAAGTGGAGATATGCCACGATGTCACCTTCGATGAAGATGTTGCCCTCAAGAAAGTGAGGAATCTTCCAAGCTCAAAGAGAAGTGGAGATATGCCACGATGTCACCTTCGATGAAGATGTTGCCCCCAAGAAAGTGAGGAATCTTCCAAGCTCAAAGGAAGACAAAGAAGAAGAAGAAGCTGGAAGGCAAGAAGAACCGAAGGATGAACCGATGCCCAATGTTGAAGGTTTGATGGCTCCTATAGATCCACCTCCTTCAAATAAAAGGAGACCCTCATGGCCTAGGGACACTCTCGAAGATGTCGAGAGACATATTGCTCCAAAGGGAACATTCCGTGAAAGTAAGAAGCCAAATATGTACCAAGGGTACCAAGCAGCCATGAGTACTATTGTACAATCTAAACCTGGATCATTTGAAGAAGTCGTAAAGCATCAAGTTTGGAAGGATGTTATGCACGAATAATATGAGTCCATTATGAAGAATGATGTCTGGGATGTGATCCCGAGACCAGAGGACAAATCTGTTGTCACCTCGAAATGGCTCTACAAGATCAAGCATGGAACCAATGGAAGTGCTGAAAAGTACAAGGCAAGATTTGTTGCACGAGGCTTCTCTCAAAAGGAAGGCATAGATTATGATGATATATTTGCACCTATCGCCCGCTATACCACCATCTGATCGATCATTGCCCTTCCGCAATGCAAGGATGGAATCTCCATCAAATGCATGTGAAGAATGCCTTTTTATATGGTTCAATCAAGGAAGAAGTTTATGTGGAGCAACCTCTGGGGTTCAAAGTTCAAGATAGAGATACATATTTATGCAAGTTGAAAAAAGCCCTCTATAGGTTGAAGCAAGCCCCTAGGGCTTGGTATGAGAGGATCGATAATTACTTGATGAAGTTGGGCTTCACTCGAAGTGATGTTGATCCAAACCTTTATTTTAAGGTTGATAAAGAAAGGCCTCTCATTCTGGTTCTCTATGTGGGTGATCTCTTCCTGACAGGTGCTTACCCTCTCTTTCATCAATGTAAAAGGGAGCTAGATTCTGAGTTCGAGCTGAAGGACCTGCGACTGATGCACTATTTTCTAGGCTTGGAGGTCTGGCAAATGCCAAGTGAGATTTTCCTTTCTCAAGGAAAATATGTCGTGAAGCTACTGGAGAGATTTGGGATGGTGGATTGCAAGTCTGTGAGGACTCTGATGGAACTCAACTTTAAGAAGTTGTGTGGAAGTGTTGTTGGGCCCAGGTTGGGAAATCCCACCGAGTATCGTCAACTCGTGGGGGCCTTGATGTTCTTAGTGAAATCACGTCCGAACATATGTTTTGCAGTGAACACATTGAGTCAATATATGGTTGACCCTCATCACATTCACTGGATTGGTGCCAAGAATCTCTTGAGATATCTTCGAGGCACAATCAACCATGGGCTAAGATACACTGCTGGGAGTATGAGGCTCCATGGATATGTCGATGCTGATTGGGTGGCAGTTTGGTGGATCGTAAGAGCACATCTGGATGTTGCTTCACTCTTGGTTCTGCTTCGATATCTTGGATGAGCCGGAAGCAGAAACTGGTTGCTTTGAGCACCGCCGAGGCCGAATACATTGCAATGAGTATGGCTTGTTGTGAAGTTATTTGGTTGAGAAAGCTCTTCAGTGAGTTGTTTGGACATGTGCTAGATACCACCGTTATCCTTTGTGATAACCAGAGTCGAATTCGTCTTTTTTAGAATCCCGTGTTCCACAACCAATCCAAGCACAATAAAATTAGGTACTACTTTGTCCGAGACATGGTACAGTGAGGCGTCGTAAGGCTCCATCATAATGGGACTGATGAGTAGGTCGCAAATATTCTCACGAAGCCCCTGGGGAAGGTCGAATTCTTAGCCTTCCGTGAGAAGCTTGGTATCGTGGACAGACCCTATTTTGAGGGTCCTGCTTGAGTTGGACTATAAGCTCTAGGAGTTCCAGGGTGCTTGGGGATAGCTTCTTGGAGCTATAGGCAACCACAAGGCGAGGTTTGCCAAACCTTGTTTCTGTGCTTCTTCCCCACCGTTGTGATATTGAGTTGGTTCACCCTCTCTTTGATCTATGCCTCGCATGCATCCTACCTATGGAGTTTCGGACTCATGGGAAGTACCTCTCATTTGGCCAATGAGGTGGGAAATGTGAATAGAGACCGATGGACGCATCGGGGCTTGTCATAGTCTCTATGTCTAGGATGGGATGTGTCTAACACCTTGATCTGGGATAAAGTCCGATGAGGTTCTTACCTCCAAACTGACCTCAGGTTAGTGTGTGACTCTCTTGAGTCTGATTGAGGTTTTAACCTCTAAGCTGACTTCGGGTCAGCAGAGTGTGATGTCTGTGTGACTCACCCTTGTTTGTTTGCGCCAAGGACCAACAAAAGCATGTTATAGCAAGATGACACAAGATTGCAGGATGATAATGATGATAGTACATGATGGTACTGGATGATAGGATGGCACAGGTGGATAGATGGAGTTCTCCCTAGTTGAGAGGGAGTGTTAATTTTGGGCAACTAGGTCCAAAATCCATGTTGCATTTCTCATATGATGATGATGATATTTTTGTTGGATTCCTCTTTCAAAGAGGTGCAATATTGATCTAAAGATCATCTTGTTTGGATGATCAGAACTTATATTTTGATATTATTTTCCACACATGTGCAAATTGTCAATGTTGGCCAAATTTGTAATGTAGGCTCACAAGCCCCAAAAGATATGTGACACACCCTCCTTGATGGATATAAATAGGAGAGATATGATGCTCATGTCATTAACATCTCATCACACACATTCCTCTTCATCTTATTGATTCGTACAGCCTTTGGAGGCTTCTTTCTCTCTCCCATGTGTGAAGTTGAAGCTCGAAAATTTCGGACTGTTTTTAGGGCTTTCCGAATAGCATTGACTTTGGGTCAACCCTTGAAGTTTGACTGCGGTTTTAGCGCAGAAATTCCGATTTTTGGAGGTCGTACTGCTAGGCACAAAAAATCGAGGTTGAACATTGACTGACCAAAGCCCCCTTGAGCGCAATGTTGACTAGCATTGACTTCTGCGTTGATTGGTTTCTATTGACTTGCATTGATTGTTTGGGAGTTGTCTTTGAGGTGTGTGTGACTCCTAGAGGAAGACTGATCTTATATGTTGGAAGAGCCAGTTTGGCCAGCCAAAGTCTTTATTGACTAGGGCACCCTGTTGACTGTTGTAACAAACGTTTCTCTCTATATTTGTTCGGCAAGAATAATTACAAATTCTGATATATTATTTGGCTTGTCTTCTATTGATCTACTATTATGTTCTATTAGCATTTTACTTTCATGTTTATGAGATTGCTAAATTGAATTGGGCCTATAAGAAAGATTGAAGTAAAACTGCATTAAGCATAGAACATACCATGGTTATCTAAAATTAATAGATGTGGGCTGCTTTTCAACAGGAAGAGATGAGGCGAGATCTGGTCAAGTGCAAACTTGATGGCAGTAGCAACAGTGGGACGAATCCCAAGGAGGAAAAGGAGAATGCAGCCCTTGCATCAAAGGGGAAGCAGGAGCAGCGGAGGCGGAAGAAGGATGTCTCAAAGATCAAATGTTTTAGGTGTGATGAGCTTGGTCACTATGCTACGCAGTGTCCTCTCAAGAAGAAGGACAAGGAAGAGAAACATGACCTGCAGGTTGCAACCGCAAGGATTGAGGAGGATGAATTTGCGATGATTGCCCACATACCTCCAAGGGAGAGTTAGGGTAATCTAGTACTGTAGTTCGAAAGAACTAAATATGGGCAGGATCCTTGAGGAGTCCACCTCTCGGATCAATACCTTGCTACAAGAGCTCATACCAAAAGTAGCAGGATGGACGTGTCAATTGGTGCAAAGGAGTGCCGAAGTGACAATTGCAGTAGCTAGGAGCGCAAAGCAGAGTTAGCAGCAATGCAATTGGCACAGTGGAGAGTCAGCAGCAGCGCAGAGACTTTAGAGGGTCAGGGCAGAGACTAGCAGAAGTCAAATCTCTAGTGACAGATGCAATATTGTTGGTTCAGTATTTTGGATGTTTTCCTGTTGCAACAACAGCAGAGTTGCAGTGCAGATGCAATTGGCAGCAGCATGCAGGGTCAACAACAACACAAATGCAGCAATTGTGCAGTAGTTGGTGGCCAGTGATGTCATACATTAGCAGCGTAGAGGGAGATGTTACAAAGTCAGGATGATGCTTCAGCAAGTTGCATTACTATAGCACATTCCTCGCTAAGAGGGATTGTTGATTTCTAGTAGCATCGAATGTTCTCTAAGCCTCAAAATTTGCAAGGAGGCTAGGAAACATGTATTCCATAATACCCAGAAATGGTTTTGGGAATTTCCACCCGGAGGAGGTTTAATTAAATTTATTAATTATTTTTAATGGATTGAGTCTAAACTTAGGAAATTAAAATAATTAAAGTGTATTAATTAAACTGGGTGTGAATCTTTTAGAAAAAGACGGAGATCGAGTCAATATGATATGAGCCATTGATTAGAATCTAATCTGGATTGTTGATTGATCAACGAGAAAATTATAAGGACTTCGATGGGCATTTGGAAAAAACATCGAGTGAGACCAAGAGATCGATTTCTCAAGAGAGCAGCGCAGCAGTTGCCGGAGGAGTCATCGAGGAGATTTCTTGCAGTGAGGGGCAAGGATAGTTTTCCGGTTGGAGGTTTCCTGATCCGGGGATACATTGCAGAGAAGGTAGAGAGAGATCCAGAGAGGCTACATAGTGCCACGCTGGGAAGCGCAGATCTGAAGCAGTGCAAAGCTATGCTGAGGCAGCACAGAGCCTGTGAGGAGACAAGTTGGTTAGTGACTTATTGAAGGAAGAGAACTTTGAAATGCTTATCTCCATATAGAATGGAAAGTCTTTGAGCTCGGATGGGTTTCTCTATGAGTTCCACAAACCCATCTAGCACACTATGGGGGATGACTTTTGTTGTTTGGCTACAAAAGTCGTCTGCACAAGGGATTTGACAGAATCTCTTAACTAAGATACTATGAAGCCTATTCTAAAAGGAATAACCAAGGACTCTATTGGGGGATCGGTGCCTAACCTTTGCTTAACGTTGCATAAAATATCTTGGCTAAAGCAATGGCTCTTCATATTTGCACCACGCCCAATAAGGTTGTTCGATAAGAGCAGATAGGTTTTTTGCAATGTTGGTTTAATCTATATATAGTGATTTCGGCCAAGGAGACCATGAAGTAGGATATCAAGTTTGGTCAACAAGCACTTTTTTGAAAGATATATTTTCACAAGGCCTATAATTGAATTGATTGGTCATTTATCAGGGAGACAACTTGTTTGGGATTTGAACCACAGTTTGTGGCTATGGTGAATATGCTTTTCTCTAATGCATTGACATTTATCTTATTTAATAACCCTCTATCCCCATGGATTTCATCATATCCATCCATTTGTCATGGGTGTCCCTTACCTTTATGTTTAACAATTGATGCTTTGGGTTATCTCTTGGAGGTTGCTCACATTCAAGGGCATTCACAAGGTATTTTTCTACCTGATCAGTTGGATATGGTTAATAATCACTTTGTAGATGACTCTTTTATCTGTCTAGGAAGACTAGGACTCATTATATGGTGCTCAATTCTATCTAGATATTTTCTATACAACTTCAAGTGGGGTGGTTAGTGATCATAGGATAGATTATTGGTTGATTGGATAAGATAGCACGCCTTGGTAGATTCCCTCAACTTGGATGTGTGTTTGGTAAAGGGTCATTGTATGATATCTTGGCATACCCTTTGGAGTGGGTCTTTCACCTGTTGCTAAGTGGGATTGGTGTTTATAGAGGCCACAGAGAAAGCTTCACTGCTAGCACTATAAAGACATTTTGTTTGTTTGGAAATTGACAGATGTTGGGAGGATTCTTCAAGCCTCTCACATGTACTATTTCACTTGTTGGTTGTCAAGTCAAGCACGGTTTCAATGCTTGGAGCAGATTTTGTGGTCTTATTTGAGGTCAAGATATGGTGGAGAGAGCGGCCTTCTGATGGTCCCGTGGGTTGTGTATATCAAGCACAAGGATAAGAAAGAGCTGTGATTGATTGATGCGACTACCTAAGGGAGAATTCTTGTTTCCAAATAGGTGGCTCTTTACTAAGAGGGAGCTAGCGATTGGCATATTTTGTTGTGACATCAGTGGATTACCAGATAGCATGTCAGCAAGGTCTGAGGAGTTTTGGCTTGTGTGACATTATCACTTCCCCCCACCTATTTCAAGTTGCATGATCGTTTATCTTCAGGGGTATCTGGACAGCCTAGAAGGTAGTATCAAGTTTGGTAAGATAGAATCTAGCTAGCAGTAGAGCAGGTTCAGATTTGGCTAGATGACCTATTTGGAGCTGGAGGTAGCAGGGCCCTTATATTGGGGAGCTCCTATGTCTCCATGCCCGTCACTTGAATAGGAAGGGCATTTTCTTTTGACATGATATGCGGGATTCAATGGAAAATTCCTGGAGGGATTGGCACAATTTGGCTTGACAGCATGCTTTGCTACCCCCAAACCAGCCCACTATCACTCAGCGTGTTGGGCTCATCCCTCAAGGGATGTGTCCAAAATAAATATTGCCAAAATAAATATTGCTGCCAAGTCCATTTTGGCCAGATTAGGGGAGAAGCTTTGGTTTCTCCCTTCAGCAATACAACTCTCAAAGGTTATATTCCTTTTTGCATCAACATTGTGAGCTAGCCCCCTATCCTCAATGCACATTGGGTGTCCTTAAATCCAGAACACATGTGAGTTCATCAGCTGCATAGTGTGTGGTCTGTTCTACTTTCTTATAAGCTGATAGCTTTTGTGTGGCTAGTTATTTATCAGGCTCACCCCTCCACTGCTAGGTTGGTAAACAGTAGGCTATCAAATGGTCTCTTCCCTGTTTTCCATCACTCCAAAACTATAAAGCACATGTTGTGGGATTGTCAGTTTACAAAGAGTAGCTGGAAGTGTGCTCAAAACAGTATCCAGTTCTCTGGGGAAGGGCGCATTGGTGGGCTGCCTGCTTAGTGATTGCAATTATTTGGTATGCTCTCCTCTTATTGGTATTTGCACTGTCTGAGGATCTCTATTCTGTTTACCATCTGGAAGATCTGTTGTAGCTGTATTTTTAACATGAAATTAGTTCTTTGTCTGCATTATGTACCATGTGCAGGTATGAGGAACATGCACACACATGTGAGTTCATCAGCTGCATAGTGTGTGGTCTGTTCCAGTGTCTTACAAACCGATGCCTTTTGTGTGGCTAGTTATTAATCAGGCTCACCCCACCAAGGCTAGGGTGGAAAAGAGTAGGCTATGTAATGATCTATTCCCTGTTTTCCAGCATTAAAAAAATATGAAGCACATGTTCTGGGACTGTCGGTTTACAAAAAGTAGCTGGAATTATGCTCAGAACAGTATTCAGTTCTTCGGGGGTTGGTCACTGGTGCATTGGCTGGCATCCTGATTAGTGATTGCAACTATTTGGTTTGCTCTCCTCTCATTGGTATTTGGTACTGTCTGAGGATCTCTATTCTGTTCACCATCTGGTAGATCTGTTGTAGCTGTATTTTTTATATTGAAGTTAATTCTTTGTCTGCATTCTGTAGCATGTGCAGGAATGAGGAACATGTGCAATTGTTGTTGAAAGGGGTTTTTCTTATTAAGGATGCCAAGTCTCTAGATGCAGTAGCATATATCGATTTTATTTCACTCTAGTAGCAATCAGGAAGAGGATATAAGTTCCATTCTAGATGCCCTTTCACTTTTTGATTTGCTGATGTAAAAAAAATCTGTATATACAATATTAATTTTTCCCAAAAAAATTATCTATGTTGCCCATCTGCTTCTGAAATTGATTTATTCATGACCTCAATTTCACCTGCATTTTACAGGCTCTTGAATCTTTAGGCATCTCTGAATCTTTATACATTGAACTTTGCAACAGAATTACCGTATAGGACATTTGCAAATACATTTATGCCCTAATGTAAGTTATTTTTCTTCTCGAGATGTATTCAAACAATTTTCTTGCAAACAGAGAGTGGTTGTCCGCAAATGGTGTTTTCTTAAATGATAAACCCCTTGCAGCATTGACTGGTTTTCTGCACAATTATCCTCTTGATGCAGCGTGCACAGCCCTTCAGATTATGATAGCACGTTTGTCTCACATTTGCTTAGCATCGGCGTGAAATCTCTTTGAGATCTCTGTCAATCGACGTGAGATTTTTCATGTTCTTGTATTCACAGCCACATTGTGTGTCCTGACCATTGATTTATGGGCATCTCTTTTAGGGAATATGGTATGCTAGTATGCAGCTTTCATGTCTGCAATGGCATCCATTGATATCATGTGCGGACTTTAATAATAGTTTCTCAACCACCAGAAATACTACCGGAAGGTCAAATATTATCCGTTGCAATGTGAATGTCATTTGTTTCATTTTTCATTTGCCGTCTGCAGCCCCAGAGAAATATTTTATTAATGTATTATTCTGTCGCTACCTCGTCTCACTGTAGAATTTGATAATTCATATTCAGAAAATATTGAGATGTTGTTGCAATACTAATTCTGGGTTGGGGTTGTATCTAAAATAAATATTTGTCACATGCTGAATGACTGAATAAAATAGCTACCCAAAAAATTGTTTGTTGTCATTTCCTCTACTGTTGAAATATAATTCTATTATGTTCTTTTGCTCTTAACAATATCGTAATCTTTGTAAAGTTTCAATCTTGGAAATTAAAAAATAATAATTTGCCCCTTCAATAAAAATAAATAACTTGCCTCTTCTTTTCCATCGTTGAATCTTCTTCTTTCTCCTTGAACTCTTGAATCTTTCGAATTTGGTTTACACAATTCTTTGATCACAGGTCTGAGAGTCCATATTGCTCTGATACCACTGTTAGACATTAGGGTGCACATACTCATAGAAACGATGACAGAGAGAGAATAAAAGATGTATTTCATTAGTGATACTGTGGCGATGTATCTCTTACACACCATATATCATCATACATGAAATATTTATAGCGTTCCTAGTTCATCTAACATTACCGTAACATAATGTATCAATGGCTCCTAACAACACGTTATTGAGTGTGACCACTCTACATGTGAAGATGCCTACTCTGGCAAGAAACCACAGGTAAGTCACTCGAGAGCTTTTGGCTTGTAGCATACATGTTTCAATTCTAGATGTTTAGAGTAAAGCAAATCCACAATGCAAGAAGTTGATCCTTGTAGGTTATAGTGGTCAGTGAGCAGCTTATAGCTTTTTGGGTGTTGACATTAACAAAATTGCAGGAGGAACAATTGTAGGTTAAGAGGTGGACATTGAGAGTTGGCATACAAGGAACACATAATGAAGAGGTTGATCTTTCTCCAGAAGGTCTATAGTAGATATGGTTGATTTGATCATTAGAATAAACAAACTTAGACCAAAATGGAAAAACACCACTTTCAATGATGTGAGGTTGAATGAGATTATTGAACCTAAAGAGAAAAGACAAAGCATGAAGCCAAGAAAAAGAGGTAAGCCAGTTGAGCATGTCAAATTTGTTTTAATGTATGCAGTCCCAACTTCATGTGAACTCTGTAACTATGATGAGGCAAAGGGAAAGGCTGTGTGGGAGAACACCAAGAACGTCAAATATAATGCACTAATGATGAACAAAACTTTGAAGTTAATAGATTTTCCTAGGAAGAAGACCATTGTTTACAACTGGGTTTAAGAATAAATACAATGACGAAGGTTCACTAGATATGCAATGATCCTCTAACCAAATGGACTTGTTACTACAACAAAAATGAAAAAAGAATAATAGTAACAGCAAATAGCAAGAAACAATGGGGGCACCTACGAACTAGGTGTTCGAGTATACCTGCAAATCTGAGTAATGGAGGAAGATGTCTCCAATAAACAAAAGAAACTATTTGATTTTTTTCATAAAATGATAGAGATACATATGAGGAGGAAGGAACCCTTAATTATATCCATAGAGAACTATGTTGCACTGGGTTTGGGGATGGGGGGACGAGGGGGACGAGTTCCCGAGACAGCTAGAGTGCACCCCCAAAATTTCCAAGGGATGACAGGTTGGGGAAGGAAATAATATATATAGACCATAGTATTAAAAATTGGAACCGGGGGACCTAATGAACCAAGTTTCAAACCAGAACCAGTCAAACCGGGACTGGTCGGATCTCAATGAACCGGTTTTTAAAAAAATACATTAAATAATTAATTTTTAATACAAAAAACTATTTTAAAGATTTGCAACCATGATTCCAAGCCAATAGAAACAAAATATGAAGAGTTTGCTCATTTAAATACCATGTAAATGTGAATATATCAAAATGGCATCGAGAGCAATACATATCATCGACAAAATACATAAGCAATTAGGCTCCAAATGGCCTATAAAGTCCAAACAATGCTACAAGCTATGAGGCCATTGGCCTACTACAAGACTACATATCAGTGATCAACAACATGATCACTCCTCATCATGATCAAACTCATCACCTCTACTAGACAAGGGGTCATCAACATGAGCTACATAAATGATATGGCTCGGAGTTTGAGGACTCCGAAAACTCCTCTACAACTTTAGTAGTAGTTGTAGTAGTAGCAAAAATAGACATCAAAACTACAAATCACTGAGCAACATGGTCTCTCATGAAACTCACCATTGATTCATCGCTACTAGAAATGGTATCATCAACAAGTCTTGAGGATGATTGTGTCTTGTCCATTTTGGAGGTCTTCTTTCAAGTGGAACATGACTCTATTAACATGACAATGACTCTTATCTTTATGATAAATCCTAAAGACATCAAGAAGAAGTCTTTGACCTACAAATAAAACATCTTGCTCATGAAACCTATGATGCAAGGAATACAATAAATACATTTTATTTTCTTTGATTCTTCTTTACATAAAATCATAATTACAAGTCATTATGAAGACCGAACCTAGTTACACTTTTCAACACTATGTGTGATATAGTGATCTTGGTTATTTTTAGTTATATGCCTAGTCTAAGTAAAACATCTCCCTTAACAGTTTTCAGAGTAGGTTGTGGGATGGAAGCCAATGGGAAGCAAGCAAAGGCTTGAATAACGATACCTCCCCATGTGTTCCAACCACTCAGTGCTTCCGACGCTGCAAAGACTGTGGCTCTGACAACTGCAAAGTCACTTTGTTAACCACTAAGAAAAGTTGAAGCCCTCAAGCTAATTGGAAAAGGGTTTCCCTAGAAGCCTATCAACCTAGCTTAAACCAATATAGATCCTAAGAAGCTTATGCAATGACGACGGGTGAAATCTTTTTGAGTTAAGATTATTTATGGTATTTAAGTACTTAGTGTGAATTATCTTATAGCAAGAGTACTTAACAATGATTAGATGACAATCTTAAGGTAATATAGGTGCTACAAGATAAAAGTGCCAATGTTCAGAAAATATTCCACAAGATGCTTAAAACCGATATCAACAATAGTTACTTGACATATGTGAATGACCAATGTTGAAATGCTCACTTAGAATGGTAATCAATAAAACTCAAGATGCCAAATGCTTAAACAACTAAAACTACCAATGAGATTCAAAGACTTGAGTGTGTTAAGTGCCAAGTTAACAAATGTTAGATTCCAAAATCTACAAGAACACTTCAGCAATTATTAGTTCCAGGACAGCAATAAGAAAATCACTTTGAACCATGAAATTTGCCAAACTTATGTGGTAGAAAATTTCCCAATGCTTAGCCAATGTAGATTTATAATTTTTAGACCTCTTAAGATGTTATATGTGATTGTTAAGACAGCAGTAAGAAAGTTGTAACAGCAGCAAGAAAAACACCTTAGATCCAATAGATATCAAGCCATTAGTGACTAGCAATGATTAGTAAAATACCCAATAACTTGCCAAAGTGAAATATGAGTTTTAAATCACTTTAACATGCAGTATTCAGTGCTAGATCAGATCTGAAACAAGTTATTACAACAGTAAACAAGCTAACAGATCAATAAGCTAATGATGCTACAATCAATGCCCAACATGTCCAAAAATAGGAAAAAAATAACGAAACTGAAAAATTCAAATTTCTAGCACTCTTTAGGTGTGATTCAGAAACTTTGCAGATCTGATTCAGTAAATTATGAAGGAAATTCCAGCAAGTAAATTTTAGATCTAGGCTATATCTAAGGTTCCCAAGTGGCCAAAAATTAGGAAAATCAAAATTTTGCAATTTTAAGTGATTTTGACCAATTTGAATGTGATTCTAGGGCTATTATATCACTGTTATCACTGTTGCAATAAAACAGAGGCAAAAATGAGGGTTTAGAGAGAAATCCATGGGCCCAAGGCCTTGAAGATAAACTTGCCCATGTTGTCAAAATTTTCTCCAATGATCTTGTACCTGAAAACACAAATTTTGAGCAACTTTCTCCTGCAAAACCACCAAGGAATCAGTCCTGAAATTTTCAGATATGGAACTAGGGCAAAATGGGGAAATTAGGCCAAGGAGTGCCAACGCTAAGCTTAATAAGGCTAAGGAGGCTAGGAGGGCAGATCAAGGGCCAAAGAGGAAGGAAAAGGCCAAAAAGAGGCAACGCTAGAGGAGGAGAGGCTTAGAAAGCTTGATGTTGAGGCTAGAAAGGTAGACTAGGTTTAAGGGGCTAAAAACCCTGCGGCTAGCCCTAAGGCAGCCGTTAGGGTCAAGGAAGGGAAACTGTGTGGCCAAAGGCCCACGACTAGGCCTTCTAAAGCCTTAAGGCCCTAACGCTAGGCTTAGACGAGGAGACCGGGGCCTCTAAAGGCTACAGCCTGCCCTAAAAGGGCTAAAAAAAATGATGCAGGGGCATAAAAATGCTGACGCGGGCCAAGGAAGGGAGAAGCTTATTAGTCAATAATTGTCATTGATGTCAATACGAGCACTGTTGAAGGTCATGATGACATGGATGACTATACTTGATGACATGGATGATTGTTGGAGGCCACACTTGGAGCCCTAATGAAGATGCCCTAACCCTTATCCTAGTCCCAATGACCTTATGCATGAAGAATCCTAAAAACCCCAAGGTCTGTACTATAATTCTTAAATAGTCATAAAGAAAATTATTTTTTAACATCTTGAAGACATCATATTACAATGACTCCTTCACTAGCTTGTAGAGGACTCTTTCCTCTTTCAAATGAGCCCTCAATCATCCTCTAACAACCATTAGTCTAAGAGAAAACGATTTTTAAAGATAATATATCATTTTCTTTACCCTAGCCAACCTAAGCTCAAATATACTAGTCAGCCCCACCTCCAAAAGTTGTGTCCCTTCATTTAATCGAAAATCTGTATAAATACAAGTATAATACTTCATTTCACATCCACCAATTCTATGAAAATTATTTCAGAAGTATAACGCAACAAAGGAAGTTCACAACTCGTGAACTAAGGAGGCTGAGGAGGAGGTGTTTAAGGTTAAAATTGATTGGGCTATCTTGGGACCTCGGACCTAAAGTAGTCGGATGATTGAACTATTGTAAAATTAAGTAGACTTCGACTTGTGTGGAGAAGCTAGGACAAGCAAGCACGAACTATTGTAAATTCTGTGGAAGAGTCATTCATACCTTGGAGTTGTTGGGTGCCCAGAATTCCTCAGACCTAACCACAGACACCACAGGACTGTTCCTGGGTTCGGATCTAGTGAGCAGACTGCATTGAGAGTTCAGAAAGTGGCTTGCACTTGTGTTTATGTGACTCGGACCTGTGGTCATCTACCTTAGACCTGTGACACTAATACATATACTTCGGACCTATATCTTGCAGTGGTTGTATCTCAATCAATAAAGGGAATATATGCCTCAAATAGATCTAAATAATCTAAACCTACAGCTCGGTGTATGGTGACAGCGTTGAAGATTGATTGTATTATCCTCGGACTAGAGGGACAAACCTATTGAGAGCTTGATGCAGATCTCGGATTGGTATTTGAAGATTCAGTTTTGAAGAAACTATACTTGTTGGAGGGCTGAACCATTTGAAGATTTGAACAAAATTGAAGTAAAGAAATTGGACCCTTGGAGTATTAAAGCTCTAACAGTGAAGTAATCAGAAGGTTGAACAATGATATTGGAGGTATGAACAGTTTGGAGATTTAAGCAGTGAAGAAGCCTAGAACAGTGAACTTAGAAGTGAAGAGCTTGAAGATCTTGGACAGTGGACATATCGGAAATCTGAAGCAGTCTTGTGGAGAAGATGATCAGTTGTTGAACTAAGTCTTTCATACACTCTATTTGTTAAAAAGTTGAAGGGTTGGAACCCTAGAGGTTGGAGCCTTGAGAAAGATAGGGTTGGAGCCCTAGAGGTTGGAGCTTCATAAAGCCTAAGTTGGAGCTTGGCAACAGGTTGGAGCCTGGTAGATTGAAGGGTTGGAGCCCCTCAACATCATTGTACTCAAACTTTTGTGAAAAGAGGATTGGTGTCCTCATTTGTTCCTAATAAAATTCCTATTATTGATTTTCTAATTATAATTGTGAAGAACTTTAACTGGTAAAAATGAAATTTGAAAAGAAATATTGATTCGCCCCTCTCTCAATATTTCCAAAAATTGGTACCAACGTTAGCTTCTTCATAATCAGCGTAACAGCTGGAAGAAGGATTATTAAGTCATAATGAAAAATCAGGATTCAGGAAAAATCCCCCTATTTGATGGAACAAATTTTGGCTTTTGGAAGCGTAGGATGACATTCTATTTAATGTCTCTTGGACCTGAAGTATGGCAATCAGTTCTGGATGGGTATAAAGTTCCACCTACAAATCAGGACGGAAGGAAATTTTATATAGCAAGTACCAAAGCACTAAATTCCATAAAGTGGAATTTCTGATTCAGAATTTACAAAAGTTATGAATTGTGATTCTGCCAAGGAAATGTGAGACAAGCTTAATGCTATCTATGATGGAGACTCCAAGGAAGGCAAAACTCCAAACTCATAGGAGACAATTTGAGAGTCTTAAGATGGATGACAAAGAAGATATTGCAGCCTTTTTCCTCCGAGTGGATGAAGTTGTCAACTCACTCAAGGGTCTAGGTGAAAATATTGAAGAAAGCATAGTTGTCCAAAAAGTTCTAAGATCTCTTCCAAAACGGTTTGATTCCAAAGTAAGTGCCATAAAAGAAATAAAGGATTTGGATACTCTAAAGATGGACGAACTTCATGGCATTCTCATTGCATATGAAATGAGAAAAGGAATCCCAAACTCCAAGGAAGCTGCATTCAAGGCTTCAAAATCATCGAAGAAAAGAAAAAATTGCAATTATAGCAGTGATGATTTCGATATTGAAACAAAATTAGCACAATTCGTGAAGAAACTAAGGAAAGGGTCCAAGCTCAAAGGTAAGTATCCTCTCATTTGTTTTAAGTGTGGAAGAATAGGACATTCTACTGCAAAAATGTCCTCATAAACATGATAGCGATGATGACGACGAATATAAAAAAAGGATGTTCAAGAAGAAAGGGTCAAATAAGAAGAATTCTTCTCCAAACAAGATGATTCTGATGAAGACGGATTCTTGATTACAAAGAAAAAATCAACTAAAAATACCTTTCTACTCAAAAGGGATAATGATGAGTCTAATGAAGAAGATGACTATGTTGGAAGCAATGAAGTATTGTTCATGGCATTTACAAATGATGATGATTCCGAAAAAGAAGATGAAGGAAATATGGATGAATTACTAATGAGTTCCATTGAAGAAAATGAGAAATTAAGGAAGAAGGTCATTTCTCTCAAAGTAGAAAAGGAAGAAGCAAAAAGGAAGATAGAATTCTTGAACAACAAACAAAAAGAAGGAGAAGAAATATGCGAAAAACGTGAAGCTGAAATTGTCTCTCTAAGAAAAGAATTGAATCGGGTTAATAAGAGCTAGCAAAGCTCTCAAACTCTTGATAACATCCTTAATACTCAAACCTCAACATGATAAGACTGGAATTGGATTCAAAGGAGAATCATCAAGTTCAAAGAAGAATGCCAATGAAAAAATCCAAAGAAGTTATGCTGAAATCCTTTGCAATCATCCAAAAGAGGAGAAGTCGTTCCAAAAAAAACAAAGGTCCACCTACAACAACCCAAGGAATGAAGGAAAGCTATCTACAGGGAAGAATATTACATCAATTCAAGGCTATTCTAACAGTTATCAAAATATCTTTCTTGGTTGTTGTTTCCATTGTAAAAACTTTGGTCATCAAGCAAAGCATTGCAAGGGTTATAAGGGTAATAGCTCAAGATATAGGACCAATTATCAAAGCAAGCCACGTAGCTTAAGAGAACAATGTCAAATCAAGACCTACATTCATTTGATCCTTTGGCTAAGTATGATCTAGTATGCTCAAAATGCAATGATTTTGGCCATGATGCACAAAACTGTCCATTTATATCAAAAAGGGAAGAGTTGAAGGAGGAACCCACTACAGATAAATGTGGCCTAGCTTTATGTGCACATAGTGATGAAAATCAATGGTTTGTGGATAGTGGATGTTCAAGACACATGATGTTTATATTTTGGGGTAGCATCGGGTGTGCTCTAGCTCCGAAATTTTGTGGAGGGGCTAAGACACACGAGATCTCCAAGACCTAGAAATCGTTTGGAGAAATTTCATTCAGTGTATGAGTTATTCAAATAATTAATTTTTTTAATGAGGATCCTAAGTCTAACTTAGGGAAATAGAAAAAATTAAAGTGAATTAATTTACACATGTGATGAAAATTTCTAAGTGACGTGGATCAAGCAGTCTTTTAATCTGAGCCGTTGATTAGAGATTAGATCACAGTCGTTGGTTTCCCAATGAGAAAAGTATAAGAGAAAGGCTTGGGGTTAGTTGGAATACACACACACATTGTAGAGCATTGAAGCTAAGTCGAATTTCTGGAGCGAGGTTTTCTGAGGAATTCGAAGTGAGTTTGCAGTGCAGTGAGGGGCAGAGATCAGCAAGGAATGATTTGATCCGAGGCCGAGAATACAACAACAGAGAGGCAGTATTGTACCAGAGCAATGCAGAGGCTAGCTAGAGGGACGCAGTCCAGCCAGCACCCAGCAAATGACTACGCAGAGGCTGTGTAAGCCCAACCAGGGTGATGCAGACCCAGCCAGCGCAGCGCAAGGGCAGCGCAACAACAACCAGGGTGACGCAGGCCCAGCCAAGGCAGCGCAAAGGTAGCACAGCACCAGTCAGGGTGATGCAATGGGGACGTTGGCCAATAGGGGCTGACGCAGAGGCTGCAGAGGCAGTGTTGAGGGTTCCAGTGGGCCAGAAAGGGCTCGAATTCGTAAATCCCTGGAGAGGGTTGGATCAGCGATATTTCCTATCTCTGAGTAAAAGGTATATCTGCCGTGTAATTTCTCTGTAAGGCAGACCATTTCTGGTGCCTATATAACTGTATTCATATTCTGCATAATAATAAAACCCTCTAGAGTTGTTGCACCGGTTTTCCCGCATTGGGATTTTTTGGGGACAATTGTCCGAAAAATCTGTGTAATTTTGTCACATGTGCGTGTTGTTCAGTAAATAATCTGTAGATGTGTAGACTGCAGTTTGTATTTACTTTAGTGTTTTTCTGAATATTTAGATTAATAACTTGTTAATTAATCAAACAAGTGGGTGAAGTAGATCAAGACACTGCAGTAGGGTTTTTGCTTTGAAACTTTCACATGGTATCAGAGTATTGCAGATCAAGTTGATCCACCAGCAGAGCGGCTGAAGATAATCGCTGCAGGAAGGGCAGCTGAAGCAGCAGAGATCCAAAAGAGGGCATCGTAGCACTAGGAGGGACACAACCTAGCTAGGCTGACACAAAGGCCACGCAGAGGCTGACGCAGAGTTGTGTGAGTGACGCAGAGCCTTCTAGAGAGATGCAGGGGCAGCCTGCGTTGCGCAGAGGCTGTGCTAAGCCAGTCTACTCACGCAGAGTCCAGCCAAAGGGACACAGTTTGTGTGGAGAATTGTTGTGAAGTTTGCCAAAGTATGGAAGTGCAGCTTCTAATCTTCAGAAGTTCTAGTGTGGCACAGGTTTTGTCGGTGCATAACAGTGCCTAGCAAAGGTGACAAAAGCGGGAGGAGAACAGTCGCTCAACAAATTTGTGCCAAATATATCTGAGATTCGATCAGGAGGGTGATTGTAGAGGACTGATTCAGGTGATTTGGCGGAGAATTTCCGAGAGGGAAATCAGTTGTCAGAGGGAGCAGCTACTATAGAGGGTTTCTATCACCAAGAAACCCAAATCCAGTCTCTTGTTGAGTGTTGCAGCAAGAAGAGGGAGAGGAGTACCTGTTCCGACAGAGTTGAGCTAGATGGCCCCGTATGGACTGCGTGATCAGGATGACTGGTTGGATGGTGTGTCCAACTTCGCAATATGAAAGGCTAGAGTCCCGTCAGTCGTAGAGGAGTACAGCATCAGGGAACACAGCAAAATGTCGTAGTTGTGTCGACCAATGCAAACGCTCTTCAGAAGTTTAATGAGAGTCAGGCGCGGGCAAAGCGCTTGATCATGGATGGGGTGACGGATCACGTGGTCCCACACATTGCCGAGAAGAAGACAGCAAATGAGGTGTGGACAGCTTTGACCACGTTGTATCAGGGGAGCTCCGTCCAATGTAAGATGCTTCTGGAGAACAAGATGAGGATGTTCCAGATGCACAAAGGGGAAGAGATCGATCCATTCCTCTCCAGATTGCAAACTATCCGGGATCAGCTAATTGCCATGGGGTCAACTCCGAATGAAGCACTCCTAGTAAGGAAAACCCTGAATGATGTCACTGATGAGTGGGAGACCTTTGTCCAAAGCATTTTGGGCAGAGCACAACTCCCTAATTAAGGTGACATGTAGGCCATCCTTCAACAAGAGGAGATCTATGTTGAAATTTGGGTACTAGAGGAAAAGTGGTTCCCTAAGGCTTTGATCTTTGGCCTAGGGAAAAGTGTCCAAAAGAATTTAACTTTTTCTCCTAAAGTGACTTTATAAGTTGTAAAGTCAAATCTAATTTAAAAGTCACTTTAAGTGATAAAGTTACTAAGTCTAATTTTAAAGTGGCGTTAATAAAGTCAATGTGAAATTAGAAAGTGAAAAGTGACTTTGGAAGTAAATGACTATGAGGGTCTTTATTAAAGTGGGGTGAATTAAAAAATAGAAAGTGAGATTTAAATGCACATTTAATCTCAGCCCTAGATCTAAAGCTATATCAACCATTGGATTTAGGGATTCCCCAAAACTCACTTAGGGTTAGGTTAAAGGAGGAAAAGAGGGAAAAGATCATTCAGTTTTTCATGAGCAAATTGAGAGAGGAGAAGAAGAGGGCAAGGAAAAATTTCTGAGCGGAGGGAGAGCAGTAAAGACACATAGCAAATCCGTACAGAAGCTTGGCACATTTCCCAAGGCATTATTTTCGGACAACAGCGTTTACTTGGCACATTTATCGAGGCAGAATCCGTACAGCACTGTTTGCATGCATTTCAAGGCAAGGTATAGCGTTGTTTTCGAGAACATTCAACAATCAAAGGCATGATTTCCAAGGTTGTTTTCAAGGCACAGAAATCGAGGGGCAGTTGTACGTCTCCATACAGTTTCGTACAGCCATATTCAGGCACGAAAATCGAGGCAGCAAGTACAACAATTAATGTTGCATTTATTACTGTAATTTTATGTTTGCTGTTGGCACAATTTTCAAGGTGGAAAGTTGGCACGAAAATCAAGATAAGCGGATTATTGTGTTTGCTGTAATTTTTACTGTGTTTTTCAGTTTTCTGTAAAAGCATTTTTCCAGAAACAAAGAAGAGCTCTCGAACTGGTTTTCCCCTAAGAATTGTAGGGGGTTTTTCCAGGGTCACCTTGACCAAAAATCAACGTGTCATTTTCTCTGTGTGTGGCTGAAAATATTTCTCTGTTTTTATTTCTGCAATTTCCAGCACTGTGAAATTTCCAGAATTTGTGTTTTCAGAAAATATTTATTATTTCCAGCTTGTTGAATGAATGGTTATGGAATGGGCATTTAACTACATGGGAGTAATAAGGAGAAATCGAACACCGGGGTTGGGTCACAAAATTTCTACAACCTGGCGGATGAGCAAGAGGGAATTCAACAACGGAAGTAGCAAAGTGAAGAAGGAGGAGGAAGTGGACGCAGCCCTTGCATCAAAGGAACGATGGCAGCAAGGGAAGAAGAAGAGGGGCCAATCAAAGATCTGGTGCTTCAAATGTGGCAAACTTGGACACTTCACCAGCACTTGTCCTAAGAGGAAGGACAAGGAATCTTCTAATTCCAAGGCAGCAGCAGCTAGAGGCGACAGTGGTAGTGAGGATGATGTGGCTATGAGCGCTCATGTGCCTCGAGAGAAGAGGTGGGGCGACATTGATCTGTAGAGCAACTACAGATGGGAGGGAGGATCCTTGAGGTGCCCAGACTCTTAGATTACATACGAGCTACGGGAGCCTTAAGACAGTAGCAGGATGACTGGAGCAATGGGTGCAGAAGATCACGGTGAAACAGAGGGCAGAGTTGGGATGTTGTAGATGGGAGCAACGTCGTGCAGAGGCAGCAGCAGCGTAGAAGCAGCAGCGCAGAGGGCAGTGCTTACGTAGTGCAGAGCAGCAGCAGCGCAGTGGCTTCATGTGAAAATTTATGAATGTTACTGTTATGCAAAACTCTACTGTTAGATCTGGTTATGCTCCTCCTACTTAATTAAGTTATTAACTGAATAATTCAGATTAATATCGAAGCAAAACATATAACAGACTTTCACCAATTCAGCACACATGGACAAAGTGACACAGTGATTTTCTGGACAAACAGACCCCGAAAAAACCCAATGCGGGAAAACCAGTCTGCTGGCTACTGGAGGGTTTTATTATTAAGAGTTTTCTTAATACAGCAAATCTGGTTTCCAGATCTGGAAAACCCGACAGAGAAAATATAGATCTGCAACTCACCAGTTGTTCTAAAGCCAAAATATTGACTGATCCACACCCTCAAATGGGATTTACAGGACTCGGCCAAAATTGGGCCCTAGAAACCCTAGCATTGCCCCTGAAGCCCCTTCGTTAGCCTCTACAGCTCCTGCGTCCCTTAGCACTGGCCTGGAAAGGACTGCGTTACCCCAGACTGGGTGATGCAATCCCTACGTTACCCTTAAGGGTCTCTGCATAACCTCTGAGGGTTTCCAACTGCTTTACGCTGCCCCGGGAGTGACTGCGCAGCACCTGCGTAGTTGAAATTGCCCCTGCGCTGCGCAGCTGCTGCCCTCTTGCTGCTGATACTCCTGCTTCTCTGCGCTGCCTTTCTGAAGTTGCTCTATGTCTCTTGTTGATTCTATACACTAGGATCAAATCATCTCCTTTGTCTAAACTCTCCTCTCTACAGCTGAAACACTTCTGAGAATTCTTAGCAAACCCTGCCCTAGAATCTCAGCGTAACTTCAGTGCTCTGCCTCTATGTGTTTTTACAAATGACCCCAAGTCTTTCTTTTATACTTTTCTCGTTGGGAAACCAACGACCATGATCAGATCTTGAATCAACGGCTAAGATTAAAAGAAAGCTTGATCCATGTGACTTAAGACAATTTCATCACATGTTTAATTTAATTAACTTTAATTATTTAATTTTCCTAAGTTTAGACTTAGGAAATACATTAAAATAATTAGTGAATTAAATATCCCAAACGAGATAGGAAATTTCCCAAATCCCTTATATGTATGATCAAGTGTACTCTAGTCCCTCTGGGAGGGTAGGAGCTAGAGCACATCAGATCACACCCCAAATACACAAAATCTCAACACCCGGAGAGACGGCACGAGCGTAAGCAGCTAGAGAACCCGGTGATGAGATGCGGCCCAAACGGCTTGTACGTCGTGTGGGTAGTGGTCCTTCAGTTGCTTACTTCTCAACAAATGAGTTGCAGTGCAGTAGTTGGTAGCACAAATCACGATGCAGCAATTTGAGAGGGAGTTGCAGTACGAATGTGGCAGTGTAAGTGACAGTGACATAGGCAGTAGTGCAGTGGCAGTAGTGCAGTGAATGGAGGGTAGCAGCCCAAGCATCAGCAGCACAGAGACCGATGCTGAGATCAGGCAATGCTTCAGTGTGGAAGTATTGCTAGAGCACACTCCTCGCTAAGAGGGAGTGTTGAGATTTTGGGGTAGCATCGAGTGTGCTCTAGCTCCAAAATTTTGTGGAGGGGCTAAGACACACGAGATCTCCAAGACCCAGAAAGTGTTTGGAAAAATTTCATCCAATGTATGAGTTATTCAAATAATTAATTTTTTTAATGAGGACCCTAAGTCTAACTTAGGGAAATAGAAAAAATTAAAGTGAATTAATTTACACATGTGATGAAATTTTCTAAGTGACGTGGATCAAGCAGTCTTTTAATCTGAGCCGTCGATTAGAGATTAGATCACGGTCATTGGTTCCCCAATGAGAAAAGTATAAGAGAAGGGCTTGGGATCAGTTAGAAGACACACACAAATTGCAAAGCATTGAAGCTAAGTCGAATTTTTGGGGCGGGGTTTGCTGAGGAATTCGAAGTGAGTTTGCAGTGCAATGAGGGGCAGAGATCGGCAAGGGATGATCTGATCCGAGGCCGAGAATACAGTAGCAGAGAGGCAATATTGTACCAGGGCAACGCAAAGGCCAACCAGAGGAACATAGTCCAGCCAGCACCCAGCAGAAGATTGCGCAGAGGCTGCGTAAGCCCAGCCTGACGCAGTCCCAGCGAACGCAGCGCAACACCAGCCAGGGTGACGCAGGCCTTGCCAGGGCAGCGCAGCACCAGTCAGGGTGACACAGTGGGGGCGCTGGCCACTAGGGGATGACGTAGAGGCTGCAGAGGCAGCACTGAGGGTTCCAGCGGGCAAGAGAGGGCTCGAATTCGTAATTCCCCGGAGAGGGTTGGATCAGCCATATTTTCTATCTCCGAGTGAAAGGTACATCTGCCGTGTAATTTCTCTATAAGGCAAACCGTTCCTGGTGCCTATATAATTGTATTCAGATTCTGCATAATAATAAAACCCTCTAGATCTACTGCACCAGTTTTCCCGCATTGGGTTTTTCCGAGGACATTTGTCCGAAAAATCTGTGTAATTTTGTCACATGTGCGTGTTGTTTAGTAAATTATTTGTAGATGTGTAGACTGCAATTTGTATTTACTTTAGTGTTTTTCTGAATATTCAGATTTATAACTTGTTAATTAATCAAACAAGTAGGTCAAGTAGATCAAGACATTGCAGTAGGGTTTCTGTTTTGAAACTTTCACGCATGACAGGTGACCAAAAGAAGTTTATCTCGTTAATCAAAAAGGATGGAAATGTATCCTTTGGAAGTGGATCTGCTAAAATCGCCGGAAAATGGACAGTTGCTCTTGTTAATGGAAAGGGAAAAGCACAAAATGCATTGCTGGTGGAAGGGCTCAAACACAATCTTCTAAGTGTTATCTAGATTTGTGACCAAGGACATAATGTTATCTTCAATACTAAAAACTATGAGATTAGAAAATACTCTTCAAGAGAACTTGCGGGAAAAGGAGTAAGAACACTTGATAATATATACATTTTGAGTAAAATTCAAGAAGAAAAATGGTATACTAGTCGAACAGATGAAAGTTGGTTATGGCACAAACGAGTGGGACATCTAAACTTTGACAAGTTGGTTAATATCAGCAAAGCAAGTGCAATGAGGGAAATTCCAAAAATTATAAAGCTGGAACAGGTTGTGTGTGGCCCATGTCAACATGGAAAGCAAACTAGAACTTGCTTCAAGACTAAGGAGTTCTCAACATCAAAACCTTTGGAGATCATACATGCAGACTTATGTGGACCAACCAAAACTCCAGCTCTACAAGGAGAAAGGTACTTTTCTCTATTTGTAGATGACTATACTAGAATGAAGTGGGTATTATTTATAAAATTCAAATCCGAAGCTTTTGAATGTTTTAGGAATTTCAAAGCTCTTGTAGAAAATGAAAAAGAATCAAAAATCAACTCTCTGTAGCTAGAACTCGTAAAAAAATGGAGTTGTAGAAAGAAGAAACAGAATTGTACAAGAAATGGAAAGAACAATGTTACTAGCAACTGATTTGCAGGCCAAGTTTTGGAGTGAAGCAGTCGGGACAGCAGTATATACCTTGCATAGAGCTCAACTAAGACCAAATAATGACAAAAATCCGTATGAATTATGGAAAGGACGACCTACTTCAGAGAAATATTTTAGAATTTTTGGAAGCAAATGCTTTATGAAGATCAATGATGACTCACTAGGCAAGTTTGATTCTCGTGTTGATGAAGGAATATTTCTTGGATATTCTACACGGAGCAAAGCATACAAATGCTACAATAATTGACTATGAAAGATAGTAGAAAGCATTCATTGATGTAAAGATTGACGAAACACTTCCAGAAAAGGGAATTGAAGTCCATGAAGAAGATTATATTTTTGAAGAATTCGAAGAAGAGTCAACAAAGAAAGAAAAGGATCAAGAAAATCAAAAAGAACCATCTCAGACTCCATCAAAAGTAAAATTCCTCCAAAAACACCATCCAAAAGAACAGATTATTGGTAATGTAGATGATGGAATACAAACCCGAAGAAGGATGACAAGTACACCTAGAAAAGATGATGTTTCCTTACTATCCATGGTAGAACCAGAAAACTTTGCTCAAGCTAGTAAGGACCCTCATTGGGTGGAAGCTTTGGAAGAAGAAAAGTTTCAAATCGAAAAGAATGAAACATGGGAACTTGTACCTCATCCAAAAAATTAAAATATAATTGGAACTAAGCGGGTGTTCAAAAACAAAATGAATGAAGATGGACAGATCATCAGAAATAAGGCAAGGCTTGGTTGTAAAGGATACTGACAAATTGAAGGAATTGACTTTGAAGAAACCTTTGCCCCGGTAGCTCGTTTGGAAGCTATAAGTATGTTTTTGGCATTTGTTTGTTCAAAAGGGTTCAAAGTTTATCAAATGGACGTGAAATCAACATTTCTAAATGGTGATCTAGAGGAAGAAGTTTACATGGAGCAATTGAAAGGGTTTGATCTAGCATAAGGAAAAGACTTTGTATGTAAGTTGAAAAAGGCGTTATATGGATTGAAACAAACTCCTAGAGCTTGGTACACAAGATTGGATCATTATCTACAACAACAAGGCTTCAAAAAGGGGGTGGCAAGAAGTAATCTCTACATGAAGATGGACAAAGATAAATTGCTAGTCACTCTTGTATATGTTGATGATCTGATTTTTGCCAGCAACAATGATGAGATGAGTCATGAATTTTCTCAAAATATGTCTAAGGAGTTTGAAATGTCTATGATTGGTGAACTATCTTACTTCCTTGGACTACAAGTAACTCAAACTAAAGCAAGTATGTTCATATCCCAAGAAAAATATCTTAAAGACATGCTTAAGAGATATGGGATGGAAGAATGTGCTCCTATGAGCACCCCGATGCTACAGATTGCAAATTAAGCAAAGATGATGAATCCCCTTCGGTGGATGCAACGCTTTACAAGTCAATAATTGGAGCTCTTCTATATTTAACTGCTTCACGACCCGATATTATGCAAACAGTAGGGAATGGTAGCAAGATTTCAATCAGCTCCTAAGGAATCCCATTTGTTGGCTATGAAAAGAGTTCTCAGATATTTGAAAGGTACTCTTAATTTTGGCTTATGGTATCCCAAAAGCACAACTCTTACCGCGACATCTTACACCGGTGCTGATTGGGCTAGAAGCATAGACGATCGAAAAAGTACTAGCGGAAATGCATTCTTCATAGGAGACTATCTTGTATCTTGGCTCAGCAAAAAACATTCTATATCTCTCTCCACAGCTGAAGTCAAATATATAGCTGCTGCAGATTGTTGTACACAAATATTGTGGATGAAGGAAGCATTGAAATATGTCGACATAGAGACTAATCAATGTTTTGAAAATCGCGATCAGAATTAAATCGACGAGGGGAAAAAATCGAAAAAAAAATCTTTAAAATCGGGAAAAAATCGGTAAAAATCAGGAAAAAATCGGCACATACAAAAATATTCATTTTTTTTCAATTTTTTTAATATCTAAAGCACCCACAACATAAAATAAATGCATTGACACATAAATATGAAAAAAAAACTAATATATAAGATGTGTAATATCATGTCTAGTGCTACATCACACATAATAGTGAATCATTTCCTGAATCTCAACTCAACCTCAAAATATCAACAAAAAATCGAGTAATGTATCTCATATCATGAGTCATAATGTTATATATGAAGGAATGCACCAAATAACCTATACTACTGATTTCCTCTGCCCCTCTTGCGAGAAAATGTAACACCTTTCCCTCTAGACGAAGAAGCTGGCAGGGCTAGCAATGGACTCTGTTATGCTCCAGATCCTGAAGCACCAGGAGCTAAAGGAGGCAGACCACGTCCTCTACCGGTAGCAGGGGTAGGTGGTGTCACCTCCTCCTCCTGCTGTTGCTCCTCCTCCTCCTCATGAAACTCATCATTGATTCATCGCTACTAGAAATGGGATCATCAACAAGAGATACATAAACATCATCTAGCTCAAAGTCTTCAGACTTGGATTGCTCAACCTTATAACATGATAGAAATTGAAAAATTTTAACATGCCTAACCAATGATTTTGGTTTGAGTGAAGGGTTCATCTCCTCAACCTTAAAATGCGGTAGAAAAAGATTAACATGCCTAACTAGTTGTTTTCCTTTGAGTGAAGGGTACATTCTTGTTAAGGCCACAGTAGGGGAGTTCAACAATCAATACCACCAACATCAACAAAGTTCAACAATCAATGCCACCAACATCAAGGTTCTTAAGGGACTTCATACTCTTGATCAAATGCCAATCTCATACCCTTACACATAATAGAATCAAATGGAAACAATGCAAATCCCCAAACCATGAAACCCTGAAAACCATTAAGTCTGTTGAATTTTGAGTGAAATCTAAAATTCTAGTTTCTCCATATGAAATCCAATGAGGTCGAAACCACTCTTAAACATCCTGAGTCATTTCATGGTAATGTTAAAAATTTAAGTAAAAGGATGAAAATGAAAAATAAAGGAAATATCACTTTTACTTTAAGAATTTAACATTACCATTAACTGCCAACAGGGTGTGTCAGGTAAATGAAAGGGCTGCAAAAATGACAAAAAAAAATCGATTTTTGAACTTATAGGGTTGCTGTTTGATGGGCCCACGATTTTTACCAAAAAAATCGCGATATTTTGGCGATTTTTTCAAATCCAAAAAATCGCCCAAAAATTCGCCGATAATATCATTTTGTTCAAAAAATCGCGATTTTCAAAACCATGAGACTAATCAACCAAACATTATCTATTGTGACAACACCAGCACCATCAGTCTTTCAAAAAATCTGGTAATGCACTCGAAGACAAAACATATTGCAATCAAATACCACTTTCTCCAATAACAAGTTGCGGAACATAATATCAGATTAGAATACGAGAATACAAAAGAACAAATTGCAGATATTTTCACAAAACTCATACCACGAGAAGCATTTGAATATCTTTGCCAAAAGATAGGTGTCATTGCTCTTGCATCACATTAAGACAACACCATGACAGGGGGAGCAGCATGACAAGAGGCAGCTTGATAGGGGGGAGTACTTGGATACCCCATTTGCCATTGATGTCAAAGGGGGAGAAAATGTTGGAAGAAGAGAGAATATTTCCATCAATGACAAAGAGGGAGATTGTTGGTCAATAATTGTCATTGATGTCAATATGAGCATTGTTGAAGGTCATGATGACATGGATGACTACACTTGATGACATGGATGATTGTTGGAGGCCACACTTGGAGCCCTAATGAAGATGCCCTAACGCTTATCCTAGTCCCAATGACCTTATGCATGAAGAATCTTAAAAACCCCAAGGTTTGTACTATAATTCTTGAACAATCATAAAGAAAATTATTTTTTAACATATTGAAGACATCATATTACAATGACTCCTTCACTAGCTTGTAGAGGACTCTTTCCTCTTTCTAATGAGCCTTCACTCATCCTCTAACTTCCATTAGTCTAAGAGAATGATTTTTTAAGAAAATATATCATTTCCTCTACCCTAGCCAACCTGAGCTTAGTTATACTAGTCGACCTCACCTCCAAAAGTCATGTCCTTCATTTAATCGAAAATCTGTATAAATAAAAGTCTAATACTTCATTTTACATCCATCAATTCGGTGAAGATTATTTCAGAGGTATAACGCAGCAAAGGAAGTTCACAACTCATGAACTAAGGAGGCCGAGAAGGAGGTGTTTAAGGATAAAAATGATTGGGCTATCTTGAGACCTCGGACCTGAAGTAGCCGGATGATTGAACTGTTATAAAATTAAGTAGACTTCGACCTACGTGGAGAAGCTAGGGCAAGCAAGCATGAACTATTGTAAATTTTCTGGAAGAGTCATTCCTATACCCTCCATACCTTGGAGTTGTTGGGTGCCCAAAATTCCGCGGACCTAACCACAGACACTAGGGGATTGTTTCTGGGTTCGGACCTATTGATCAAACTGCATTGAGAGTTCGGAAAGTAGCTTGAACTTGTGTTTATGTGCCTCAAGCCTGTGGTCATCTACCTTAGACCTGTGACACTAATACATATACTTCGGACCTATATCTTGCAATTGTTGTTATCTCAGTCAGTAAACGGCATATATGCCTCAGACATATCTAAATAATCTAAACCTACAGCTCGTTGTATGGTGCCAACATTGAATATTGATTGTGTTATCCTCGGACTAGAGGGACAAACCTGTTGAGAGCTTGATGCAGATCACGGATTGGTATTTGAAGATTCAATTTTGAAGAAACTATACTTGTTGGAGGGCTGAAGCATTTGATGGTTTGAACAAAATTGAAGTAAAGAAATTGGACCCTTGGAGTAATTAAAGCTCTAACAATGAAGTAATCAAAAGGTTGAACAGTGATATTGGAGGTATGAACAGTTTGGAGATTTAAGTAGTGAAGAAGCCTAGAACAGTGAACATAGAAGTGAAGAGCTTGGAGATCTTGGACAATGGACATATCAGAAATCTGAAGAAGTCTTGTGGAAAAGATGACTAGTTGTTGAAGTAAGTCTTTCATACACTCTATTTGTTAAAAAGTTTAAGGGTTGGAGCCCTAGAGTTTGGAGCCTTGAGAAAGACAGGGTTGGAGCCTCATAAAGCCCGAGTTGGAGCTTGGCAACAGGTTGGAGCCTAGTAGATTGAAGGGTTGGAGCCCCTCAACATCATTGTACTCAAACTTTTGTAAAAAGAGGATTGGTGTCCTCATTTGTTCCTAATAAAATTCATATTATTGATTTTCTGATTATAATTGTGAAGAATCTTAACTAGTAAAAATAACAATTGAAAAGAAATATTGATTCACCCCCCTCTCAGTATTTCCAACAAATTTGGCCCTTTAGGGGTTGGATCTAGGCCCGGGAGGCCTAAAAAAAATAAAACCATTTTTTTCCTTTCCGGATCTAAAATTTGCGTCAAAATCTTCAGTGGGTAACTCTGAAAATTTTTCTAAAGACTAAATCTTACCCTCAAGGGCCTCGATCTAGTTCTACTTCCACTTGATCTCTTGATTCAACCTACAAAAATGAAAATAAAACACCCAAACCCCAAATATATACAAAAATTATTAAAACCCAAGTTAGCAAAAATAATTTACACATTATATTTACAAAATTATTTACAAATTCTACAAATATACAAGGGTTTTGAAAATTTAAATTTTTGAGAAAAATATTTTTATGGCTATTTCTTTGATGAATGGCTAAAAACACCTTAGAAACCCCAATGCACACTATATCCTTAGCGAAGATTTAATCCACCACATAAATATTTGGGATCCAAGCAAAATGATTCTTGCCCAAGTTTGTGAACTTGGAGGCCAAGGACTAAAGTACTTACAAACACTGTATTTATCTCAAAATAATCTGCTAATCATATGGAGAATCAAACCACCTAATATTCGCCCAAAACTATCAATAGCATGATTTTATCTCCATCTAATGAAAACAGATTTTACCATTATTCAGCACAACATAGGAAAGCTCATAGTCAGTACGTACTACAAATCAATAAGCATGGAACACCTTGAATTGCACACTAAAGTCTTTATTATGATAGAAAAAATAGTTCCCATCGGGACAATAGTTTACAAAGATGATTTAGCAGCAATTTTCTAGCCAAAGATCATCATGCTAGAGACTCAACTGACTCTCTAATTTATAGATAAATCCTCCAAGTGGAAAAATAACGGCTAGTTTATTTGATCCTTGTCAAAATAATCTTGGTCATTGATAAACACTTCAATATCTTTTAATCTTGGTTCTTGATTTTTTTTTAGGAATTTTCGAATTTATCATTTAATTCTATTTTTATTAGCTCAAAATTAATTATTTTGAGCTAATTTCCTCAAAATTT
This sequence comes from Pinus albicaulis, assembly GCA_034641835.2. NCBI lineage: Eukaryota > Viridiplantae > Streptophyta > Pinopsida > Pinales > Pinaceae > Pinus > Pinus albicaulis. The sequence goes on along the minus strand of CM076569.1, from coordinate 330,676,117 downwards.
TGACTTCGACTTAACTGCCAAGGTCCAAGGGTCCAAATTTTCTTGAAATATACAATATTCTCTTGGTGGAAAACTTTTAAAAAATTCCTTTAAGACCCACGAATTTTTCCACTTGGAGAATTAATTTTCCTAAGGCAACTTAATTTTGACTCTAATTCATTAATTTTCTGGCTTAGGATTTAATTTTATTTTGCCAGAAAAATTAATTAATTTACACGAGGGGATTTAATATTTTTCCATCCTCTAATACATAAGATTTTACATTTACAACTCTCAAAAGGGGAATACACACTTGGCTTAGACCCTCAAGACATATGACCCATCTGCAACACAATATGATCTAGTAGACCAAGTGACTTGTAATAAAATAATTAAGCCAACTGTCTTAAATTATTCCCAAATCACTTAATCTTTTACATCAGACTCTACTAAAACACTAGGACTCATCTAAGATTTAGACAATAAATTTCACCCTCACTTTGGGGTTTAAGCTGAAGGGAAAAAACTCTTTTGATTAGATGTGTTTAGAAACATAGGTAACCAGTGAGGTTAGAAAACCTCCTAGGATGAAATTCGTCGCCAAAATCACAAGCTTACCTAGGTTGTTACATAATTAAACGGTCATACTAGAATCATTTACATTACAACTTACAAAATGGGTTTACAAATGACATGTACACTGCTGACATATGATCCGATCTTGTTGAAAAATATGAAGCTTCCGCTTCCTTGGAACTTTGACAAATGTTGTGCAATAGAGGACAAAGGCTTCAAGGTAGATTTCACTAATGGAAAGGTACGTGCATGGAATAAGAAATTTAGATATGCTTTTACTCTTGGGTTTAGGGCTGATGGTCTCTATCAAGTTGGTGTAAGTCCTTTGCGAGCTTTAACAAATGACACCTATATTCAACATGAGTTATGGCACCAAAGATTTGCTCATTTACATTACAGAGCCTTACCGAGTGTAAGGAAGATGGTCACAGGGATGCTTGAATTTTATATGAATCATGAAGGATTTTGTCAAGGTTGTGCAGCAAGAAAACATACAAAGGGACCATTCCCTTCTAGTCAGAGCAAGACAACTAATATTCTTTAATTGATCCATTATAACATGGTTGGTCCTTTGCCTGTGATTTCATTGGGAGGATACTTAGACTATGTGATGTTTGTGGATGACTTCTCCTACAAAACTTGGATTTATTTCTTGAAGAAGAAGGATGAAGTATTTACATGGTTTCACTGTTTCAAAGCATTGGTGGAGAATCATACAGTCAAGAAGATCAAGACATTGAGAATTGACAATGGAACCGAATATGAATCTAATGAATTCAATGACTTTTGCAAAGAGGCAAATATTAACAGGGAGCTCTTCGTTCCATACAATCCACAACAAAATGAAGTTGTCGAGAGAAAGAATCGTACGATTATGGAAGCCACCCATGCCATCATTCAGGATCAAGGCCTACTGAAGTTTTTATGGGGAGAAGTTGTGAACATTGTTGTGTATGTTCAAAATAGGAGTCCTCATCAAAGGTTGGATTTCAAGACACCCGAAGAAATCTTCATTGGTAAGAAACCTGATGTTGCACATTTTATAATCTTTGGTTGTCCTGTATATTTTCATGTACCAAAAGAGAAAAGGAACAAGTTGGAAGCCTATGGGAAGAAAGGTGTATTTGTTGGATATAGTGAAGATTCAAAGGCATATCGAATTTATGTACCTAGTCAGAGAAGTGTAGTAGTAAGTAGAGATGTTACCTTTAATCAAGACTCTGCCCTCGGAAAAGCAAGGGATCTCCCCATCACGAAGAAGGATGATGATGGTGTTAAAAGTCGAGAAGAACCATCGATGGATGAACCTATGCCCGATGTTGATGGCTTGACTGATCCACTTAATCCACCTCCTTGTGATCCCTGTATCTCAAAGAAAATACCACTATGGCTTCAAGATACACTTCAAGATGCACAAAATCATGTTGCCTAAGAGGAACTTTTCGAGAAAATAAGAAGCCTACCAAGTATCAAGGATACTTGGCTGCCATGAGTACTACCATTCAAACTGAACCTTGCACTTTCGAAGAAGCTGTGAAGCACAAGGCATGGAAAGATGTTATGGCTGAGGGATTTGAGTCAATCATGAAGAACAATGTCTAGGAAGCAGTGTCTAGACCCAAGGATAAGTCCATAGTCACTTTGAAATGGATCTACAAGATTAAACATGGAGTTGATGGAAGTGTTGAGAAATTCAAGGCAAGGTTTGTGGCTCGTGGCTTCTCACGAAAGGAAGGAATCAACTATGATGGATTTTTTCTCTACTTGCCCGATACACCACTATACGATCCATAGTTTCTCTTGTTGCAAATCAAGGATGGAGCCTGCATCAAATGGATGTCAAGACCACATTCCTATATGGCTCAGTTAAGGAAGAAATCTACTTGGAACAACCTCAAGGATTTGAAGAGCAGGATAGAAAAACTCATTTAGGTTGAAGAAAGTCCTCTATGGGTTAAATAAAGCCCCTAGGCCTTGGTATGAGAGGATTGATAACTATCTCATGAAGTTAGGATTTGCAAGGAGCTATGTTGATCCAAACTTGTACTTCAAGGTTGAAAAGGACATGCCACTTATTTTGGTCTTATATGTTGATGATTTATTTCTGACTGGTGCAGACCCTCTCATTTATCAATGTAAGAGGGGGTTTGTTGGAACGTGTAACTAGGTTCGGTCTTCATAAATGAGTATGTAATTATGAATTTATGTAATGGAGAAGACAAAGATAATAGAATGTATTTTGTAATGCTTGCATCATGGGTTTCATGAGCAAGGATTTTTATTATAGGTCAAAGACTTCTTCTTGATGTCTTTTAGGGATTTGTCATCTTGTCATAAATGTATGAATTAGAGTGATGTACATGAAGCAATGTTACACTTGTAATAAGTGAAAGAAACGATGTAAATATACCTCCAAGACCTTGTCATCACCGCTGGAAGATAAGCCTCTCAAGTCGGCTTGAAGATACTGTTGGATTCCCTTGAAAAGTTAACTCATGAACCGTCACAACCATTCATGGTCAGGTCGGCTTATTACATGGCCTAACTACTATAAATACCCCAGTAGACTACGCAGAAAAGACAGGAAGAACAGTCTGCATATCTCTGAGTTTTTCGGATTACAATTGCAGATTGGAACAGTTCGGATACCTCTGTGAACTAAGGACAAATCTCAGATATAATGCTTAGTGCAAGTATGTAATTGAAAGCGAGAAAAGGAAGGTATCTCAGCGTGGAACAACGTTATATTTTCTGGGTACAAGCCAACAAAGATCAAGGCTACAACTGAGTACTAAACTATGATGCGAAGAGAGGTGCAATCTCAGCCAAGAAGAATCTCAATGAAGGAGAGGTGCAATCTCAATGAAGAAAGGTGTATCTATGTACACCGAAGTCACTTCAACACTACCAAGGGTTACTTTAAGGAGAATCAGTTTTGTGATCAAGAATACATCAAAGGTTTGTTCTCGTGCGAAGTCGGGAGGGTGATCTACTAAGGAAAGAGAAGGACTGAAAGTCTATTGTTTGAAGAATAGCATAATTATAAAGGATCTCGGACTTGGTCAAGGAAGCATATTGTCTAAAGACTAGGAACCGAGCTTTCCTAGTGGTGGTGCAGAACGCTGCATGTGTTGAGATTTTGTGCTCTAGGTCCCAAATTTTGAGGAAGGACTAGAATTCACCTGATCTACAAGACCCAGAAATGGATTTGGGAAATTTCATCTAGTTTAAGAGATATTAAATTAATTAATTATTTTAATGTGTTTCCTAAGTTAAAACTTAGGAAAATAAAATAATTAAAGTGAATTTAATTAAACATGTGATGAAATTGTCTTAAGTCACAAAGATCAAGCTTTCTTTTAATCTTAGCCATTGATTCAAGATTTGATCATGGCCATTGATTTGTCAACGAGAAAAGTATAAAGAAAAGGCTTGGGGTCATTTGTAAGACACAGAGTGAGAGCACTGAAGCTAAGCTGAGATTCTAGGGCAGGGTTTGCTAAGAATACTCAGAATTGTTTCAGTTGCAGAAAGGGGAATTTAGACCAAGGGGATGATCTGATCCCAGGGTTTAGAATACACAAAGAGGCAAAGAAGAGATCAGCTCAAGGACAGCGCAGAGGAAGGTAACAGCAGCAAGGACAACGTAATTTTCAGGAAACCCTTCAGGGGTTACGCAGAGACCCTTAGGGGCAGCATAGTGATTGCGTCACCCATTCTAGGGTAACGAAGTCTCTTCCGGAGCAGCGCTGAGGGTTTGGAGGCCATCCAAGGCTGACACAGAGGCTTTCAGGGGCTTCAAAAGATGACGCAGAGCCTTTCAGGGGCAGCGCTGGGGTTTCTAGGCCTAGATCTGGCTGAGTTATGTAAATCCCGTTTGAGGGTGTGGATCAGTTAGTATTTTTGGCCCTAGATCAGCGAAGAGCTGTAAATCTAGAGTTTTCTCTGTCAGGTTTCCAGATCTGGAACCCAGAGTTGTGTATTCAGAAATATTCTTCATAATAGAACCCTCCAGCAGCCAGAGAACGGTTTTCCCACATTGGTTTTTCCGGGGACTATTTGTCCAGAAATAACTGTGTCACTTTGTCAATGTGTGCATGTGCTTATTCTAGATCTGAATTGGTAGAGATCTGTTATGTGTTTTGCTTTGATGTTAACTTGAATTTATTCAGTTGATAACTTATATAAGTAGGAGGAGCTTAACCGGATTAACAGTAATAATTTCTGCATAAGAGATAAGATTCAGAAATTTCTACATGGTATCAGAGCAATTGCAGATCTAGAAGGGTCACCAGCAAGAGAATCTGAAGGATCTAGCTGCAGAAAGCAGATGGAAAAGCAGCAGAGTAGCAGATCTGAAGGGACAGCACAGTTTTCAGGAGCAGATTCACGCAGAGGGAAGGGTGACGATGTCTAGCGCTGTGTCCTAGCAAGCCCACGCAATTACTGCGCAGAGGCAGCTCAGAAACAACGCTGGTTGGGTCTGAAGCCAGCCAGTGTGATTCAGATCTGAATCTGTCAGATCCAGAAAAGACTGCAGAAAAGCTGCAGAAATTCAAAAGAGCTGGTGGGGTTAAATTTCTGAAGTTTTCAGATTTTTAGCCTTAGCACAAGTGACAAATATTGGGAGGAGATCAGCTTCTCAGAGAGTTTCTTGCCAAAGGAAACTTGCAGTTTGATCAAAGGATCAAAGAAGAAGCTGAATCATAGTTGATTTGGTAGATTTCCACGAAGGGAAATCAAGTGTCAGAGGGCGCAGAGGGTGCCCAGTTCGTAAAGGACCCTAGATCTAGATCTCTAGTATAGAGAGGAGGAGCTCCGACACATTCTGAGCAAATGGCTCCTCATGGATTGTGTGATCAGGATAGGCTAGAGGGCCTCTCAAACTTTTCAGTGTGGAAAGCAAGGATCCTGATTGTCCTTGAGGCGTACAGTCTAAGAGACCATGTAGAGCATACTCTAGCCACACCGACAAATGCGGATCTCCTACGAAAGCATAGGGAAGATGTTGGGCATGCCAAGCGACTGATAATGGACAGTATCAAGGACCATATTGTACCACACATAGCTGAGAAGAGGACAGCTAACAAAATGTGAAAGGCCTTGACTTCCCTGTATGAGGGAAAATCAATCCAAAGAAAGATGTTGTTGGAGGCCCAAATGAGGTCATTCATGATGACCAAGGGAGAAGACATCGAGCATTTTCTCTTCAGATTGCAGTCAATCAGGGATCAGCTAACTGCAACGGGTGCAACCGTAGATGATGCAGTGATAGTTAGGACTACCCTCAATGCAGTCACAGATGAGTGGGAAACCTTTGTCCAAGTATCTTGGGCAGAGCAGACCTCCCAGATTGGGACAGCTTGTGGTCAATCCTGTAGCAAGAAGAACTACACAGATTCACCAAGAAGCAGCACAACACTGGGTTGAGCAAAGTAAAGAAAGAAGATGAGGAAGATGCAGCCTTGGCATCAAAGAAGCAGCCAAAGAAGAAGAAGGATATTTCAAAGATCAAGTGCTTCTAGTGTGGTGAAATGGGACATTTTGCAGTCATTGTCCAGAAAACAAAAAGGACAAGGAAGCATCTTCTTCCAAAGCAACGGTGGCAGATGATGGGTCAAGAGATGATGCAGCCATGAGTGCTCATGAACCACGTAGGTGGGGTGACATGGACATGTAGAGGAGCTACATAGAAGGAGGTGGGATCCTTGAGCAGCTCATCTCTTGGATCACAAGCGAGCTACGGCAGCCTTAAGCAGTAGCGGGACAAGTGGAGCAGAGGGTGCATAGATCACAGATGAGGCAGAGGCAGAGGAAGATCTAGAGACTAGAAGAAGTAGCGCAGAGCAAAGCAGCAGCAGCGTAGAAGCAGTACCAGTACAGAGGCTGATGTGACTTTAGCAACGCAGTGCAGAGCTGCAGCAGCGCAGAGAGCTTCAAAGGGATAGCACAGTGCAGCAGCAGCATGATAGATTTAAACACAAGGAGCTGATGTGACTTCAGTAGTGCAAAGGGAGTCTGATTACGCTAGCACAGTTGTAGTTGTGCATCGTTTTGTAGATGCCAGCACAGATCTGTAGCCTATGGAGCTTCAGTGATGAGGATGCGGCCCATCTGACTTGTCTTTCAAAGATTGGGCAGGATATTCAGTTGTTACTGTCAACAACTGAAGTTGCAGTGCAGCAGATCAGCAGTGGTAGTGCTAGGAGCAGCACAGATGCAAGATATTAAGAGGGCGTTGCAGTACAGTGGTTGTAGTGACAGTGGCAAAGTCATGGGCAACAGTACAGAATGGCAGTAGCAGTGCAGAGTTCAGTGGCAGGAGGCCAAGCTTCAACAGCACAAAACTAGTACTCAAAGTCATGTAATGCATAGTGTGATGTGTTGCTAGAGCACACCCTTGATGCTAAGAGGGAGTGTTGAGATTTTGTGTATTTGGTGTTGCATCAGTTGTGCTCTAGGTCCCAAATTTTGAGGAAGGACTGGAGTTCACCTGATCTACAAGACCCAGAAATGGATTTGGCAAATTTCATCTAGTTTAGGAGATATTAAATTAATTAATTATTTTAATGTGTTCCCTAAGTTAAAACTTAGGAAAATAAAATAATTGAAGTGAATTTAATTAAACACGTGATGAAATTGTCTTAAATCACACAGATCAAGCTTTCTTTTAATCTTAGCCATTGATTCAAGATTTGATCATGGTCGTTCATTTGTCAACGAGAAAAGTATAAAGGAAAGGCTTAGAGTCATTTGTGAGACACATAGAGGCAGAGCATTGAAGCTAAGCTGAGATTCTAGGGCAGGGTTTGTTAAGAATGCTCAGAAGTGTTTCAGTGGCAGAGAGGGGAATTTAGACCAAGGGGATGATCTGATCCCAGGGTCTAGAATACACAAAGAGGCAGAGAAGAGATCAGCTCAAGGGCAGCGCAGAGGAAGGCAGCAGCAATAGCAGCAACAAGGACAGCGTAATTTCGAGGAAACCCTTCAGGGGTTACGCAGAGACCCTTAGGGGCAGCGTAGTGACTGTGTCACCCATTCTAGGGTAACGCGTTCCCTTCCGGAGCAACGTTGAGGGTTTGGAGGCCATCCAAGGCTGACGCAGAGGCTTTTAGGGGCTTTAGAGGCTGACGCAGAGCCTTTCAAGGGCAGCACTGGGGTTTCTAGGCCTAGATTTGGTTGAGTTTTGTAAATCCCGTTTGAGGGTGTGGATTAGTTAGTATTTTTGGCCCTAGATCAGCCAGGAGTTGTAGATCTAGAGTTTTCTCTGTCGAGTTTTCCAGATCTGGAACCCAGAGTTGTGTATTCAGAAATATTCTTAATAATAGAACCCTCCAGCAGCCAGAGACTGGTTTTCCCACATTGGATTTTTCCGGTGACTATTTGTCCATAAATAATTGTGTCACTTTGTCAATGTGTGCATGTGCTTATTCTAGATCTGAATTGGTAGAGATCTATTATGTGTTTTGTTTCGATGTTAACTTGAATTTATTCAGTTTATAACTAATATAAGTAGGAGTAGCTTAACCAGATTCACATTAATAATTTCTGCATAAGAGATAAGATTCAGAAATTTCTACAAGGTGATCAGCATAAGAAGCCAAAAAAGGGAGCAGTGACAAGGTCTTGGAGGGATACATAGGCCAAGGGTTTGTGTCATGGTCATGGTACTTGTCAACTAAAAGTCTATAAGAAGAATTACTTGCAGGTTTTCCTCTCCGAGAGGGAGAGGTTTTCACCCTAGCTTGAAGAGCCAAAATCTTGTGTCTTTTGTGTTTTCATAATTGACTTCATGAAAGGCCTAATAAGCTAATGAAGAGAAGATCTAAGTAACAGAAATAAGTTCACAAGTAATTATCAAGTAGAGAATTGAATTAAACTACGCCCTACCAAATTCTCAACATGGAATCAGAGCTAAGGTGTTGAAGTCAAGAAAGGGCTATTTGACAAGACGACACACAATTTCAAAAATCAATTTCTCTAGAAAGCATTAAAGCAAAAGTCAGAGATCTACATTGAAGAATCTATCTTCAGATCTAGGAAGATCTTCACTCATTCAAGAAGGAGTAGTTTGCAGAAATTGGAGAATTACTCAAGCCATTTCAAAGGGATCACAGATCTTACTCAAAGGACTTATACATCAAGGTCCTTTCAAGAAGAAATGCAAGATCAAGGAGGTGAGCTTTATCTTCAAGCTATCTCATTGAAGTCAAGTCAACATTATTGGAGACATCATCAAATCATCATTTTGCTGAAGTCATCAACCTATTCAAGATAATCTACCGCTTTACACCACTCTTGAAGAAGTCAATCTAAGAAGAAGCTTCTACTACTATCTATATCATCATCAACAAAGAAGTTGGTTGCAAAAGAAAAGCATCTATTCAAGTAAGTATATTTATGACTTCATCTAAATCTGTCAAAATGTCTTTTTGCAAAGAAAGCAACAAACTAGTTAGGGTTTCAAACTTTCTTGCATGGAAGAAAAGGACAGATCTAAGTAATGAATTCATGGACTATATCAAAGACTTCAAAGAAGATACTCAAGGAAGGCATAATAGCCTAGAGGATTCTGATAAGAATACATAAAGGACTCTCTCATCCCCTATGTATCAAAACTAGAATCTTCCAAAGAAATATATGACAAATTGTTGGAGCTATTCTCGGTAAGTACTGCAGGGGAAGCAATATCTCTAAGACAAGAACTATACATCCATTGTGGAAATATGTCAAAAGAGAGGCAGGGCCAAGAAGCAAGATGAAGGGAGGCCATGTTGCTTGGAAATGCAGTTATTGCCACAACCATTTCATGAGCACATATTACAATGTGAAAGCTCATTTGTTGGCTTTACCAAGATGTGGAATTGCAGCTTGTACACAGGTGTCCTTAGCAAAGAGGAAGGAAATGGAAAGAGAGGCAATTGTTGGTGTGGAAAATGTGGCTGCAAAATTAAAACAAAGCAAGAATGATGACCCCCTACCATTCTTGAGTAAAAGAAGTAACAAGTTCCCATTTGAGAGTTCTACTAAGGGACAAGAAGCAAAAAGAAAGGCAACTGCACTTGGTCCAATGGACAAGATTTTCCAAAAAGAGAAGTGGGAAGAGCTTGATCTCAACATTGCTTTTTTTTTCTATCAGAATTTCATATCCTTCAATGTTGCACGCTCACCTCTATTTATTGAGATGTGTTGAGCTCTAACTCAAATAGCTCCATCAAGGTATGTGCCTCCTGGTTCAGAGAAGCTTAAAACCACATTGTTGACAAAGGCAAAGAAAGAGGTGGAAAAAATTCTTGAGCCTATTGAATGAGCATGGTCAACATCTGGGGTCAGAATTGTTTCTGATGGATGGACAGATCCAGCACGACACCCACTCATCAATTTTATGGTGTCTTCCTTGAATGGTCCAGTTTTCTTGAAATCAGTGGATGCACTTGGACAATACGAGGATGCACAATATATGGATGAGTTGTTTATTAAAGTTATTGAAGATGTAGGTGTCGATTCTTGTATGCAAATCATTACAGATAATGCACCTATTTGCAAGGTTGTTGAATGATTGTGGAAGCTAAATATCCACAAGTATTTTGGACACCTTGCATTGTCCATTCATTGAAATTAGCACTGAAATCTATTGCCTTTGATGTGCTTTGGATTGGAACTATTATTGAGGATGCATGGCATATCCGCAACTTTGTACAAAACCATACAAATGCCCTCATTATATACAAAGAGTACACCAATCTATCATTGTTGAAGATTGCGGATACGCGATTTGCCTCTTCATTCATCATGTTGAAGAGGTTGAGGGAGGTCAAGACCGCTCTTGGGGCCAATGTTATTTCAGAGTTTCGGTCTTTTTGGAAAAAGAAAGATCAAGCAGCCTCAAAAAGAGTGAAGGACAAAGTGTTGGATGATGCCTAGTGGGAGAGGGTAGATCTATTTATTCAGATCATGGACCCTATCATTTCCTTGCTTCGATTTGCAGATACAGACCAACCCATCCTAGGAGAGGTTTATGAGGGATGGGATTCCTTGATTGAGTCCGTGAGGAACATTATTTTACAGATTCTTCACTAGCATACAAGATATTATTTTCAGTATATGGGACAAGAATTGCAGACCTTTACATTGTTTGGCTCACTCTTTAAACGCAAAATACTACAACCATGAGTGGCTGAATGGTGGAACTTCCCGCAGATTCCCTCCTCACATGGATAGTGAACTTTCACATGGGAGGAAAGATGCATTCAAGAGGATTTTTCAGGATAGGGCATCCCTTGATGAGGTGGAAGATGCCTTTGCAAATTTTTCCACTGGCACTGGGCGATTTGCAGGCTATGATGTGATTAGAGACAGGGGGGCTAAAAAGCCCTATTATTGGTGGGAAACTCATGGGGCAACAAGCCCTCCTCTACAGCAGCTAGCCATGAGGCTCCTCTCTCAGGTGACTTCATCTTCTTGTTGCGAGAAGAATTGGAGCACATATGGGAATTTGTATAGTGTGAAGAAGAGCAGGTTTGAGCAGTCTAGGGCAAAGACAATGGTGTATGTGCACACCAACCTTCGTCTTATTTACAGGCAGAGGGATGAGTGGCTGAAGGGAAAGACAAAGATGTGGGATGTCTTTCCTGATGATATGGATCTAGACAGCAGTGTTGAGTTGACATTGGCCAACTTGGATCTCAATGAGCCAGTGCTAGAGCTTGTCACATTTGATGATGGTGATGCTGTAGAGGGGTCATCCTCCACACCAGCAGATGCAGAGATGACATTGGATATAAAGGAGGAGGATGCAACAGAGGAGAGCAGTGTTGACCATGATGATGAGGACAGTGATGCTGATAATGATGATGAGGATTGATGACTCATGACTCATGAGCTACCTACTGCCTTGAGGGCCAAGGCTTGTAGACTTGTGGTTGTTTTGTATTTGCTATTTCTATTTGGCATGCCATTTTCCATTGGCATTGTACTACCTATGTAACACATTTTGATTTTGATGACTTAATGAGAAAACTATAGCATCTTGTCTTTCTCCTATTGGATCATTGATGAATATGTCTATTACTTTGTATGATTGTATGATGTATCTTTGTAAAACTTACATCTAGATGAAGATCTATGTTTGAATCAATGAATTTGTATGAATTTGTGTAAGAAATATCTAATTTTTAAAATATATATATATATATATATATAAAATAATATATAACGTGTCCGGGCATGTCCTGTTCCAGGTGGTCACCATGTCTGTGTCCGACACTTGAATCCGCATGTCCTTCGTGTCCCGTGTCCCCGTGTCAGGTGACTTAGATGGAAACCTTTTTCAATCAAGCAATATGTCAAGTTGAAAAAATATTTTAATCTTGTCAATTGTGTAATGTCAATGCCACTTAAGGTTTTGAGAGAGGCTCCCTTTTGAGATAAAATATTTAGTATCTTCACCAGTCTTACTTGTGCAAGCAGACGTCAAAATACATAGCTTGTTCCACAAACTCTCTCAAACAAATGGATTTTTGTTAGCAGATACATACCTTAACTTCTTGGCTTTGCTTGTCTTCAATCCCCAACTATCTTGGTCATTTTCGGCCTTCTGCAATGACTGAATCTTGCAACAGCATGAGATGAAATTCGGTCTGTTCTTCTAGATTTCTCTGACATGATCAACTTGAATACTTTTTTATTCTTTTTCAAGACTGATGCAACTTTGGCCATTTGTTTTGGTCCTTGAAACAACACCTTCTCTTGAGTATAGTGCATTCAAGCCTCAAACTCTTTCATGCTTGCTCTACAAGTGGTAGCTCATTTCAGACAGAGGTGGGAGGTTGCTTCTTTCATAACCTTGGCACTTCAAGGAATTGAGAAACTTTGGTTTCTTGAGTCTTTCAACAATCTTCACTAGTCTCATAAAGGAAACACACACAATAGGCCATTCATCAAAGCCTTTCTGAGCCTAGTCAATAGGCCCTAAGGCCTTCCATGGCCTTCTATGGTTTTGGGATTTAGAGTATATTGAGGCCTTTTTGGCTTAATACCTTGTCCAAATGAGTTTCGGCTTTGGACACAGAGACATTTCGCTGGCTTCCACAGAAGATATGTCACAGAGTTTTCGCTGGCTTTCACAGAAAATATACCACAAACCTTTGCTCCTCCAGCATAGAGATATAATCACAATCTTTCGCTCCTCTAGCACAGAGATATAGTCACAGGAACTTGCTTCTCTAGCACAGAAATATCCCCCAGTCTTTTGCTCCTCTTCAACCCAAAATTTTGCTCCAATTGTCTTGTCTTTCTTTGCTTGAGATCAGAGATATGTGTGTCACCTAAGGAATCTGATTCTTAATCTAGGGCTTGTTGACATATTAAGCCCTAAGCTTTAATCACAAGAACACTTCTTCTTTGTGAGATGATCAATCCAGATGTGATCTCAATGCTCTTTTCATCCACCATAGCTCTGAAACCATGTTGATTTTCTAGTTGCAGACAAGACTAGAACAATTTTCTATCTGATAACTACTTCCAATTATACAATTTTGACTTCTTTAGAGCATTCCAATCATCAAGCAGTTACACTTAGAAAATTTCAACCATTAACTTCAATAGAGCAATAGAGATCATACTAAAAACAATGAAACAAGAGAGACCAAAATTTCTTGGGACAAAACCCCACAAGGGGGAAATCCCAGTAATCTCTCCTTATGAGAGAGAGAGCAATTCATCCAAATTGTACATCAGAATATTCCAGTCAAAGGTCAACCATTTACCACATTAAATGCCAAGTCAAAATCAGTCAAAAGAGAGAGAAAAGTCAATGATCTGCTCACTGATCAAAGTCTGTACAAGGGCCGAATTTCGGCCTGAGGCTGCTGGTCAAAGGGCCGAAATTCAGTCCTGCAATTCCACAGAAAGTTTCAGTCAAACCTCAGTGAACACCCAAAACAGAAGCAGGAATTCAGTCAACAAATAGTCAGAGATCCTGAGAATATTCTGCCTCTAAGTACAAAATTTGGTCAAACAGCAGCAAGTAGGTCCAAGTCAATGCCATTCAAAGCAGAGATAAGAGAGATCAAACTTCGTTGGAAAAATTCTTCCTCCTTCGCACATGTGAACAGAACTCCTTGGAATAGGTCGAATTGATGAGTTGAAGTGATACCAAATGAAGTCCAACAAATGCCAATATATAGCAGACCAATCAAGTGGGTTTTTGACCTTGGGTCAAACCCCTTCAAGTGGTGGCACCGACTTGGAGGGCTAGATGACAAATTATTTCTCCTTTGATATTGACAATGAAAATACCAACTGCAGCTACAATTTCTCAACACTTCCAGTGTTCCCAATTTTAATAGTGTGGGAACCCCACTACTATGAATTTGTAAGTAATTTTTCCACTGTTCGTAGAAACATAATTTACCAGCAAAAAAATACTACCATCCTTAATCACACAAAATCATTGGTAGGCTCATCATGTCACTTCCATTCTGCATCACAATGCAAAGGGACAAAGCAGCAACTGACATTGATTCAGCGCTACAGGGGTTAATCAAGCGACCAGCAACTACCTCACTTTTGCCTCACAGTAAAAGGGACATTAAAGTTTGAACTAAATGGTAGGAATACCTGTCTTAAAGAGAGAGACGAGCAAAATAAAGTCTTCATTCTGTTAGTACTTTGTCTACATTATGTCATTAAATGTATACAGTCTGCATTTTAGAAATAGTTTCCTTTTGGTTATATTTCAATTGCTTTTCAAAATATTCCATTATTCTTTTCTACTCACTACACCATTATCCAGTTTTTGTTTATATTTCCATACTTCAGGATTTCATAAATTTAGTAACACAGATCCAAGCAGAAAAGTAAGACAAGAATGGTGTTCAAGAGTACCTCTGATCAGATGCAGGGGCAATCTGAAGGATCTTGTAATTTCAATCTATATACAGAGAGACTTGGCATAAAAGACACATCATGCATCAACTTTAAAGTTTCTTTAGAACGATGTGTGAGGCCAGCAAAATCTTCCATGATTCACAACTAATTTCTCCATGATTCACTAGAATTTACTAAGTTACAATGCCAAAGAAAAGAGAATGCAAGTCACAGCCATTCTTCCATGTATGTTTTAATAAATCAAACAAGCCCTTAAAAGTAATATTACAACAAAATGTTATTACCTTTCAATTTTGATGCTTCTGCGAGAAAGCATAACTGTTAGTAAGATTGGAACCACTGCTGCACTGAGGTGTTTCAATGTGTGACCACTAATGCTGTAATGAGTCAATTTGTAAAGTTTTTTATCTGCTGCTTCTGCAATTTCCGCAAAGAGAAAAAAACCTGCAGATTTGTCAATGAAGATTGTTTCAAAAGCCAGATCAACTGTGATATCAGAGAGGATAGTACAAATTCTGTATCATGAAATAGTGTTCCGTACAACCAAAATCACTAAAGAAGAAAAGATTTCATTACGATTATAAAGCAGAGAAACATTATCATAAAACTAAATTTCATCAATATTGACAACCCAAGGATTGGTTTTTAGTAACAACTGCTTCCATGTACTAATGTCAAAGCTCAGTATTGCCTTTTAAGAGTTGGATTCCAATGGGAGAAGCAAACTTACCAGTATGAATTAAACCAAAGACATCTATTCGTGTAATATCCCTTTCGATAAAAATATGCCAAGTGCCTTTCTCATTTTTTGCAAATTTTGGATGGAGAAAATTTTGGGTACCAACTTAGGAAAAGTGGGTGAAAATTAATTAATTTTATTTTGTGTGGTAGGGGAGGCCCCAAACATTAGACAAGGGAAGATTAATTACATAGTGGGATGTGGGGACCACCCCATGAGGAAATACACTCCTTGAGGAAATTGAATTGGAGGGTAGAGGGAAGAGGCAAGGAGGTCGAATGCCAAACAGGCCTGTGGTTGCCTTAGCTGAAAGGTGTAGTGTAACACTGTAATATTCCAAAAAGGGAATGGACAGCAATACAAAGCAACATAAACAAAAACTACAGCAAATAGAGATGCACCATAAAATTTACTACAAACAATTCAAAAGAGCTAAGCCATTTTATTATATTTCCGGAAATAGGGAATGAGTACAAAAGGTGATCAAAATGATGGCACCTTGGCCTGTTCAAGGCAAGCTGAAATATCTCTCCAAACCCTGCTATGGAATGACTGCTCCTCTAGCGACTGAGTAACTCTCTAGGCTGCTGCTGCTGCTGGAAAATGCTGCTACTAGCTGGAATGGAGCTGCTCTTTGGGGTTGTTCTCCTGCTCAGAAAATTCTAAAACTCCAGCTATGAGCTCTCCTCCTAAAACCCGGAAAAACCCAGGAAGGAATCCCGAAAATGCTGACCCCGAAATTTGACCCCCTTGGAAAAATTACACACCCCTGGTGAGTACGCTGGCCTTTGAGCTGAACTACTGGAAATACTGGCCTCTCACTACTCCAAAACTCAACTTGTGTAGGGTCGATCCCCTCACACTTCTCCCAGACTGAAACTCCTAAGTCTCCCTCACTCCTGGAGCTGCTCTCCTCCAAAACTGCGTAATCCCTCTAAGTCACTGTGCTGCATAGTGAGTTGCGTAACTCCTGAAGGTTGGCTCTTTGGTCTCTACTTTGAAAACTGATGATGAAGCTCCTCACATGAGCGGGCACTCAAAGTCCCCCGAGGCTGAGGCTAGGATCTCCGCTCGGAGACACCCGCATGTTGAACAGCACTTGCAGACTTAGCTAAACAGCGTAAGCGTGCTCAATATATGTTAGACAAAAACTCTGAAGATGAATAATAGAATGAATGAGAAACTAGGCCCTCACTCCCGTTTATGCTTGAGGCCCCAATGTTCCCTTGGGCCCCACTGCGCTGCGCTGTCCTCTTTGCCACGCTGCCCTTGCCTACTCTACGTTGCCTAGCCCACGCTGCCACTGGGCTACCTGGCCCACACTGTCCCTACGCTGCCACTTGGTCCCCCCTGGGCCCTACGTTGAATGTGTTATGTTGGCTAAGTAACTTTAGGAAGAATATTTTCTCTTAAGTTGGGTTATGGGTCCCAGCACCCTTTTTATTTCTGGCTGAACATTAGAAAGCAAAAATCTGAACAAAATTAATATTGCCAATTAGCTACTACTAATTGGGAATATTACAGTCCTCCCCGCCAAAATGTTGCTTGTCCTCAAGCAACTGCAAGAATGGATGTTGCAGGATCTTCTCAGCCTCCCAAGTGGCATCCTCATCTAGAAGGTTCCTCCATCTCACTAAGTACTCCTTAACTGTCCTGCTCCGCAACTGTCTCTCCCGGGTGTCTAAAATAGCCTCTGGTTGTAACACCAGATGCCCCTCATCATCTGTGGGTGGGAGCTCACTTGTTGCAGTCACCTGTTGTACCAAAGCCTTCTTCAGGCATGACACATGGAAAATATTGTGTATCCTGCTCCCAGCCGGTAGTTCTAACTCATATGCAACTTCTCCTACCCGCCTGCTCACTCTGTAAGGCCCATAGAAACGGAGCTTAAGCTTTTCAGCTCCCTTTTGCTTCAGCGTACACTGCTTGTATGGCTAAAGTCGGAGGTAGACCAAGTCACCTACCTCAAACTATCTCTCTATCCGCCCTCTATCTGCATATAGTTTCGGCTGGTTCTGTGATGTAGCCAGGTTGTCCTTAAGAGCTCGGAGTATATCTTGGCTCTCTTGGATCTAGTCCTTGGCCCTGGGGGCCTTGCTAGCTCCAAACATAACATCAACAAAAGTCAGAGCATTATATCCATACAAAGCATAAAATGGAGACATATCGATAGACATATGGAAAGTGGTGTTGTAGCAGTATTCTCTCAGGTGAAGCCAACGCAACCACGCCTTCTGTTGCCCTGTGACATAGTTCTACAAGTAGCCTTCCAGCCACTTGTTCACTATCTTTGTCTGCCCATCTGTCTATGGGTGGTAGCTGGTACTGGGAGTTAACTTGGTACCCACCAAACAAAAGAGCTCCTGCCAAAAACCGCTCATGAAACGGTTGTCCCTGTCACTGACTATGGTCTTGGGGAGACCATGCAATTTGAAAACATCACAGAAGAATAGCTCGACCACCTGTGAAGCTGTGTACCGTGCGAACATGGCGAAGAAATGGGCATACATTGTTAGTCGATCAACAACCACAAAGACGCAATCCTTTCCTGCACTGTGGGCAACCCTGTGATGAAGTCCATGGAGATGCTTTCCCACTTTCCTTCCGGAATTGGAAGCGGCTGTAGCAAACCAGCAGGGTGGCTCATCTCCCCCTTATTCCTCTGACACACTTCGCACTCCTTGACATGTCGGAGTACGTCCTCTTTGAGGCCTCTCCAAGAGAACCTCTCCCTAATGACCTTGTAGGTCTTTTTGAACCCCTGGTGGCCTAATAGCGGCCAATCGTGGGATGCGCGCAGTATCTTCTCCTTGAGCTGGGAATTACCAGTCAAGAAGATCTTGTCCCGGTAATAGATGACCTCATCCATCACCCAATACCTGTCATATGTAATCTGGCCATCTAACACCTCACAGGCAAAGCGGTCCTTCAAATATTCCACCAACAGTTGAACCCTACAGTCTGCGTCTAAGCTCTTCAAGGACAATGTCGCTGGCCTACGTGACAAGGCATCTACCACCACGGTGTTCTTCCCTTTGACATACTCAATGTCAAAGTTGTAGGCCTATATCTTACTGACCCACTTATGTTGCTTCTCCTGCAACTGTTGCTGCTCAAGGAAAAATCGGAGGCTGTTGTGGTCAGTCCTCACTCAAAACTTGTTACCCACCAAACACTGTCGAAACTTGGTTAATGCATGCATAATGGCTAGCATCTCCTTGTCGTATATCAGATACAACCTCTCATGAGGCAGTAGCTTCTGACTCTCGAAAGATATAGGGTGGCCCCCTTGCATCAAAACTGCACCTACTCCTTCCCCTGAAGCATCACACTCCAGAATGAAGGGCTACGTGAAGTCCGGCAAAGCCAATATCAAACAGCTGCTCATAACCTCTTTGAGCTTGTCAAAAGCCCTCTGCGCAGTATTAGTCCAGCCAAATGCCCCCTTCTTGGTGAGGTCCGTGAGGGGTGCAGCAAGTTGTGAAAACCTCTTGACAAATTTTCGGTAGTAGGTGCAGATCCCTACAAATCCCCGGAGCTTTGTCACATTCTTCGGTTCTAGCCAATCCCAAATGGCCCGGATCTTCTCCTCATAGACTCTTACCACACCAATGATGTGTCGCAAATAGAACATCTTTGTAAGCCCGAATTCGCATTTGGAGAGCTTAGGATAGAAATGTTGCTCCTCCAAGATACGCAGAACAGCCTCAATGTGCTGCAAGTGATCCTCCCATGTGCGGCTATAGATGAGGATATCATCAAAGAACACCAGCACGAACTTCCTCCGCTGACCACAGAAAATGTGGTTCATGCAAGACTGAAAGGTGGCCGGTGCATTAGTTAGCCCAAAGGGCATCACCAAAAACTCGAAATGGCCATGGTGGCACCTAAATGTCGTCTTGGGAACATCCTGGTCCCTCACCTTGATCTGATGGTACCCCAACCTCAAATCGATCTTGGAGAAGAACTTCGATCCCCTCAGCTCATCCATCAACTCATCAATCCTAGGGATGGGGTATCAATTCTTCATGGTCTTTTTGTTGAGCGCCCTATAGTCAATGCACATTTGCAATGTGTCATCCTTCTTCTTCACCAAAACAACAGAAGAAGCAAATGGGCTAGTACTGGGTCGGATGTGTCCCAGTGCCAAGAGCTCATGGATAGCTCTCTCAATCTCATCCCTGTAGGCCTTGGGGTGCCTATATGGGGTGGTGATCACTGCCTAGATCCCCTACTCCAACTCAATAGTGTGCTCAAACCCCCGGTCTGGCGGTTCTCCCGGTGGTATGTCCCCAAAAACCATGGAGTATCAGTCCAATATCGATGGCACATCGGGGTGTACTAGCTGCCCTATGACTCATGCCTCTGAAATACGCAGCTCTACTACCCACTCTAAGTTCCCCTTCTGAAAGTCTGCCTCCATCCAGTGTGCTGAAACTGTCTAAGGAGGGTATGTGTGCATGCTCCTGATCATCACATGCTTCTCACTCTTCTTGTCTGTCCACTCCATCTCCAATGTCTCCCAATCTGTAGTGACCTTACCCAGCGTAATCAACCACTGCACTCCCAATACCACATTAGTATCTGGGATGTCAACCACAAAGAAGTGGTCAGTCACCGTGTATGTCCCCATGCTCACTGCTAATGCTAGAACATATCTCATGTACTACATGGTTCTGGCACCCAGAACCAACATGGAGAACCCATCAAAACTCTCTGTCGATATGTCGCTCCTCTGAACTAGATGGGCATCAATAAGTTATGAGTGGCCTCGCTATCCACCAGTACTGAAACACGCTGCCCTTCTACTGTGCCTCGGACATGCAGTGCCAAGTACTTAGGAACTCTTCGCAAGGATGCAAGGACTCCTCCTGTGGGTGCAAACGCTGCCCCTTCTTCTCCTGGGGGAGGTGGTGGTGGATGATCTCCTCTCGGTGCATCAGCGTTGGCATCTCCCTCCAACTCCTCATACGCATCTTCTTCTCCCTCACTATCGGAGAAGACCTCGATGTAGTGTGCCTTACCTGTGGCACATCGATGACCCGGTGCCCATGGCTCCTGGCATGTGAAGCATAGCTTCCTCCGTCTCAGATCTCTCCGGGTATCATCGTCCAAAGGCCCTCGGCCCTGGTTCCCCTTCGGAGGTGGAACTCTCGTGTCTTTCCCCTTTGGCTGGAATGTCGGTCTCTGGGGGAAAGGAGCTCTAGTTCTTGGCAGGGCATCCTGCAAGTCCCTTGTCCTCCCAACTGCATCCTGAAGTGTAGAAGGCCTAGTAGACCTGACTAGCCCACGCAGAGGCTCTGCCAACCCGTCAATGAACATGTAAATCCGCCTGGTTGCGAACAAGTCTAGCACCATCACTGAAAGTCTCAAGAACTCAGAGATGTAAGTCTCTAGGTTCTCGGTCTGCTTGAGCTTGGTCAGCGCGACAAAATGCTCCTCAGGGTCCTTTTGATCAAATCTCTCCACTAATCTCCGAGTGAACTTTGCATATGTTGTCACTCTTGAATGACCCAGCGTGGACATCCCATGGAACCACCAGTCATGGGCCTCCCCCTCAAGGTGCAGCGTTGCCACCTTGATGGCCTCCACCTCCACCATCTGGTTCAGCTGAAAGTAAATGTCCAGCTTTTCCACCCAAGCCTTTGCTAAACATTTTGATGACCCATCGTATGTAGGCAAGAAAAACTTGCCCATGGTACGTTGCAAGTCACCTCCCTGCGTGTACCCACCTCCTCTATTCTGGCTGTGGGGTCTGTTATTGTTCTTCAGCTGGCAGAAATCGTGGAAGGTGAGGGCTTCTCTAAACTTCGGCCCGTGTGACTGATATTCTACAAAATAATCCTCGTAATGAGCCACCGCCGGCTCTTGGGGTCCTCCCGTTCCCGTACCTGCAGTCAAGAACGTGGGCATAGTGGAACGTGGGGGAGTGCGTAGCACTAACTGCTGCGTAGCGTTCTGCTCCTGTGTATGATGAGAAGTGTTAGACCCTTCCCCGATGTGAAATCCCCTTAGGGTCTCATGCTGTCTATTTTCCCTGGCAATCTTCTGACCCATCTCCTCTATTTTTCTGGAGAGTTCTTGTACAGATTTCAGGAGGAGATTACCAAATTCCTTCTCGCCATCTACTTCATCCGCCAATGGTGCTTCCTCCTCTGCGTCCTTTATTGGAACACAATCCCCTTCACCAAATGTGGGCTCGAGCCTCCGCTCTCTGCTACTGTACCATTGCTTCCTGTAAGTGATGTATTTTGTCTCTGAATGTCATAGACTGATCTACTCCACAAGCTGAGCCAAGTCTATGAGCTCTGATACCACTGTCAGTGTTGACAATATCACGATATTTCGGAAATATCACGATATTTTCGGGGAAACGAAATATCGCCGAGAAAATATCGCGCGACTATTGAAAATATCGTCGGGCTTCTCCTGGCTGTGGCTAGAAAAGGGAAAAAACGATTTTTTTTTTTCATTTCTGTTTGTGAGTGGTTGAGAAGGAAGGCTAAAGCATTGTGGAGGTTGTCAAAGAGGAATTGGTGATCGAACAACCATTATCACCAGCACCTAAGAAGTTTTTCATCATCAAAGATTGAAGAACAGTGAGACAAAATCAATCTCTTCCATTAACAAGTATGTTCTTCCAAACCCATATTTTAATGAATTTTTTTATAGATTTAGGGTTATGCATCCTTGCCTCTTTGCCTACCAATATTGTGCTACTTTGCTTTTTTTTTATTTACTGTGATTTTCATGCCCATGAACCAATGCAAGGGTTTTGACCATATTTGGACAGCAAGCTTCATTTTTTTTAAACATTCTTATGCAGCCTCTTATTGCCAATTTTTTATTAACGTTGCAAATGCCAAATAATGTATTTGTATTCTTGTAGTAATTATTTTTTTAAATTACATGCTTATTACTTATTATTTTTAAATTTTTATACATGGGTGTTTAATGACAAATTTTTGTTTTGTTGTGCCCTAGGTTTGAATTAGTTCACTACAAAAGTCAAATATGCCAAAAGCCTTGGACCCATTTTGGGAGTATAGGGAGCCTAATGCTGGGACAAATCAGGCATATTTATCATGCAAATTGTGTGAGACAAAAATGACAGGAGGGGTTATGAGATTGAAATACCATTTGGCTAGACTCTCTGGACATGATTTTGCCCTTTGTACAGTTTCTAGTCCGGATCTTATACAAAAATCTCTTTAAGCTATTGATGAAAAAGACAGAAAGAAGGAAGAGGCAAAAATAAACAAGGTTGAACGTGCAGGTAGATATTTCGTCATATCTTCTTCTGATTTTGAAGCTGAGGGTAGTGGGAGGGGCTGCAAAGCATCACCTGCAACAGCTAGTAGGACGTCATCATTTTTTGTTCCACAAACAGGACATGGAACACAACCTTCCATAACATCAGTTGTTAAAAAAAAAGGAGAAGCTAGAAGTAGATAGAGTTATGGGGAGGTGTCTTTTTTGAAGTGACTTGCCTCTTAGCATCACCAAAACCAATCCATTTTGGCAGCCAATGTGTGATTCTATTGCTGTTGTGGGCCCAGGTTACAAAAGTGCTACATATGAGGAGTTGCAGGGGCCAATCCTTAAAGCATAAAAGCAAGACATCAACTCTAGATTGACAGAGTTGAAAAAGACATGGGAAGTGTTTGGATGCACAGTGATGTCTGATGGTTGGACAGATAGGAAGGGTAGGACCCTTCTAAATTTCTTGGTACATTGTCCTAAAGGTACCATGTTTATTAAATCAGTGGACGTATCAGCACACATAAAAGATGCAACAATGATATGTGAGCTATTAGATGGCTTCATCTAGGAGACTAGCGTGCAGAATGTGGTGCAAGTCATAACAGATAATGCAACTAATTATGTGGTTGCAGGCAAGATGCTTATGGAGAGGCGCCACACATTGTTCTGGACTCCATGTGCAACACATTGTATCGATTTGCTGCTTGAGGATATGGAAAAACTCTCCTTCATGAAGGAGGTGATTGATATGGTTAGGAGTGTCCCCAAGTTTATATATAACCATGCTATTGTTCTTACTACTTAGCCTCATGAGGAGATTCACTAGAAACAAGGAGTTGCAGCATCCTGCAATCACACGTTTTGCACCAACTTTATTACTCTTCAGTCTTTGCTTCAATGTCAGTTTGAGTTTAAGCAAATGTTTGTTTCTGATGAGTGGCATGATTGTAGGTACAGCAGGAGACAGGATGGGAGAGCCATTGCAAAAATGGTGTACAATGAGACATTTTGGCAGGGAGTAGAAGAAGTGTGCTCAATTAGTGAACCTATAGTAAAGGTTCTGAGGTTGGTAGATGGGGAGAAGCTTGCAATGGCTTATGTGTATGAGGCCATGGATAGGGCCAAGGAGGCCATTCGTTCTTATTATGCAGACAAGGGTTCTGATGGGCATGATAAACATATGATGTTATGGGATGTGATTGATAATCGGTGGACAGGGATGCTTCATCGATCCATTCATGCAGCAGCACTTTTCCTCAACCCTACATTTTCATACAAATGCGCCTTTGATTTTGATGGTGAGGTGATGGAAGGGCTCCATTCTTGTATTCAAAGGATGGTACCCGATCCTGAGCTTCGTAGCAAAATCAACCGTGAAATACAGTTTTATCAGGAATGTGTTGGCCTATTTGGCTTTGATGATGCTATTAGGGAAAGGACCCTCTTCATGCCATGTAAGTGACAAGCCATCACTCATTAGAATTTTCAATTTAGAATTTACTTATTTATAATTCTAGATTTTTAAAATTAAATTATGTAACTTGCATTTGAAAGTTTAATTATGAATTATGTTTTTGAACTTTTATTTCTTTATTTTGCTGTAGATATTTGGTGGCGAACCTATGGTGCAAGGGCACCAAATTTGCAGAAATTGACCATAAGAATCCTGAGTCAAACATGTAGTTTTTCAGGGTGTGACGCAATTGGAGTGTATTTGAGAAAATACACTCAAAAAAGCGCAACATGTATAACTTTGACATTCATCCTTCAGTTGAGCAATTACATTTATCGTAATTTTAATTTATGACCCTAAAATGTCAAGAGGGGAGACTCATTAGTTTTTTTGACACCCTTACAGGTTGGAGTTCGCACATCTCAATGATTTAGTTTATGTGCAGTACAATATCCGACTTCGAGTGAAGCAAATACAAGCACCAAAGGATCCAGATGCCATTTCCTTAGACAATATCAATATTGTCTCAATGGAGGGTGGAGACTGAGAATCCCGTCTTAGAAGAGTCACCTACATGGTTAGAGCCAGAGGAACCATTAGAACAAGGGCAACAAGAGGAGGAGGACTTGGAGGAGGAGCAGCACTCGGAGCAGGAGGAGGAAGAGGACGACGAGGACACCGTGGGAGCATCATCGTCTGCACCATTTGCTATAGATATAGGAGAGCAGAGCTTCACACCCAGTAGTCAGTGTTTGACATCAAGTGTAGGGTCAGGTGCCTTCTACTGCTAGAGGCAGGCCTGACAAACAGCTCCTCATTTTTTCCCTAAAAGGGGCAGAGGGCACTGATTTCAGATAGATAGCTGCTATTTTTATTTGTTTTGCTACATATAACTCATGATGATAAGATATTTTTAAATGTGTGATGTTATTTTGTATTGGTTCTCCAAATTTGAGTCCTTGATTGGACAATTATTAGGGATCAACAGGATTTGGTATCGCCTTTGATGTATCATTTTTATTTTATATCCACTACATCATATATATTAGTGCTTTCTTCATATTTATGTGCCAATGTGTTTATTTCATGTTGTTATTGCTTTATATGTTTAAAAATCTGAAGAAAAAAAAATGAATATATTATGCATTTTTTATACTTGCCGATATTCCCGATAAGATCTTTTCTCGACCCTCGCCGATATTTTTCCGATACCGATATTATCAACACTGACCACTGTAATATCCCAAAAAGGGAATGGACAACAATGCAAAGCAACATAAACAAAAACTACAGCAAATAGAGATGCACCATAAAATTTACTGCAAACAATTCAAAAAGCTGGGCCATTTTATTATATTTCCGGAAATAGGGAATGAGTGCAAAAGGTGATCAAAATGATGGCACCTTGCCCTGCTCAAGGCAAGCTGAAATATCTCTCCGAACCCTGCTATGGAATGGTTGCTCCTCTAGTGACTGCATAACTCTCTGGGCTGTTGCTGCTACTGGAAAATGTTGCTACTGGCTGGAATGGAACTGCTCTTTGGGGTTGTTCCCCTACTCAGAAAATTATGAAACTCCAGCTATGAGCTCTACTCCTAAAACCCAGAAAAACCCAGGAAGGAATCTCGGAAAGGCTGACCCTGGAATTGGACCCCCTTGGGAAAATTACGTACTCCTGGTGAGTACACTGGCCTCTAAGTTGATCTACTGGAAATGCTAACCTCTCACTACTCCAAAACTCAACTTGTGAAGGGTTGATCCCCTCTCACTTCTCCCGGACTAAAACTCCTTAGTCTCCCTCACTCCCAGAGCTACTCTCCTCCAAAACTGCGTAATCCCTCTGAGCGACTGCGCTGCCTGGTGAGCTGCGTAACTCCTGAAGGCTGGCTCTTCGGTCTCTGCTCTAAAAATTGATGATGAAGCTCCTCACCTAAGCGGGCACTCGAAGTCCCCCGAGGCTGAGGCTGGGATCTCCGCTTGGAGACACCCGCGTGCTGAATAGCACTTGCAAACTTAGCTAAACAACGTAAGCGTGCTCAATATCTGTTAGACAGAAATTCTGAAGATGAATGATAGAATGAATGAGAATCTAGGCCCTCACTCCCTTTTATGCTTGTGGCCCCAACTTTCCCTTGGGCCCCACTACGTTGCGTTGTCCTCTTTGCCACGCCGCCCCTGCCTACTCTACACTGCCACTGGGCTACCTGTCCCACGTTGTCCCTCTTCCTGCACTACCACTTGGTCCCCCCCTAGGCCCTACGCTGAATGTGTTATGTTGGCCAAGTAACTTTAGGAAGATTATTTTCTCCTAAGTTGGGTTATGGGTCCTAGCACCCTTTTTAATTCTGGATGAACATTAGAAAGCAAAAATCTGAACAAAATTAATATTGCCAATTAGCTGCTGCTAATTGGGAATATTACATGTAGAAATCTTCACCAGTCATAAGGTCAAGCACACGCTATCCTTTAAAATTCAATCAAATGATGCCCTAGACATAGTATGGATGCCGAAGTCCCTATCTTCATAGACGGATCTGTTCGAAAGGAATTTTGACCAACCATTTCAACATAAGAAAAAGAACTTACCATGGAGCGAATAGCAAGAGAGAATATTTGGAGGACTTCGCTGCCTTAGAGGCCTCAAGAAAACAGACTTTGCCCTAGCTCCTTCATAGCCCAATTAGGCTGAAAATTGCAAAGAAATACCATCGAAAATTTCGGAGAGAAAGAAATGTTATATCATTGAAAAATTAATGTGTTTTGGGAGGCTTTGAGGTTCCTTTTATAGTGTTTATGAGGGGTCTTCTAATGTAGTCGTTGGAAGATACTTAGGCACAAAACATTAGAGGGTTTTAAGGTAGACATTAGAGGGCTTTAGTTATTAAAAAAATGATTTTGGAAGCCTTGTAACTTAACCAAGAGATTCGTTACCATTAAATAGATTAGATCAAACTTGTAAATCAAGAAAGAGACACTCCTTGTGAGTGAAGGTAGTTTGATACCATTTCTTAATATAATTGTTCTTTTCAAACCTTAAGTTAGATGTTTAATAAATTTAATTTAATTTATTTATTGTTAATAATTTATTTATTAAATTCTAAGTAATTGTACACTTAACCCTCTTTGGTGTGTTTTGTAGGTGACACATGAGTGCATTAAGTCAATGATTGATTTAATGTCCTTGGTTTTTGAAGTTATGTACCTTATACGGGGTGAGATTATAGTAATAATATGTTGACAACCGTAGGAGGAGGTGTCATGTCAATACCCCTTGGGGTTTTAACCCAAAAATTGGGGTCACTAACTTCAATGGTGAATATCTCTCAAACCAGGAGACCTCTCGGGGCATACCACATATCAACAGAAACATCTTTTCAAGGAGAATCTAATGACATAGATCTCTGACCCAAACTCAAATATTTGACCTACCGAAAATCCTCGACAAAGTCGAGGTACATCCTCAGTCCAAGGAACCCAAAACCCTAGGACTTGGGTTTTCAACCATCCAACAGTAAAGCTGCTATCTGGATGTAATCCGAAAATTACTAGGAAGCATTCATTAACCATTTGACTTCAATGACTGGTTGTTTTAGTCAAAGTCAAACCCCATCAACTCCATGGGTTAACATCAATGACAACACCATCCAACAATAGCAAAATATAGACGAAGGACTTAAGACAGAGAATCAGAGCATCAAGTTTAACACCGATTGTTCATATTAGTACCATCGCATCTGAGTATGTTAGCTCTTTTCCCTCCAGCAGCAATGCTAGTGCCTTGCTCACCCACAGTCTTCAACGGATTACCAGTCCCAGTGATTTCTAACACCGCTAATCTTTCACCAACATTGGGATGTCCTCCCTGAGATCTTCGAACGTCTGCTCCATATCAATTTGTTGATGAAAAAGATTGGCTTCCAAAAACAGATGGAATGACATACACTGCCTCTCAACTATATCATCAAGCTTCGAGATGGAGAGAAGCAAAGCATCCAATAGTTTATCTAACTTCATATTGGCCTCATTGTTATCTGGAGGGATGGGGGAATTGGCCATTGCGAAATCGGGGTTGAGCACCCAACTATACTAAACACACAATTGAGGGAGGGGCCTACAAAAAAACCAACATGAACGAGGAACTCATTTGCACTGTGAGGAAGCCAGAGACTCATTATATAGGCAAGGTGCCTACTAAATCGCGAGCCAAGCATCATCCTAAGATTTGTCTCCTTTACCCAGAGATTTTCCGGACAGAGGAATGACAGGAATGGGAAGGCAATATCGGTCGGTTGCCATAAATTCATTTTTTCAATCGAGGCTCTTAAAATTGCAGCCGAGGAGACCCTATCCAGATCCCACCTGTGAGAGCATAAATGGAAAAGACACCACTTTCTCGAGGCGATCAGGGAGGCCAGCCACTTGAGGTCCCATTTAATAAGCCAAAACAAGGAATTAATAAACCGAGGATATGGATATCGTCGATAATAGAGTCTTGTATTTTTGTTCAACTTGCAAAGAAGAAGCCAAAAAACATTCCATGTACCCAGCACTGCGATGGGAGTGAACTTCATCGTGTCTTTGTTCCTTTGAAGGAAATATATCCAAAATTCAAGCATATAAATAATAGGAGCAAAGGAGCCCCTAACTACCCTTCCAAAACTTGTGATAATCATTAGCACTATGGGATTGGAAATAAGCATACAACATTGTCCATTTCAAGTCTACGTTGCTCCATGGTAGAACCTTTGTTGGCAAGCTCATCAGCTCCAGTATTCAAATGTTTGAAAATATGGTAGATTCTAATTTTTCAAATTGGGAAGCAGAACTGAGCACTCTTAGTGTCATAGTTAGAGACGAAGAGCTTATTAGTTCCTTGACCTTCATCATTTGTCGAAAGACAATCATTGAATCTCCAAAAATAGTGAGCCTTTGAATTTTCTTTTCTATGGCCACCTCCAATCCTTTCCATAATGCGAGGAATTCTGCCACATTATTCGTTGTAGATCCTAAACCCCATGCAAATTGAGACATTGTTTTTACATTGGGGCTTAAGAGGACCCCTCCCGCTCCTAACTCTCCCATTTGGTCATGTTATTGTTGACAGTTGCTAGATAACCTATTTCTTTCTATAAGTTAACGGTCTACTTTCTATTATAAAACTTAAAAATTTGTATGTTTGTTTGTAATTGATAGAATCTTGAATCTAGATGGTTGATGGTTGAATGATTAATCATTAATGCACTATGGATGCCATTTCTATCTTAATTTAATAATTCATGTATAAATATGCATGCTTTCATATATTTTGCAACTAATTTGGTGTTCTGGATGTTTTTTTTAATATAAATGCAATATATATATATATATATATATGTTAAAATTTGGCAGCTCAAGGATGAATTTCTGCTAGAAGAAAACATATCTTTCAATTATGTTTGAACCACCTATAATAAAATTTCATTTCTGACAATTCTAATCTGACTTTCCAAAAATAGAAAGTTGTGTCTAAATGATCAAGGATAATCTCGTCGTATGGAATCCACTTTAAAATCGAATCAATCATGATTATACAAGTCAAGAATTAATATTTTTATCCTTACTAGTATTATTATTATTATTATATTATTATTTATAAAATAGTCTAAAGTCTTTCACCTTTAATGGATTAATAAAAAGTTAAAACGAATTATCTCATGGAATAAGTAAATTAAATTGAAAATCTCTTACTTGGAAAATCAAACCTCTCTCTTGGAATAAAATAGTAACTCCACACTCAAGTGAATGTAACTCTCCCTCTTTAATTCAATGTGTTGTCGCACAGATTGTCTAGGCACCACGAAAACGGCTCAGATTGGGGGCTGTCACTCTTATCCCCAATCTCTCTATTTAAGTTGTCTCCTTGCAAGCTAAGGGAGGTAGACCCTATTATGAATGATGATGACAAATCCAGGAGACACAGCGAAAACGTCAAATACTCAATAAAATTAACAGGATTTCACAGATCTAGATTAGATTCTACGCTTAAGACCAGTGCCTTATGGAGTCAAACAAGATCTCGCTATGCAATTATAAACAAGTAATTGACGACTAACTGCTGCTTATTAAAACACGATTGATCACAATGATATTCAATTGAAAAAACACCACAACCATGAATAACAATAATATGAAAATGCCATATGTCCGAAAAATAAGATATTCCAATTATAAATCTAATATTAATCAAAATGTTCTATGAATAACTTTATAGATAAAATAAATTAACGATGATTGAAATTGAAATTTTTTTTGTATTTTTGTATTTTCTATTTTTAAAGATTTTTATATTTTTATATTTTTTATTATTTTGTTTTTTCAAAAACAAATCAAAATTTTTAAATCTAAACAAAACAATCTAAAATCTAAATTAACCAAACTAAAGCTGACATCTAACTCTAAAGCTAACTAAATAAAAATTAAAACTAAGTTAAAAATCGGCTAAGTTAAAATTAAAATTGAACTAAAACTAAACGTTAGAAAACTAAACTAAATGAAACAAAATAAAATGAAACCCATCTAATTAAAACTTACGCTAAACTTGGAACTAAAAAAAATAAAAATAAAATACAAACGGAAGTCTAAAACCTACGCTAACTTACGTATGAAATAAACAAGAAAAATTAAAATTCAAATCTACGTCTAAGACTAAAGCCTCGCATAAACAAATAAACGATCACAGCATTCACGTTACCACTACTGCACTAAAAACTAAGACAATGTTAAAAAATAGAAATGCCTCTGGCGTAAAAAATCTAACGCAGCTTTTTGTGTTTTTTTTTGTGTTGTGTCGTTTTGTTTATGTGTTAGTATAAACGATTACGTGAAAGGAACGATCAGATGAGGATGCAGGTGGTATGGGACGAGAATGAAGCCGGCAGATGGACGGGAAGAGATCGAGGGTTTTAAATGAAGGAGAAATCGAATGGAATGGACAGCGTTTGCAGAAGAATGCGGCTAGGGTCGATGAAGAGCAGCAAGGAAGGTAAACGCAATGTGAGGGTAGACGTCAGGCAGAAATGGCTAACGCAGAGGAATGAGGGCGAATTAATGAAGTTGAAGGCAACTAATAAACCCAGTATGCGTCCAGCAATTTAAATTTTTCCTGCAAAAATGAGATTTTGATGTTCTTTAAACTGAATATCATGCAGATCCGCCACCAGTGGAGATGAATCAGTGATTGAAACCCAATACACAGAATTTTCTCAGTACATTTTAAATTTTCTTCATTTAAGCTCAAAGCTCCTGCTCCCTTAAAATCGAAATAATGTCCGGATTTGTCCACAGTAGGAAATTAAGGCCAGATTTGGCCTTTGGAGGCCAGATCTGCCTTAAATCTAAAAAAAAATTCCGATTTGAACCTGTAACCTGCAATAAACCAACCTGATCTGAAGATACAGACCAAGAAACGATTAAAACCCTCACAGTCCTAAAAAATTCACAAATTTACA
Source organism: Pinus albicaulis (assembly GCA_034641835.2). Lineage (NCBI taxonomy): Eukaryota > Viridiplantae > Streptophyta > Pinopsida > Pinales > Pinaceae > Pinus > Pinus albicaulis. The sequence goes on along the minus strand of CM076569.1, from coordinate 330,644,730 downwards.
ACTAATTTACAAATTTAAAACCCTCATGGTCAGATCCGAATCCATTTTAGCACAACTTTCAGAGATTTAAAATTTTAGTGAGAGGCACAAGCCTTCGAAACCTTGCAAAATCACAAATATCGTAAGATAGACCCAGAATTTAACAAATAAAGAGCTTATCAGATTTATGTTTATTGGGAGTCGGCGGGTCCAACCGAAGACTTCCCCAGACGCCCAATCTTAAAAAAAAAAATTCCCTGCACACTTAGATCTGAATCTTAGATCGATAGAGATTTAAGAAAACAACATGAGACCTTTGCAGAAAAATCAGAATGTTATTTTATAAACCCAGAAAACTGCATAAGATACCTATATGCAGATTAATCCATGAAGGCCACCAACCATAAAATGCAAGAAACCAAGTAGCAGAGTTTAGAGACAATTCACCACATAGATCTGAGAAGGAACATCCAGATTTGTAACCCCAAAGTCTTTATGCTTTATTCCTCAAAAAGTTTACAAGAGCTTCTAAGAGCAAGTGCACGATCCTGAGATCGGATGATTCAAAAATGAAAAAAACCTCTAAATTTATAGGACAAGATCTCTAACGGCTAGTTTGGATGATTATCGTCAAAATAATCTCAACCGTCCAAAAGATTTAATCATCTTTTAATCCGAAGCGTTGAAATTAAAATTTTGGGGAAAAAACGAATTAATCATTTAATTCAATTTTAATTAACTCAAAAATATTATTTTTGAGTTAATTACCCCAAAATTTTGACCTTGACTTAACCACCAAGGCCCAAGGGTCCAATATTTCTTAAAATTCTCAATATTCCCTTGGCTTGGGGCTGTCAAAATCATTTTCCAAGGACCAACAAATTTTGCTTTTAAAGATTTAATCCTAATTTAGGACCCTAAATTAATTAAATTTCTGGTTTAAGATTTTATTAATTGACCAGAAAATTTAATTAATTGACTAAGAGGGGATTATAATTATTTTTCCAACCCTCTTTTACATGAGATAATACATTTACATACATGAAGGGGGAAAACCCATAGACCCTCAAATAAATACCCAGTTCTGCGACTCAAAATATGATCTAGTAGACCAAGTAGCTCAAACTACTTTTACAAGGACTCTATAGAAACACTAGGACTCACTTAGTACGCTGATGACAAAATCCACCCTAGCTTTGGGGTGAGGCTGGAGGGAAAAACTCTGCCAATCACTTACGTGAATCAGTGAGACAAAAAACCTCCTAGGATAGAGATCATCAACAACATACTAGGCTTACCTAGGTTATTACATACATGGACGGTCTTACTTAGATCATTTACATCATTACATGCAGAATGGGTTTACATCATTATAAAAATTGTCGATCGACGATGAAATCTGGATGACACGAGCCTCGAACATGATAAGTCCCATTTGAAAAAATGGGGGTGTACTGCTCTGGGGTAGTTGACAAAGTGTGGTCAACATCTGGCTCTACTTGGGGACACGTTGCTTCATTGAAGGAATGTGAGAATCCAAAATCTGCATCCAAGCAACACACAAGATTACATAAGTAGCGTCCATCCAAATATCATCATATAACATTAAGCTCATGAAAAATAGAAGCTCTTCTTTTATTTATTATTCTACTTAACATGAAAAGTAAATCTACTCTAATTGCAAAATGAAATGCTGGAATAACAAGGAGTAGGGTTAGAAATACAATACAGAGGATGCTCAGTGGCATCAGATGTGCTCAATATAGTGTATGTTGAGCATTTGCCTGCTTTCAGGCAAGTCTGTAGGCTGCTTTTCAGATGTGCCATGGCCAATCTTGCATAATGTAGGACTATGTCTTATCCAAATGTCAAGCTGCTCTCGACCATCAGACGAATCAAACCACTTACTTCTTCTTTTTTGCTTCTTTCTCTTCTTCTGAGTGGGTTGTGATGTCAGCAATGAGACCACTGTAGATTTCTCGTCCTAATCTTGAAGATGTTTGTACAAAATATCTGAAGAACCTGGAGCGTGACCAATGTTATTCTGGATATACTCTGTCAATGGTGAAACATAAGCTTGGTCTTTCTCAACATCCTTTGAAATCATAGTTAAATCCTCCGTGTGATGAGATGGGAATGGCTTTAGTAGACAAGAAGTCTTATGATCTGTTGATGAATCTTCATAATCAAATTTCGGTTGAAATTTTTGTATATGTAATTTTTCCATTTTTTCCAACCTTTCCTGTATGAAACTCATTTCCAACAAGTGATTTTCCTTCATGGTATTCATTTCCTAGGTGTGTCTTGTTTCCATTGCAATCATATGATTTTGTATAATGGACATCTGATTAATCATTATCTTTAACCTGTTTTCCATGACATTTATTTCCTTAACATGACTTGCTTCCATGGAAGTTATCTTATTTTGAAGATTGATTTGGTTAGCTTCCATGTTTTGAATCATTTGCATATGATTGGGTTGCACATCCTTAATCATCTGAGCTGGTTCCTTGACCTGACTTGCATGATCTTCTATATGCATGTGATAGTCCTTACCAACAACATTAATTTGATGACTTGACCTTGCCATTCTACTAGCTATGATCCTTTTGACAATGGGACAAGTAGCCTCTTCATGAAGAGCATCACAAACTCTACAATAAGGCGGAGCTTCATCCACAAGATTTGCAAACTCAAGTTGATTTGTCAGTCTCTGCTCATTAGATAAGCCTCTTTTCTGCAAAGCATTATTATTTCTAGGTTGGGAATTCTGCGTTTGAGCTATTTCCATTTGAACCAACCTAGCCTGTAAGACACTTATTTCTTTAGCATGGTCAGAGATCAATTTCGCTTGATTAAACTCCATGCTTTCATGTTTTTGCATTAACTTTTTCATAGGGTCATCATCATATTCTAGAGGTTCTTTTAACTTAGTAACTGTCAAATACCTATCAAAAACTGGAGTTTTGGACATTCCAGATGCTTTCTTATCCTTTTCAATCTCCTCAGCTAAAGATTGACAAGCCTTATAATTTGCAGTTTTAGCCCGCCTTAACTCATATGAAGTATCAGAATCAAAAGCATCAATGTAAAAATTTAGAAGAGATCCATCAGGAGGTTTATGAGTTTGAGATATTTCTCTAAGGATACCATTAAATCTCCTGTTAAATTCTTCAGTCGTTTCATTTTCTTTCTTTTTTATGGTACTGATTTCTATTACCAAATGCCTATCTTCCCTTTTATCACCATATTTTTCCTTAAAAGCAATTACAATGGATTCAAAAGTATCAAATGAATTATCAGGTTTTTCCATGAACCATTCAGCAACATCCTCACCAAAAGTAAGAACAAAATTTTTCATCTTTACATCATCGAAATTATTTTTTGCAACTGCAAATCTATTCCACTAGTTAGTGAAAGCAAATAAATGAGATTTAACACTAACTGCATCATTTCCTTGAAAGATAGGTAATTTATCCATTTGAGGGAGATCATGGGGATAACCCTAAATATTAGCAAAATTACACGGGGCAAAAACATCCATGATATCGTTTTTAGGATTTTAGAAATAGATCCGTGTTCAAGAATAGTCAAAAGGTCCTCAAGAAGCGAACTTCTTGGCAGGAACTCTTGTAAGAAACGAAAGAATAGGAGTCGCCACTTGAACATGAAACTAATTCTAAAACAAAATAATCGAAAGATAGCAGATGGGGATCAGGGGGGGATTCTTGTCTGGGAATAAAAAGATGAATAAGTGGAGTCGCCACCCAAACAAGAAGCCAACCAAAATTTCCAGGTGCTAAAGATGCGATGATGAAATGATTAGTGATATGACGAAAGATAAGACGATGAAAAAAAATGCAGAGATGAAAAGTCGTCAGAAAATGTGATCTCTTGCGACAGGCTAATGAATGGCGAAAGAAGATCAGAAGATTATAAAATTTCGTTAAGACCAAGGACAGAAAAACTCTATCCCCGGCAACGGCGCCAAAAAATGTTGTCGCACAGATTGTCTAGGCACCACGACAACGGCTCAGATTGGGGGCTGTCACTCTTATCCCCAATCTCTCTATTTAAGTTGTCCCCTTGCAAGTTAAGGGAGGTAGACCCTATTATGAATGATGATAACAAATCCAGGAGACACAGCTAAAATGTCAAATACTCAATAAAATTAACAGGATTTCACAGATCTAGATTAGATTCTACGCTTAAGACCAGTGCCTTATCGAGTCAAACAAGATCTCGCTATGCAATTATAAACAAGTAATTGACGATTAACTGCTACTTATTAAAACACGATTGATCACAATGATATTCAATTGAAAAAACACTACAACTATGAATAACAATAATATGAAAATGCCAGATGTCCGAAAAATAAGATATTCCAATTATAACCCAGTTCGACAATCAAAATGTTCTATAGTCAAACTTTAGATAAAAATAAAATTAGCGCATTTGACTATTGAAATTTTGAAAAAAAAATTTATATTTTTGTATTTTCTATTTTTAAAGATTTTGAAATTTTTATATTTTTTATTATTTTGTTTTTTTTAAAACAAATCAAAATTTTAAATCTAAACAAAGTTCTAATCTAAAATCTAAATTAAATCTGAAACTAAAAGCTAAGATTAAAATCTAACTCTAAAGCTAACTAAATAAAAATTAAAACTAAGTTAAAAAATTAAAATCTAAAAATAAAAAATAAAATCTAAAACTAAACGTATAAAAACTAAATTAAATGAAACAAAATAAAATGAAACCTATTTAATTAAAACTTACGCTAACCCTAAAACTAAACAAAATAAAATACAAACGAAAATCTAAAACCTACGCTAACTTACGCTATGAAATAAAACAAGAAAAATGAAAATTCAAATCTACGTCTAAGACTAAAGCCTGCATAAACAAATAAAATCGACTATAGTCATAGCCCTACGTTACCACTACGCATCAAAACCTAAGACGAAATCGTTTAAAAATAGAAATGTCGGCGTAAAAAAAATCTAACGCAGTTTTGTGTGTGTTTTTTTTGTGTTGTGTCGTTTTGCTTGCAAGTTAGTGGAGCAAACGGACAGCGTGAAAATGGAACGACGGTACAGAGGATGCAGGTGGTATGGGACGAGAATGAAGCCGGCAGATGGACGAGAAGAGATCGAGGGTTTTGAATGAAGGAGGAATCGAACGGAATGGACAGCGTTTGCAGAAGAATGCGGCTAGGGACGATGAAGAGCAGCAAGGAAGGTAAACGCAATGTGAGGGTAGACGTCAGGCAGAAATGGCTAACGCAGAGGATGAGGGCGGATTAATGAAGTTGAAGGCAGCTAATAAACCCAGTATGCGTCCAGCAATTTAAATTTTTCCTGCAAAAATGAGATTTTGATGTTCTTTAAACTGAATATCATGCAGATCCACCACCAATGGAGATGAATCAGTGATTGAAACCCAATACACAGAATTTTCTCAGTAGATTTTAAATTTTCTTCATTTAAGCTCAAAGCTCCTGCTCCCTTAAAATCGAAATAATGTCCGGATTTGTCCACAGTAGGAAATTGAGGCTAGATTTGGCCTTTGGAGGCCAGATCTGCCTTAGATCTAAAAAAAAAATCCGATTTGAACCTGTAACCTGCAATAAACCAACCTGATCTGAAGATACACACCAAGAAACGATTAAAACCCTCACAGTCCTAAAAAATTCACAAATTTACAACTAATTTACAAATTTATGAGGGTCAAATCCGAATCCATTTTAGCACAACTTTCAGAGATTTAAAATTTTAGTGAGAGGCACAAGCCTTCGAAACCCTGCAAAATCACAAATATCGTAAGATAGACCCGGAATTTAACAAATAAAGAGCTTATCAGATTTATGTTTATTGGGAGTCGGCTGGTCCAACCGAAGACTTCCCCAGACGCCCAATCTTAAAAAAAATTTCCCTGCACACTTAGATCCGAATCTTAGATCGATAGAGATTTAAGAAAACAACATGAGACCTTTGCAGAAAAATCAGAATGTTATTTTATAAACCCAGAAAACTGCATAAGATACCTATATGCAGATTAATCCATGAAGGCCATCAACCATAAAATGCAAGAAACCAAGTAGTAGAGTTTAGAGACAATTCACCACATAGATCTGAGAAGGAACATCCAGATTTGTAACCCCAAAGTCTTTATGCTTTATTCCTCAAAAGTTTACAAGAGCTTCTAAGAGCAAGTGCACGATCCTTAGATCGGATGATTCAAGAATGAGAAAAACCTCTAAATTTATAGGACAAGATCTCTAACGACTAGTTTGGATGATCCTCGTCAAAATAATCTCAACCGTCCAAAAGATTTAATTATCTTTTAATCCGGAGCGTTGAAATTAAAATTTGGGGGAAAAAACGAATTTATCATTTAATTCAATTTTAATTAACTCAAAAATATTATTTTTGAGTTAATTACCCCAAAATTTTGACCTTGACTTAACCACCAAGGCCCAAGGGTCCAATATTTCTTAAAAATCTCAATATTCCCTTGGCTTGGGGCTTTCAAAATCATTTTCCAAGGACCCACAAATTTATGCCTTTAAAGATTTAATCCTAACTTAGGACCCTAAATTAATTAAATTTCTGGTTTAAGATTTTATTAATTAATTGACCAGAAAATTTAATTAATTGACTAAGAGGAGATTATAATTATTTTTCCAACCCTCTTTTACATGAGATAATACATTTACATACATGAAGGGGGAATACCCATTCGTATAGACCCTCAAATAAATACCCAATTCTGCGACTCAAAATATGATCTAGTAGACCAAGTAGTTCAAACTACTTTTACAAGGACTTGATAGAACACTAGGACTCACTTAGTATGCTGATGATAAAATCCACCCTAGCTTTGGGGTGAGGCTGGAGGGAAAAACTCTGCCGATCACTTACGTGAATCAGTGAGACAAAAAACCTCCTAGGATAGAGATCATCAACAACATACTAGGCTTACCTAGGTTATTACATACATGGACGGTCTTACTTAGATCATTTACATCATTACATGCATAATGGGTTTACATCATTATAAAAATTGTCGATCGACGATGAAATCTGGATGACACAAGCCTCGAACATGATAAGTCCCATTTGAAAAAATGGGGGTGTACTGCTCTGGGGTAGTTGACAAAGTGTGGTCAACGCAATGTATAGCAAAAGTGTAACTTCTCCTCATTAAATTCACTTGTAAATCCCTCATTCAATTCGATTTGTAACTCTCACCAAATATTCATTCATGTCTAAATGTAACTCTTTGTCTCCCTAATTCGAATTGTAACTCCTCAAGACAAGTGTACCTCTCTCTCTATTCTTGGGATGAGTTACACTTCTCCTCAAGTCCTCCCTCATGGAATTCAATTCTTCTATTATTGGCTCAAGGAATGAATTCATTTTGTAACTCCTCTACTTTCTCATCTATTTAAGCAAGAGCAAGTGAGAGTTGAGAGTAGCATGCTCATTGTGAAGAAGAAGAGCTAGAGTTGAGTGTGTGCAAGAAAAGTGTGAGAGCAAGTGAAGAGTAAGAGCAATGGAAGAGTTGGAGCAAGTGTGAAGGACAAGATCTAATCAAGAGAAAGAAGAGATCTTCAAGCGAAGAGCAAGAGCACTTCAGCTGCAAGTTGATGAAATATTGGTGACTTTATTCATCCTCATTTTCTCTCTCTCTCTGCACTCTGTTGAACAATTGAAGATATCTAATAGAAAAAGAATCATTTGGGTTGTCCCCTTGTGGGTTTTTTCCTGGTCATTGGACCTAACTCTCAGTGTCTCATATTTTTGATTGGTTGTCTTCATATGATCCTTAAGTTTATGTTCTATCTACAATTGTTAATCTAAAAAGTTGGGAAGAAGAAATTTGCATTCTAAGTAATTGTAAGTTTGTAACAACATAGTACGTTCAATTTTCTGCAAAGTTCATTCACTTTTCTGCAAACTACATTCAGTTCCATTCAGTTTTCTGCAAAGTACATTCAGTTTTATGCATAGAACTTTCAAGTTTCTGCAAAAAAAATTTAAATTTCTAAATAGAACTTTCATATTTTAACAATATAGACGCTTCCGAGGATTTTTGGAAAATGACGGTTCTGATGATCCTTTACAAAAAATGCACCCGCTTCATCTTCGCTTCATGCAAGATTCAAGTATGGTAATTAACCTTGGAAAGGTGGGGATATGAATGCCAAAAGACTTTCTTGGGAATGAGCTATTACCTAATGGGAGAATAGAAAAGTGGAAAGAGTGAGGAGGTTGGATACTTGCTCATGGATTCCTTGAGAAGGAGGAACTGTGATTGATATGTGATTTGTTAAAGCAGACTGAAAATCGCTCCAGCTTTGTCCAAATGGGCAGAGGAGGTTGGGGGTCTACTTAACCTTTTGAGGGTACTAAAGCCCATAGTTTAAGCCTACCAATGTTGTCAGATTCCTCTTCGTCGCACAATAGTTGTTTTAGTGGGATGTTTGATGTAGAAATTAATAGAAATTTGATATTGATGATGAATGCGAACTGAAAACAAGATATTACAAATTTCCTCTACTATTCTGTGAAATGGAAATCACAATTTAGAAACACATGCAATGACATGCAACCATCAAAACCACAAGAACACAAAGATTTTACAGGGGAACCCAACTAGGAAAAACCCCTCCATTGTTTCTCATTAATCAAATGAAAATGAGAAACTATTACAATGTCTTGCTTTCATCCTGAAGCACACACTGCACTGTAAACATGTTCTCTTGCTAACTGTCTTGCTCTGGCCAACACTTAGCTAATTCAAGGACCCACCTTCCTCGTATTTCCTTGCGCAATCTGTAGAAATTTTGACCCAACCCCGGTTATCAGTTTCTCCTTATTACTCCCATGTAGTTAAATGCCCATTCCCATAAACATACATTCAACAAGCTAGAAATAATAAATATTTCTGAAAACACAAATTCTGGAAATTTCTAAGTGCTGGAAAATGCAGAAATAAAAACTCGGAAAATATATCAGCCACATACACAGAAAATGACACGCTAATTTTTGGTCAATATGACCTTGGAAAAACCCCCTACGACTCTTGGGGAAAACCAGTTCGAAAGCTCCTCTTTATTTCTTAATATTGCTTTTACAGAGAAGTGAAATATACAGAAAAATTACAGCAAACAATGTACAGACTTTATCTCGTTTTCCGTGCTTGCCTCCACCTCGGAAAATGTGCCAAATCAGCAAAACAGTAATAACAAAAATTCATTACAGTAGGAGATAACAGTATTTAATGTCGTACGTCCTCGAATACCGTGCCAAAAATTCCGTACTGTTGTACAGACTACAGAAATCACAACAGCCTCTTTTAGCGTCGAAAATTGTGCCAACTCAGCATTGGAATGCATGTTGCCCACTGCTGTTTCTCCTCCTCAAAATCTGTGCTTCCTTACTACTGTACGGACCTTGAAAAACGTGCCCACTGCTGTTGTACGAAAATCTACCTTGAAAATTGTATTGATTTAATGTTGTACGGACTGCTGCCTCGAAATGCGTGCAGCCTCTAGCTGTTGTACGGATTTGTTGAACTACTCCTCTCCTTCACTTTCTCAAGCTCAGAAATTTCTCCAACTCTCTTCTCCTCCTTCTCTCAATCTATTTATGAATGACTGAATGATCTTTTCCCTTTTTTCCTCCTTTAACCTAACCCTAAGTGACTTTTGGGAAATCCCTAAATCCAATGGCTCAGATAGCTTTAGATCTAGGGCTGAGATTAAATGTGCATTTAAATCTCACTTTCTATTTTTTAATTCACCCCACTTTAATAAAGACCCTCTTAGCCTTTTATTTCCAAAGTCACTTTTCACTTTCTAATTTCACATTGACTTTATTAAAGTCGCTTTAAAATTAGACTTAGTAACTTTATCACTTATAAAGTCACTTTTAAATTAGATTTGACTTTACCACTTATAAAGTCACTTTATGAGAAAAAGTTAAATACATTTGGACACTTTTCCCTAGGCCAAAGATCAAAGCCTTAGAGAACTTCTTGTCCTCTAGTACCCAAATTTTAACCTGATCACTTGTAGAGGAAGTTGGCTCTAAAGATGTATTTTTCATCCTATTTGTTTATGATTTTCCCAAGGAATGATTCACTGTTGACATAGCTTTACCTCCAACTATTATACAATTGATACTTACAATGTGTCTTTCCCTCCCACTCCAGCTAGGCAATTGAAGCATTACATGCATGTATGGGCTATTTTAGTGATTGACTAGTTTAACTAAGAGATCATTGAGTTAACAAGCAGTTCTACTACTCAAGTAGCGCTCAGTAGCTCAATTGATGCCAAGCTTAGTTAACTGAGTTCAACTGAAAATAATTGAACTAGATTGCTAAATTTTAGCAATCACTACATGCACAACTCTTCTAGCCTATAACTCGAATTTACTGAGTTAACTAGTAAACAAGGCCATGTCACTCTAGCTAACTGCAATCCAAGTCATCCTATTGATGTGGAAATCAAATTACTCAATTTGACTAAGGCAAAAGTAAAATTGAGCCTTTCTTGCTACAATTTCTAACACTCCCTATTCGCAAGAAAGGGATTTTGCACCACCCCTATCCTACACCTATGGAATTCGAATTTGCATCCTACTCCTCAGTTGGAATGTACTATAGCATCATAATTTTCCTTTGCACACAATCCCGCAAGTGATGGTACCTAATATCAATGTGCTTGGAGCTGTCATGAAATACTAGATTCTCATAGAGTTTAATACAACTCTGATTATCATAATAAATCCTTGTCGGATCCATCTCCTGACTAAAAAGTCTCGCAAGTATTTTCCTCATCCATATGGCCTCACATGTTGCTTGACTTGCAACCATGTATTCAGCCTTTGTTGAGCTGAGTACCACAGACCTTTGTTTCCTGCTATACCAGGAAATAGCTGCTAACCAACACTGAAGATAGCACCTGAAGTACTTTTCATGTCTGATGGATTCCCTGCCTCATCTGCATCAGTGAAGCCTTGGAGCTTCACTCCCTCTATCCCCCTTGTTAAAGACATGCATGGTATACACAAGACATAAGAAAGATAAGTGTGGATGCATTTATTATTCACAAATGATGCATATATAATACATTGGAGTGACCCTTGGTTTCACATTCCAACTGGTCTTTTGGACTCCTCTTGACTATTCAACTCCCACACTAACCCTAGGAGGATTAGGTGTCCAACATTTCCCCCCTTAATCCGAAGGGGTATGTGTGAGTCCAAGAAGAGAGTTGTAATACAAATGTGCAAAGTATGCATGGAAACACTAGGCTAAATGAGCTCTCTGAAATGTTGGCATAAGGAGGTGGTTTAAGGATAACCACCAACACTGGAACGCTTAATGCAGTTCCCGGAACTCTTCTAAATATGGCAAGAAGATGAGGTCTTCTGCTAGAGGAAGTACTCCTCATATTTTAAAGAGGGAGACCTTCAACCTGGAAGAAGGGAAGTCTACAACCTACGATGGTTTAAGGATGACCACCAACTCTGGAATGCTTGATGCATTTCCTAGAGGCTGGAACTCTTCCAAAACTGGCAAGAAGTTGAAGTCTTTTGCTAGAGCAAGTGTCCTGAATTCTTTGAAGAGGAAGAATATCAACCTCGCACAGATGGTTTAAGGCTGGAAACCAACCAAAGGCATGCGCGTGGGCATTTGTGTCTCTGGCTACAACTCTGAATCTGGAATGACAGGTTGTGGCTTAGGCTCGTTTGAATTGTTGCGTCTCTAGCTACAACTCTGAATCTGGAATGACAGGCTGTGGCTCAGGCTCACTTGATGTGGCTTTGAAGCTTGTAGATGACCATCATTTCCCCCCCTATCAGATACAAGGTGAGATGACGGCGAAAACTCAACTGCAAGACTGTTCAACACTCTAGAATGTAATATTCCCAATTAGCAGCAGCTAATTGGAAATATTAATTTTGTCTAATTTTTGCTTTTATAAAGTTAAATTATAAATAAAGTGAGTAAGAGGGGGATATAACTCACTTTAAAATAAAGTACATTCCATAGTAGACTTAACGTTGTAACTTAAGTGGGCCAAGGGGGGGCCAAGAGATCACGTAGAGGGGGACCCACTAAGACCACGTGGGCATAGACAATGCAGTGGAATTAGCAATGTGGGCCAAATGGAGGCTACGTAGGAGATGGTGGGGCCTAGGGTTGAGAGAGGCCCATCATTATAAAAAGGAGGAGAGCCTCCTCATTTCCTCATTCGAGTTTATGCATATTGAGCTAGTCACTTCGACTTTGAGCACGCTAGCTGTTTAGCTTGTCTACATCACTGTTTAGTGCATTGAGTGTCTCCATTCGGAGAACTCACCCTCAGCCCCGAGAGACTTCGAGTGCTTGCTCGGGTGAGGCATTTCCATCAGCATTTTGCAGGAGGTTCGAGTTGTGGCATTTGTGGAGGAGCATTGCAGCTATTGACTGCGCAGTCCTGAGAGGGTGGACATATCAACGTTGTAACTTAAGTGGGCCAAGGGGGGCCAAGAGACCACGTAGAGGGGGACCCACTTAGACCACGTGGGCATAGACAGCGCAGTTGAGTTGGCAACGTGGGCCAAATGGAGGCTACGTAGGAGATGGTGGGGCCTAGGGTTGAGAGAGGCCCATCATTATAAAAAGGAGGAGAGCCTCCTCATTTCCTCATTCGAGTTTATGCATATTAAGCTGGTCACTACGATTTTAAGCACGCTCGCTGTTTAGCTTGTCTGCAGCACTGTTTAGTGCATTGAGTGTCTCTGTTTAGAGATCTCACCCTCAGCCCCGGGAGACTTCGAGTGCTTGCTCGGGTGAGGTTGTCCCATCAGTATTTTGCGGGAGGATTGGAGTTTGGCATTCGTGGAGGAGCAGTGCATCCATAGACTGCGCAATCTTGAGAGGGAGGACGCAGTCCATATTGAGGGAGCTCCGGTGTGGCATTCTTCAGGAGGATTTTGGTCAGGAGATTGAGCAAGGGGCCAGCCCTTGCCTATTGGAGACTTTTGGTTGAGCGAGAGGTCTTATTTTGGAGTATTCCATTCAGTCTCAGCGCAGAGCCTTGGAGGATAGCGTAGATCCCCAAGGGGGGTATTTTCGGGGGTCGACCATTCAAGAAATGTTTTCTGGGCTTTTCTGGGTATTGTGAGGAGAGGCGAATTCCAAAGTTTCAGCTCATTCCGAGTAGGGGAGAAGCCCCAACAACTCATTTGGTTCCAGCAGTAGCAGCTACACGGCAGTGTTCCAGCAGCTTGGACGCAGATCAGAGAGCAGCCATTCCTTCGATATTCTGAGAGTATTCCTACACTTGCCTGGTGCAAGTCGAGGTGCCATCACTCTGATCACCTCTTGTACTCATTGCTATTTCTCAGTATAATAAAATGACTCAGTATTCTCTCTATTTTATGTGTATCTGTTGCATATATTGTTTCTAGCATTTCATGTACTGTTGTATGATCCGCATCACTGCTTTGAGACATTCCGTTTTTATACCATCTGTTGTGTTTTCCCGTACTCTATAGACGGAGTCTGGTGAGGGCCAGGTAGCCTCCAGATCTCACCCTCTTTTCAGAGGTGAAATATCTGGTAAACGCCCCTCCAGTCCATCTCTGGTTTAGAGTTGACTGTGTTTGAGAGATATCCCTGAAAGGGCATATTACAGTGGTATCAGAGCTCACAGATCTGGCTCAGCCTGTGGAGCAAATTGTCTATGACACCAGAAGAGAAGCCGTGGGGATATTTTTCTATGAACAAAGAGGGTAGGCAGAATCTTACCCACCAAAGGCAGTAGAGGTGGAAAATATGGGGGTTTCACAACAGTGCGACCAGCATTTACCAGCGTTCGGTAGGCCAACCAGAATCACAATGCCTACATTCTTACCTCTAGTACTGAGTGAGAAAGGTAGGCAGCATGATCATCTACCTTTTGGAGATTATTTCCGTGAATGGCAGTGCATGGGGGAAAACTTCAAAGCGGCTTTGCCCTTCAAAGATCACTGTCAGCTCAGGCAGGATGAAGGAGGAAGGGACAGTGGGGTTTGTAGCATGCAGAGTGCAGAACTGTAGCGTACCACTGGGAGAACACCTTTTCCCATGTTCGATGGATCCACTGATTGCATGATTCGGGATTAGGTGGAAAAGCTGGATACCTCTTTCCAGCTTGACCGAATAATGGAAGGGGAAGCCATCAAAATGGCTACCTCGCACTTGGAGGATGAGGGCACACAGGATCATGGGGAGCATGTGGATACACCCAGCATGACGCAAGGGTCACCTATGTTGGAGACTTCCTTGACCGCATCGGTTGACATCTCAGTAGAGAGAGTAGAGCTTACCCCAGTAGTGCCATCCATTGAGGTGATGACCGGGGTAGTGGCCGAGTTGTCGGGTGGTAGCAGCGTGCGATAGATGGGTGCGGTGCCAGGAGATGTATCCACCTTTGATGAGGCACTAGGAGATACAGAGGTATTGGACAATGGTCGCACACAACAGTGTCATCAACTTCGAGCCGACCTTCTAGTTTTGAGAGGGAAGGCCACATCAGTACGAGAGGCTATTTTGTTACAAAATGTGGAGCTAGGGGGCATGAGAGTGGTTTGTGCCAAGTCAGCGGCCAAGTTGGCCCACATTGGGGAACGGTTGGATTCCCTAATGGTACAGCTAGAGGGCACATTGGATTGTCAGAGCAGCCCCCTTCAGGCATGCATAGACGGGGCTAGCAGCATTATTGGGTCACCTATTTCCATTGGAGAGAGAGAGGCTGAGCCACCTAGTCAGATCTCATACGTTGACTTGGTTAGCGGGATGAGACGATCGGAGTTGCACAGGGTGCAGCATCCACATGTTGAGGTGGGATGACGAGAGATTTTGAGTTGGTACCCGGTGGAGTGGTTTATGATGATAGTGGCGGACCCGGGTGTAGTTCAGCAAGAGTTTCCAGGTGCTGGGAATACAGGAACCCCAGATTGGCATTGGGATCTAGGCGGGACTACCTGTCGTTTCCCATGCAAGTTGGTTGACTATGTCTTGGAGGGTACAGTTGGCCTAGCAGTTGAGCATGCGCATTTGCTAGGGGAGTTTCGGTCAGCTCCAGTGGCCAACCAGCTTATGGACAGACTCCCTAGGTTGTCTTGGTATGACACTTGTACACGGGATCACAGAGTAATCAACATACCTTGGCAGAAGCTTGTCGGAGGAGGTGGCATTGGCAGGCCACCAGGTGGTGCCTTGTATGGGGCAAAGGGTTCTTCACCTTTGTGTGGGGCACAGAGGTCACAGCGGAGTCGAGCAGTGGTGGTATCACTACTAACACATAAGGAGATTCACTTCTCGGACCCCTCGGGGAGGGTTTGGAGTGATGATCCATTCGTCGGCGGATATAGCGATGCGACAGTGGAGATGATGATACTAATTGGGGGTGGTCCAACATGTAGAGACACAACTCTAGGTCATCACATCCAGGGGTGTGTGGGAGCCTCTAGCATTGAGCAGTGGACTACCGGTGGGCATGGAGTCGCATGGTGGTGTACCATAGTGTGTGGGACTGCATTGTGGAGTAGGAGTGTTCTACATCACATTGAGAACACACAGGGAGTGACCGATGCCTTGACACATACTAGGCACGAGACGGTACAGGGTGGTACATCAGTAGAGGGGGGTATCCAGCAGTATACAGGGGTATGCCTCAGTGTGCAATGGCATGTCGAGGAGTACATGGATGATCGGTGGTATGCGAGGGCGTATGGTGCTGCACAGCAGGGTCTTAGAGCATTGCCTCCAGGGAGACTCACGGACAGGGACACCGGGCTTACCTTTGGGGGTATTTCACCTAGGATCGATGGGGAGACAGATGAGCGATACTTGACGGTATCTGTGGGGACTCACGCACCTGACCCTCTTTTACATCACCCACAAGCACAGTCGATTTTGTCGTTGTCCTGTGGCACCTTGGGCATGAGCAGCGGGGTACGCGAGGCTCACCCAAGATATTTGGATGGCACTCAGCACACTAGGGGAGAGACTTCTCAGCAGTGGCACTGGGTCGAGGCACTAGTTGACAGCCACAGGTTAGGGGATGAGATGATCCTCTGCAGGGGTGGCACATCAATCATCGCTGAACCTACGATTTGGGAGCAGGTCATGAGGGAGACATGTGTCACTCTTTTCTCAGGGCGTGTCGAGACCATGCATGAGCAGAGGATACTGGGTATAGTAGAGGTCGCATCCCAGTATGTGTCTGGGCTCCAGACAATGTATCGACACATTATCGAGAGGGTGGATGGCATATTCAATGCAGATGAGGTGGCGGAGGTAGAACAGGAGGGCATTCCTTCTGTATGCCAGGGTGAGGACTCTTCTTTATATGAGTCCATAGGATCAGTTGAGGACGCTTTTGGGGAGTTAGAGCAGTCATGCAGAGATGATGACAGTAGACCGGAGCTGCATTCCAGTGTACAGGATGAGCAGTCAGGGGACTCTACGGGAGATACTCTGGGCGATGAGTCACTTGTGACAATTCAGCCAGAGCAGCATATGATGGAACCTGAGTCAGCAGAGGCGGATACTATGCACATCATGCATGTTAGTCCTTTTTGGGGGAGAGCCAGATGGAGGCTCACATCGAGTCCGTGATGGGTATGTGGCTAACCTTGGGGTCAGCGGCCAGCCATTGAGGTGGAGCAGTCAGATGCACTGACACTGAGTACGGTGACAGCAGTTGCAGATCCATATCCTCTGGAGGTGTTGGAGGTTGATGGGATTGTTCTGCAGGGGGGCAGTAGACAGCGGGAGCATGACATTCCTGATCAGGAGTGGGAGGAGCTGTTGGAGATGGTGGAGCATCCATCTGTGGGTCGACACAGGGATGAGGCGCAGATAGATGTACACGCAGTCAGCAGAGCTGCAGTATTTTCAGTGAGTAGGACTCTCCAGGAGTACATCGATGGGGCTTGCAACATATCTTGCCCACTTTGGCCCATTACAAAGAGAAGGGCTTTCTTCTACAGGCAAATTTCATTGGCAGACAGGGCAGAGCAGTGGGAGTTGATTATGGGCTGGCGGCAACACTCTAGGCGTGTTCCATATGCAGTTGTTGCTACATTGGATTCTTCTTCCAGGATGGACTGGCAGGAGATCATGAGTTGGTATCCTCTTGATGGTATGGTAATCTTCGTAGGGAGCACAACAAAGCAGGGGCCCTTAGACATAGCCGATGTTACAGATTCCAGCTGGCAGTGGGACCCAGGTCATCATTTCTTCAGCACTCCATCCCGATTTCAGGAGGGCAAGATCAGCATGGAATTGAGTCAGGACTTGGATTGGAGAGAGGTGATGAGTTGGTATGCAGTTGGTGGGGCAGCTTATACAGTTAGAGGTACAGCACAGCAGGAGCCAGGGAGCATTGATGCTTGTTGGCGGGCTTCACTTCATGGGGCATCAGCTATAGCCAGAGGCAATGCCCAACCTGAGCCATGGGACTTGGGCGATGATTGGCCATGGTGGTGTTGGGATCCGGGAGGATTGTTTGTTTGCGGGTACAGTGAGAGATCAGTTTGGGATCTCGACATTGAGAGATCCCTCCATATCAGGGTGATACAGAGGACAGGGAAGATTCAGTTGTGCATCTAGGACCCAGGCACATTTTACAGTGATGGTGAGGAGCATCAGCTAGAGAGGATGTTGTTCAGGCATTGCTTGAGGACAAGCAATTTTTTGGCGGGGAGGACTGTAATTTTTGCTTTTATAAAGTTAAATTATAAATAACGTGAGTAAGAGGGGGATATAACTCACTTTAAAATAAAGTACACTCCCTAGTAGACTCAACGTTGTAACTTAAGTGGGCAAAGGGGGGCCAAGAGACCACGTAGAGGGGGACCGACTTAGACCACGTGGGCATAGACAGCGCAGTTGAGTTGGCAACGTGGGCCAAATGGAGGCTACATAGGAGATGGTGGGGCCTAGGGTTGAGAGAGGCCCATCATTATAAAAAGGAGGAGAGCCTCCTCATTTCCTCATTCGAGTTTATGCATATTGAGCTGGTCACTACGACTTTGAGCACGCTGGCTATTTAGCTTCTCTGCAGCACTGTTTAGTGCATTGAGTGTCTCCGTTCGGAGATCTCACCCTCAACCCCAGGAGACTTCGAGTGCTTGCTCGGGTGAGGTTGTCCCATCAGTATTTTGCGGGAGGATTGGAGTTTGGCATTCGTGGAGGAGCAGTGCATCCATAAACTACGCAGTCTTGAGAGGGAGGACGCAGTCCATATTGAGGAAGCTCCGGTGTGGCATTCTTCAGGAGGATTTTGGTCAGGAGATTGAGCAAGGGGCCAGCCCTTGCCTATTGGAGAATTTTGGTTGAGCGGGAGGTATTATTTTGGAGTATTCCATTCAGTCTCAGCGTAGAGCCTTGGAGGATAGCGTAGATCCCCAAGGGGGGTATTTCGGGGGTCGGCCATTCCAGAAACGCTTTCTGGGCTTTTCTGGGTATTGTGAGTAGAGGCGGATTCCAGAGTTTCAGCTCATTCCGAGTAGGGGAGCAGCCCCAACTACTCATTTGGTTCCAGCAGTAACAACTACAAGGCAATTTTCCAGCAACTTGGACGCAGATCAGAGAGCAGCCATTCCTTCGATATTCTAAGAGTATTCCTACACTTCCCTGGTGCAAGTCAAGGTGCCATCACTCTGATCACCTCTTGTACTCATTGCTATTTCTCAGTATAATAAAATGGCTCAGTATTCTCTCTATTTTATGTGTATCTGTTGCATATATTGTTTCTAGCATTTCATGTACTGTTGTATAATCCGCATCACTGCTTTGAGACATTCCGTTGTTATACCATCTGTTGTGTTTGCCCATACTCTATAGACGGAGTCTGGTGAGGGTCAGGTAGCCTCCAGATCTCACCCTCTTTTCAGAGGTGAAATATCTGGTAAACGCCCCTCCAGTCCATCTCTGGTTTAGAGTTGACTGTGTTTGAGAGATATCCCTGAAAGGGGATATTACATAGAACAAGTTCTAACATATGACTGAAACATCTTCTTGGCTGTTGATGCCCATTGCCAAGAAGCGATCCATCCAAGATGAATCTTTGTTCTTGCAGGAGGCTTGTTTCTGAAGCATCTGTGTGAAGAATGAGTGTGTTGACCACAGTGCTTGCACGGGTGAAGATCGAAACAGTGATCTTTCATATGGCCAACTCGGTGACAATGTTTGGCATTTCACAATCTGTTGTGGAAGAGGAGCAGAATCTAGAATAGTTGAAGGTGAACTGTCATAAAGAAATCCAGCACTCTGAAACTGAATGGGCTTGGAATAGTTTGGCATATGAAATGACACATCCTTTCATATCCAAGACCAATTTTGTGCTTGTTGTGAACAAGCTTGTCCCAAGGTTTAATGATGGGCTTGGGAGGTGGAACTTGAACATTTACATTGGCATGGAAATCTGCTCTTGAAATGGTCAATGACTCAACCTTAACCTTGCTAATCTGATTAGTTTTTGGCAATTTATGGGATCCTCTCTCAGTAAAGAGAGGATTGTCCTAAACAAAGACAAGTCCAGAATGATGGCTATGCTTCTGTAACTCCTCTTGCCGTAGCAAAGATTGAAGCTGCAAAAAATCAATGTTTTCTTGTGCATTTTGTAGACAGACCTTAATATTAGACAAGGTATCCCTGCTGATTTTAATTGTGTCTCCACCGGTAGATAAGATTAGAGTGCTTAACAACTCTAATAATCCATGAATTTTCTCCATAGTCAAAAAATGATCACGACAATGAAATTGTAGAGAGGAAACAATGCGATCAGAAATGTAGCTCATGAGAATGACACCATCAAAACTTGAATCAAGACGGAATGAGGAATTCCTCCTTTAGTTTATTTGCAAATATCTGGATTTACACAGGTGTACTTGTAGCAGCACAAAAAATTCAAGGTCTTCAACGCAGAGTTATAATTTTAATTGACAGCAGGAAGCTCTAATTATCATGCATCATAGTCTTGACCAACTTATATACTAGACAATGCACCAGAAATCACCGTCATACAACAAACATACCACGACTTGGACGAGTTATGCACCATTGAAAGCTCGGTTCCACTCACCATACACAGAGCCCAAGATCGAATCTCTCTATTATGTTTCCGGTTCTGTTCATTACAGCTTCCAATACCGCAACATTGCAGAAAGGTGTGTTAGTGTCAAATTCTTCAAGCTCTCAGGCAGCTATTAGCTCCAATTCGGTGCTCGAGGCTTTGTTGGACTCCTATTACACTGAGCTAGTGGAGCTTGTCGAGAGAGCATTGTTGGTCACGATCTTTGCCCCCCAAAATGATGTTTTGGAGCAAAAACTAGATCTGGAGTTCCTTCGACATTGTAATCACAATTAATGAAGGAGAAATGGGAATTTGGTGCGACTATTTAGTGGAGAAATGGCAGAATGGTATGGCGTTATATGGGGAGGATGTGGAGCCGGCGAAATGCAGAGGGGCAGGTGGAATTGGAAGGGGTCGGCGGGGAGGAAGTGGTAGGGGCCAGCAGAATTGGAAGGGGCCGGAGGTAGGGAGGCCTTTCGCGGGAGGGACCGACAGGTGGTAAGGAGGTGGCAAGTGGTGCCACGGTGAGGGAGAGAGGGAGGGCGGGCTGGCGGGAGGGGGGTGGGAGCAGAGTGGAGGGAGAGGAGGAGAGGAAGGCCGAGAGGGAGTGTCGTTGGCGAAGGGAGGTGGGAGTAGCAGAGGGAGTGCGGAGAGGGAGCGCGGAGGAGGGAGCAGCGTATGGAGGAGGAGGTTCGACCGTCGTGGAGGTTGCGGCGTAGTGGAGGAGGGAGTCGGCAGTTGGAGGAGGCCCGAGCAGTAGTGGCGTGGGGAGGTCAGCACGCAGGTGGAGAGGTGCCAACGCAGATGGGAGGGCCGAACACCGAGGCCTATGGGGAGGTCGATTGTGTAATGCAGTCCGATGGCGCACCTAAATATAATTACGTCCTACTGCCCATGGAAGCGTGTGACATTGCAATGGGGCAAGACTCTGGATAAGCTTGCAGGAATAGTAGTGTGAGCGAAAAGTTGACGGAACTGACAGGAGGTGATGCGAAGGGGCGATATCAAACGATTCACGTTTCTCAGCCAATTGTTCAAGGAAGGACGAAAATTCGGTGAACAGGTATTTCCATCAATAAAACCCTTTGGAATTAATATTGGGGATGAAATGATATCAGTACTGATCCCAAATTGGCGAAAAAAACAATGGCGCCAAACGAATCAGAGGCAAACGCAAGGAAAAAACAACCACCAGAGGGGAATGGAAGCTGAAAATGTTTTTAGGGTTGGACAATCTCTGGATGTTGATGAGTGGGATGTTATTGTATTCGGCGATAGTGCACACGACTATGTGAAGAGAATGATGCGCGAGATACTCATAACTTGCTCCAAAATGTCAACCAATTGTTTTGCGAATCAGGATGGCGAAGGGAGGGAGTATAATCTGTGTATCCATACCTCTGATTGCGAATCCTCTGATAAACTGGAAAAAGCTCTCAGATCAAAGACTGAGAATCCTCGGGACAAGCCTTTTTGTATATCCGCAAATTCCCACATAGAATGCCTCCAACTTTAATCGATGTTGTGAGGTTCACCACCCTAACCAATTTTGCGTAGTTCCATGCAGCTGGAAACCGCAATGATATTGGAGTATCTCTTGCAGAATTACTACGAAGCCTTGTGTGTGATGGAGTCCCAAAACACTAGTTCTTGTCACCGAAAATATCATTGGAAACCATCGCTCCAGAGCCCAAAGTTGTTGAAGTGATTCCTTTTATTTTAGAGTGGATTGTGATTTCTGCAACTTGCAGCACTACACACACAAGGTGGAAAGAGTGTGTAGACAAGACAATGAAACCGACACAAAAATGAAAGAGGCTACGCAGATGGGCACAAATCTTTCATGGACCAACGATATTCATGGAACCTCAGACAAGTTTGGCAGGGAATGGCAGCATGCCATTATTATATGGCTCAAATAAGATTGAGAGATCGCGTGAGGTTCTGATACCATGTTAAAGACACGCATGGTATGCACAAGACATAAGAAAGATAAGCGTGGATGCATTTATTATTCACAAATTATGCATATATAATATATTGGAGTGATCCTTGGTTTCACATTCCAAGTGGTCTCTTGGACTCCTCTTGACTGTTCAACTCCCACACTAACCCTAGGAGGATCAGGTTTCCAACACTCCTGTACCATAACCCATACTCGGTTGTGCCTTTGAGGTACCTCAACACATGCTTTGTTGCCTTCCAATACAGCTTGGTAGCTAAGAAACCGGATTTGTTGTCCACTCCTCTCGTATCCCAAATCGGGAAAATCGGACACGATTCGATCAGATTCGTGTCCTTCCTATCGTGTCTGATCGGGACACGATCATGTCCCGATTCAAGAACACGAATCTCGATAAAGGGACCTTCGCGTGGCGTTAGAAGGTTGATTTGGCCATTCTTTTTGCACAATAACCTTTTCTGTTGGTTGTGAGTTTGTTGTGGGTGTGTGAGAGGAAGGAGCAAAGGGTGTGGGAGCATTTTCAAGGAGATTCAAGCAACAGGTAGCATTTTCTCTCTATTTTTTTTTTGCATTTTTATTACAGCAGTTTGCATGTGCATTTCTTTTACAAATTTGTGCATTTTTTGTTTATTTTTTTACAACATTCATGGCTCAATCAAGGGCAACAGGGAAGGGGCAAAGGAATGGGAAGAATGTCCCCATTTGAGATGCCCCTCCTGTTCCAATTTCATCAGGGTCTACAAGTGTTCCCTCTATTGGAAGTGGGGATGCAACAACAACTTCAAATGTTGAGGGAAGACGACAACCTCAAGATAACAAATATACATTGTGGAAATAGGTCACAAGAGAGCAAAGGTCAGGCAACAAGATGAAGGGAGGAGGAAATGTTGCTTGGAAATGCAGCTATTGCAACAATCATTTCATGAGCATATATTACCATGTGAAAGCTCATTTGTTGGCTTTACCAAGTTATGGAATTGCAGCTTGTACATGGGTGCCTTTAGCAAAGAGGAAAGAAATGGAAAGAGAGGACACTGCTAGTGTGGCAAATGTGCTTGCAAAATCTAAAAAAAACAAGAATGATGACCCCCTTCCATTCTTGAGGAAAAGCAACAACAAATTCCCATTTGGGAGTTCTAGTGCGGGACAAGCAACAAAAAGAAAGGCAACTGCACTTGGTCCAATGGACAAGATTTTTCAGAAAGAGAAACAGGAAGAGCTTGATCTCACCATTGCATTTTTTTTCTATCAAAGCTTCATATCCTTTAATGTTTCACGCGCACCTCTATTTATTGAGATGTGCCGAGCTCTAACTCAAGGGGCTCCATCAGGGTATGTGCCTCCTGGTTCAGAGAAGCTTAGAACCACATTGTTGACGAAGGCAAAGAAAGAGGTGGACAAAATGCTTGAGCCTATTAAATCAGCATGGCCAACATCTATGGTTAGAATTGTTTATGATAGATGGACAGATCCAGCACAGCACCCACTCATAAAATTCATGGTGTCTTCCTTGAATGGTCCACCTTTCTTGAAATCAGTGGATGCACTTGGACAATACAAGGATGCACAATATATGGGTGAGTTGTTTATTAAAGTTATGGAAGATGTAGGTATTGATTCTTGTGTGCAAATCATTACAGATAATGCACCTATTTGCAAGGTTGTTGGCATGATTGTTGGAAGCTAAATAATAAATATCCACAAGTATTTTGGATACCTTGCATTGTCCATTCATTGAACTTAGCACGTAAATCTATTGCTTCTGATGTGATTTGGATTGGAAGCATTATAGAGGATGCACGGCATATCCGCAACTTTGTACAAAATCATACAAATGCCCTCACTATCTACAAGGAGTACACCAATCTATCATTGTTGAAGATTGTGGATACATGGTTTGCCTCTTCATTCATCATGTTGAAGAGGTTGAGGGAGGTCAAGACCGCTCTTGGAGCCATGGTTATTTCAGAGTTTTGGTCTTTTTGGAAAAAGACGGATCAAGCAACCTCAAAAAGAGTGAAGGACACAGTGTTAGATGATGCTTAGTGGGAGAAAGTAGATCTACTTATTCAGATCATTAACCCTATCATTTCTTTGCTTCGATTTGCAGATACATACCAACCCATCCTAGGAGAGGTTTATGAGGGATGGGATTCCATGATTGAGTATGTGAGGAGAATTATTTTACAGAGTGAGTGCCCTGAGTATGAGACATCATCAAAGGCCTTCTTCACCACAATACAGGATATTCTTGTCAGCAGATGGGACAAGAATTGCACACCTTTAGATTGTTTGGCTCACTTATTGAACCCAAAATACTACAGCCATGAGTGGTTGAATGGTGGACCTTCCCGCAGATTTCCTCCTCACATGGATGGTGAAATCTCACAGGGGAGGAAAGATGCATTCAGGCAGATTTTTCAGGATAGAGCATCACTTGATGAGGTGGAGGATGCCTTTGCAGAGTTTTCCATTGGCACTGGTCGATTTGCAGGATATGATGTGATTAGAGACCGGGGGGCTAAAAAGCCCTATTCTTGGTGAACAACTCATGAGCAACAAGCCCTCCTCTACAACAATTAGCCATGAGGATCCTCTCTCATGTGACTTTATCCTCTTGTTGCGAGAGGAATTGGAGCACATATGGGAATTTGTATAGTGTCAAGAAGAGTAGGCTTGAGCAGTCCATGGCAGAGACAATGGTGTATGTGCACACCAACCATCGTCTTATTTACAATCAGAGGAATGAGTGGTTGAAGGAAAAGACAAAGATGTGGGATGTATTTCCTGGTGATATGGATTTGGACAGCAGTGTTGATTTGGCATAGGCCAACTTGGATCTTAATGAGCCAATGTTAGAGCCTGTCACTTTTGATGATGGTGATATTGTAGAGGGGTCGTCCTCCACACCAGCAAATGCAAAGATGACATTGGATATAGAAGAGGATGATGCAGCAGTGGAGAGCAGTGGTGACCATGATGATGAATACAATGATGATGATTTTGATGATGAAGATTGATGACACATGAGCTACCTATTGCCTTGAGGCTTGTAGTTGTTTTCATTTTGTATTTGCTATTTCTATTTGCCATTGGCATTGCTACTACCTATGTAACACATTTTGATTTTGATGACTTAACGAGAAAACTACAGTATCTTGTCTTTCTCCTATTGGATCATTGATGAATGTCACAATTGTATTTGTATGCAAAATCTTACTTTGTATCTTTGTAAAACTTACATCTAGATGAAGATCTATGTTTGAATCAATGAATTTGTGTAAGAAATATCTAATTTTTAATATATATATATATATATATATAATGTGTCTTGTTCCGAGGGGTCAAACGTGTCTGTGTCTGACACTCGAATTCTCGTGTCCTTTGTGTCTCGTATCCCCGTGTCAGGTGACTTAACTTGGTAGGCTTCACCATGGCTTGAATCAGCTGATTAATTGCATAGCATATGTTGGGCCTTGTGTTCACCAGAGACATCAAGGATCCCACAAGTTGCCTATAGATGGTAGCATCTACTGCCTCTCCTGATGAAGCACTCTCCTTCCTCCAGTTTGTAGCTAGAGGTGTGTCCATAGGCTTGCAATTCTCCATGTGAATTCTCTGAAGTATTTCAGAAGAATACTTCCTCTGACTAACAAAGAACTCACCATCACCCCGCCATACTTCCAGCCCAATGAAGTAATGCATCAAGCCCATGTCTTTCATTTTGAATTCTCTTGCAAGGTCCTCTTTGCAAGAGTGGATCAACTACTCATCCCCTGTAAGTATCAAGTTATCAACATACAATACCAAGATAAGCAACTTGCCATCTACCATAATGTGATACAGGTTGGCATCTAGTTCACTTTTGGTGAAGCCCAATCGACTGAGATATGTGTCAATCCGAGTGTACCATGCTCAGGGGTAGCTGCTTGAGACCATATAGGGCTCTCCTAAGTTTGCACATATGTATCCCTGTCATATGTCTCAAATCCCTTTCGTTGCTTTATGTAAATTTCATCCTCGAAAACTCCATTGAGAAAGGCAGTCTTCACATCCATCCAATGGATCTTCCACCCCATCTCCGCAACAAATGCTAGAATAGTTTTGATCAAGGAATATCTTACCACTGGGGCAAATGTTTCCTCATAGTCCACACCCTCTACCTGAGAGAAGCCTTTGGCCACAAATCTAGCCTCGTACTTCTCGATGCTACCATAAGTTGCATGCTTCACTTTGTAAATCCATCTGGAACCAACCATTGACTTGTTCTCTGGTCTCAGCAGCACCTCCCATACATTGTTCTTCATGATGGATTCATACTCCTCCACCATGGCATCAACCCAAACTGGTTGAGAAACTGCTTCCTCAAATGAAGAAGGCTCTATCTCAATGGGTTCTATCATGAGAGCCATATACCCAGTGTATATGTTTGGTGACCTCCTATGCCTGCGCACAAATGTAGGACCTCCCAAATGCTCCCGTGCATCGTGTACCAGTCTGTCACCTTCATTGGTTCTCTTCCTCCCCTCTCTAGAAGATTATGGTTGAGTGGGTGCCTCCACTTGGCCTCCAGTCTGCTCCTCCATATGTGGTTGCTGCACAACATCTTGAAGCTATGTTTGGGGCTCCTCCTTTGGAACTAGAAGCTCCTCCTCTAGTGGAATACTCATCTCTCGCTCTAGAGAGCATCTCATAGCCTTCTCCTCATCAAATTTGACATCTCTCCTCACTACTATCACCCTGAGTGAAGGAAAATACACTCGATAATTATGTGGTGTCTTTGTGTATCCTACAAAGACTCCCATCTCAGTTGTAGGCTCAAGCTTCTTCCTGCTATCCTTGGAGACATGACAATACACAGTAGCTCCAAAAATTCTAAAATGAAATACATTTTCCTTCCTCCCAGAGAAAGC
Source organism: Pinus albicaulis (assembly GCA_034641835.2). Classification (NCBI taxonomy): domain Eukaryota; kingdom Viridiplantae; phylum Streptophyta; class Pinopsida; order Pinales; family Pinaceae; genus Pinus; species Pinus albicaulis. The sequence goes on along the minus strand of CM076569.1, from coordinate 330,617,741 downwards.
TTCTTCGGGTGTGATCATGCCAAGTATTCTATGAGGGCTCTTCTTCTGCAAATAAATTGCGGTGTTGCATGCTTTTGCCCATAGATGTAATGGCAGCCCTTGATCATGCAACATGGCTCTTATTGCTCCCACTATGCTTTTGTTCTTCCTTTTAGCCACCCCATTTTGTTGTGGGTTATGGGGTGATATCAGTTCTCTTCTAATACCCTCTTTAGCACAAAATTCCTTGTAGGTGTTAGATACAAATTCTCCTCCATTATCACTTCTCGGGGCTTTCAATTTCTGACTAGTCTCCTTTTCAACCAATGCTTTGAATTCAACAAATTTTGAGAAAACTTCATCCTTCTTCCACATGAAAAAGATCCAACATTTTCTAGAAAAGTCATCAACAAAAATCATATAATACTTGTGTTTTGTTGTAGAGGCTGTAGAAAATGGTACACATACATCAAAGTGGACTCACTCCAAGATTGCTCCATCTCTGCTATCTCGACCCTGGAAGGTGGGTTTGACACATTAACCCAAAGTGCATCCCTTACAAACATCATGCTAGTGAAGGGTGCATTTCGAGAGACTGGTGGTAATCTGCTACATGATTTTTAAGGCCCCATGGTGTAAGTGTCCCATGTGCCTGTGCCAAAGTTCTCCAACATCTTGATTCTACACCTTCTCTGCATTCATACTCAGTGAAGCACAAGCTTCCACCTCAAGTTTGTAGAGATTTTTCACTCTAACTCCAATTTGTTTCACTTGCTCGGTAGCTACATGTCTCAAAAAGGATTTCCCCTTACTGAAAATAGCAGCGTATCCTCTATCCTCCAATAAAACTATAGAGATCTAATTTTTCTTTAGCCCAGGTAAATACATAACATCTTTCAGATGAAGATGGAACCCTGACTCCCTCTTAAAGGTTACAGTTCCAATTCCTTTGGTATTGTAGCACCCATCATCCCCAAGTTCTATGTGCATCTGGAGATCCTTCTCCTCTAGGCTACTGAAAAATTATTTGCATCCTGTCATATGGAACAAGGCACCTGAATCTAGGTACCACACACTCCCCATACAGTGTTGGCCATGCATGCAATTAGGGTGAAGTCTAATTCGAATTGTGAGGTAAGTGCTTCACCTCCTGCTCCTTCTGAAGGCTTCTTGTTAGACTTCTTGTGCGTACACTTTGTTGCATAGTGCCCATATTCATAGCAGTGAAAACATTTTATCTTGCTTAGGTCCTTCTTCTTGCCATTGTTTTGGCTGTACTCTGGCTTGTTTTGGGCCCTCTTGCCCCTATCTTTCTTGCCCTTCCCAACCAAGGAAAAATTCTCTTCCTCCTCAGATTTGGATGTTACTCCATCTCTATTGTTCCTCTGAATTTCTTCCTACACTAAATCGAACCAAAGTCTCTCCCAATTTGGTAATTTGTCCCTTCCATTTACAGAGTCCTGGTAGTTGTGCCAGGATTTTGGAAGGCCTAGGAGAGCTAGGCTCACTAGCTCTGAAGAGGCTATAATTTCTCCAAACCCTCCAAGCTCATCTCGACACTGAGTGAATCTGGGGAGGTAATCTGGAATGGTTTCATTTTTTTGCATGCGGATGTTTCTGAGTTTGTCCCTCGATGCCAATTTCCTGGCATCACTACCATTTTCGAATAAATCAGTGAGGGTCTTCCACATAGCAAATGGAGTCTCCTTGCCATGTAAAGTCGAGACTATGTGGTCTCTCACACCCTCCACGATGATCCTCCTAGCTTTTGCGGTATCCTTCTTCCACTAGGCTAACTGTTATGCATCTAATATTGCTGGTTTTGGAATCTCAGTTTTGGGGTACTCCAACACTCCATTATCATCGAGTACAGCATCCATCATGTCCTTCCAAGCTATGAAATTCGAGGTTTCCTCCAGAGCATACTCCAATCTCAATCCATTGAAAGACATTTTCTCGCACTGAAGAAAAACTGCTTTACTGGTCTACAAATCGGAATTTCTAAAGGAGATATAGTGACTATTTTCTAGTGTGATTTCTGCTCTGATGCCATGTAGAAATTAATAGAAATTTGCTACTATTGATGAATTCGAACTGAAAACAAGAGATTATAAATTTCCTCTACTATTCTGCGAAATGGAAATCACAATTTAGAAACACATGCAATGACATTCAACCATCAAAACCACAAGAGCAGAATGATTTTACAAGGGAACCGAACTAGGAAAAACCCCTCCCTTGCTTTTCATTAATCAGATGAGAATGAGAAACTATTACAATGTCTTTCTTCGATCCTGAAGCACAACCTGCACTGCAAACCGGTTGTCTTGCTAATTGTCCTTCTTTGGCCAACACTCAGCCAATTCAAGGCCCTGGCTTCCTCCTATTTCTGAGCGCAATCCTTGAGGAAATTGGCTCCTAAAAGATAGGAATTTCCTCCTATTTTCTCGCACAATTCCCAAGGAATGATTCACCTGCTTAACTGCCAAGCCTGTACACTCAACTAGTATACAATTGATAATTACAATGTGTCTTTCCCTCCACTCCAGCTAGGCAATTCGAATTCCATGCATGTCTGAGCTATTCTTAGCTGATTGACTAGTTTCACTGAGAGATCACTGAGTTAACAACAGTTCTACTACTCAACTAACCTTCAACTGACTCAATTAATTACTTGAGCTCAGTTAACTGAGTTCAACTCAAAATAACTAAACTAGATTGCTAAATTTTAGCAATCACTACATGCACAACTTTACTTCTAGCCTAATAGCTCGAATTTATTGAGTTAACTAGTAGACAAAGCCATGCCATTCTAGCTAACTACAATCCAAGTCATCCTGCTGATGTGGAAAATCGAATTACTCAATTTGACTAAGGCAAAAGTCAAATTGAGCTTTTCTTGCTACAATTTCTAACATCTGATCTATTGTTCTTATTTGTTGGGCTGGGTGAGTTGATTTATGTAAAGCACTTAGGATGTGTTGCCTTATATTCTAATTGATCTTAACCCCTGCTTGGGGGCATCACCTGGTTTTCAAGGATTGCAATTGTTGCGTTGAAAATTGACCCCTGGTTAGATTTACCCAACATTGACAATTTTTGTAGAGCAATCATTTTGCACCAGTAGCAAGTATTCATGAAGGGAGGGGAGTACATGCTGAAATTTGGTTACCAGAGGACAAGTGGTTCCCTAAGGCTTTGATCTTTGGCCTAGGGAAAAGTGTCCAAAAGAATTTAATTTTTCTCCTAAAGTGACTTTATAAAGTTATAAAGTCAAATCTAATTTAAAAGTGACTTTAAGTGATAAAGTTACTAAGTCTAATTTTAAAGTGACTTTAATAAAGTCAATGTGAAATTAGAAAGTGAAAAGTGACTTCGGAAATAAATGACTAAATGGGTCTTTATTGAAGTGGGGTGAATTAAAAAATAGAAAGTGAGATTTAAATGAGCATTTAATCTCAGCCCTAGACCTAAAGTTATCTCAGCCATTGGATTTAGGATTCCCCAAAAGTCACTTAGGGTTAGGTTAAAGGAGGAAAATGAGAGAAAAAATCATTTTTTTCTTTCATGAGTAGATTGAGAGAAGGAGAAGAGAGAGTCGGAGAATTTCTGAGCTTGAGAAGGTGAAGGAGAGGAAGAGTTCAGCAGTCCGTACAGCAGCAAGAGGCTACACGATTTTCAAGGCAACAAGTCCATACAACAGCACGGTTTTTGAGGCAGCAGTTCATATAGCAGCTTGAGGCACGATTTTCGAGGAGAGGGACAGCACAGAAATCGAGGTGAAGGTACAGCAAGCTAAAGGCATGGATTCTGAGGTTGTTGGGCACAGTTTTCGAGGCAGCAAGCACGGATTTCGAGGCAGTTCTGTTGTACTTTTCTGTACAGTTCGTACGACCGTACAGCTAAGTATCGAGCACGATTTTCAACACTGTTAAATGCTGTAATAAATTTATGTTTTGAACATTTTGCTGTTTTGGCACGTTTTCCAAGGCGGAGGCAAGCACGGAAAAAAAATAAGTCTATACATTGTTTGCTGGAATTTTTCCTGTACATTTCACGTCTCTGTAAAAGCTATTTATCAGAAATAAGAAGAGCTTTCAAACTAGTTTTCCCCAAGAATTGTAGGGGGTTTTTCCAGGGTCAAGTTGACCAAAAATCAACGTGTCTATTTTCTGTGTGGCTGATTTATTTTTCTGAGTTTTATTTATGCATTTCAGCACTATGAAATTTTCAGAATTTGTGTTTTCAAGGAATATTTATTTTTCCAGCTTGTTGAATGTATGGCTATGGGAATGGGAATTTAACTTTGTGGGAGAAATAAGGAGAAACTGAAAACCGGGGTTGGGAACAGAAATTTCTACATGGTATTATGTAATGTTCCCATTTTTGGTATCACCCGTGACAGGGCTAGGAGGGACTTCCAGAGTTAGGAGTAGACAGGTCACATGTACAGATTGGTGCTATCAGTGGGCTCAGGAGCTTTTCGGAGGAGTTTTGAGGAGTTTTCATGGTGTTCGGAGGCATTCGCTTGATATACTCCACCATCCGAGCAATTTGGCTTTCGTTCCGATGCATTCCGATAACTTTCGGAATTTTGAGTTATTTATGGGCTTAACTCAGCTGATTATGCTCAAGGTGGCATTCCGGGAGGAATACACGATGAAACACCTTAGTGTAATAGCTCATCGGAACCGGGACGAGGAGACCTACACGATGGGATAGTTAGATAGAGATTTCAATGACCGGAGGAGGCGTGGTAGCCGATATACCCTTTTCTGCATTAAAAAGGAATATTTTATAATATTTTAATAAAAGGGAAAAGTGCTCCATAAATAAAATAATAATAAAATAATGCTCTAGAAGGCTCCAAGGGATCTATAAAAGGAGGGAGAGCTATCTCATTTGGGCATTATTGATATGTTATTGATATTGAGAGCTAGACTTCTGTCTACTTCAGCACGCTAGTTGTTTAGTCGGTCTGCAGCACTGTTTAGTGCGAACTGAGTGTCTCCGGTCGGAGATCTCGCCCTTGGCTCCGGGGGACTTCGAGTGCCTGCTCGAGCAAGGTTTTTCCTTCAGTTTCAGTTGGTGATTTGCGGTGGATTTCTAGTGGACGAGTTGCAGAGGAACTGCCCATTTTGAGTGACTGCGCAGTCTAGGAGAGAGGACGCAGTCTTGGTTGAGCAGCGTTTTTGTGGGGTGATTTGGCAGTGGGTTCAGCGTTTTTCAGCCTTGAGGAGGTTGCCGTTTCATCTGGAGGTTTTGCAGGAGGATTCAGCCCCTTTTCTCAACGTGTTTCTCGAGCTTCTGCGCTGTTCCTGGAGGCACAGCGTTTTTGTAGGAGGGGGGTTTCTGGGGGTGATTTTCGGAGGTGGTCCGTTTGGTTTATGATTTCTGAGTTTTGTCCGGAGCAGCGAGTACAGGTGATCTGTAGATTTTTAGCTCATTCCGGCGAGGGGATCAGCCTCTAGTTCCAGTTCTTTCCAGGAGCAGTAGTTTACGGCAGTTTCTTCCAGCAGCTGGGAAGCAGTTTTCTGTAGTAGCCATTTCCTGTTTCTGAGAGGGTTCTTCACTTGCCTGGTGCAAGGATAGGTGCTCTTATTCTGATTATCCATTGTACCCATTTATATTCTCAGATTAATAAAATGGCTTAGCATTTCCGACATTTTTATGTGTATTTGTTCCATATTCCAGTTCTGGCATTTTGTTCTATATAGCTGCTTGTTATTTTGCTGTGTATTACTGGTTATTTCCCGTTGGGGATATTACAGTGGTATCAGAGCATAATTCTGGCTCAGCCTGTGGTCTATGACATCGGGAAAGAGATCATACAGAGCAATAGTGCTGCGTACTCAAAAACGAATTAAAAAAGTACAAATATAAAGGGTCAAATTTTGAAGTTTAAATTAGAGAAACGTTTTCTGCCTTTTTTCCAGTTTTGGGTGGCCGCCTTCCAAATTCGGGGAATTTTCCGTGTTATTTTCGTGGTAAATCTAGGCCTGCTGGGCGCAGTGATGTTTTGAAGAGCCGGCGTGTCCGGGGAGACAGCCTGTAGACACATAGCAGAAAGAGCCGATGGCAAATGATGATGATGAGAGGAGATTTAGATAGGCGCTCCAACACATGCAGGATTTGTCACAGAGACTCACTGCGCTGGAGGTTAGGCAGTGGGAAACCCCAAGGGGTTTTCAGATGGGTGAGGGATCGGGCACATCCCACCATTTGCCAGAGCATGATGCCACTCAGCATATGGCATCACATACACCCACACGTCCTACCATGCCCACTTTTCTGGATGAAGACATAGGGGCAGGAGCACAGCGAGAGCTGGAGCTGGGCCACATGGGTGACTATTTTGCAGAGTACCGTGTGCATACTCGTGAGTTCATGAAGGCTCTCATTCGGTAAAATATTTTTGTGATCCGAAGAGGTAGCATTAGACTCCGTGATCATCACCAAGGGCACCCCAAGATTGTCATGGTGGAGACTACCACCGCACAGCTAGATGAGATTATGTTCAGCTCCAGCGTGATATTAGACCTCACAACTTTCATAGAGGGAACAAGCACTCACATGATAGGGGCTTACAGTGCACAGTGGACAGATTCCATCTACCGACATTTGACGGGTCATCCAGGCGCTCAGAAAAATCTTGGGTGGACAAGTTGGACACCTCTTTCCAGCTTGACCGAGTATCGGAGAGGAAAACCATTAAAATGGTTACCTCACACTTGGAGGATGAGGACACACAAGATTGCAGGGAGTCTGAGGTTACACCTAGTGTGACACAGGATTCACCCTCAATTGGAGACCTCCTTGGCCGTGTCAGTTGATGTGGTAGTGGAGAAGGTAGAGCCTACCCCAGTAGAGCCATCCATTGAGGTGATGACTGGAATCGTGTCCGAGTCTTCAGGTGGTAGCAGCACACGACAGATGGGTGAGGCGTTAGGAGATATATCCACCTTCGATGAGGCACTAGCAGGTACCAAGGTATTGGATGATGGTTGTAGACAGCGGTATCATCGGCTTCGGACGGACCTTCGAGTTTTGAGAGAGAAGGCCGCGTCAGTACGGGAGGCCATTTTGTTGCAGGACCAGGAGCTGGAGGGTATGAGAGTGACTTGTGCCAAGTCGGCGGCCAAGTTGGTCCGCATTGGGGAACAGCTGGATTCCCTGATGGTACAACCAGTGGGCACGTTGGAGCGTCAGATCATTCCCCTTCAGGTATGCATGGATGGGACTAGCAGTGTTGTTGGGTCATCTCTTCCCGTTGGAGAGAGAGAGGCAGAGCCACCTAGTCAGATCTCATGTGTTGACTTGGATAGCGGTATGGGACGATCAGAGTTGCACAGGGTACAGCATCCACATGTTGAGGTTGGATGGCGAGAGATTTTGAGTTGGTACTCAGTGGAGCGGGTTATGGAGATAGTGATGGATCCGAGTTTAGCTCAGCAGGAGTCTCTATGCATGGGGACTACAGGAACCCCAGATTGGCATTGGGATCCAGGTGGGATCACCTCTCGTTTCCCAGGCAGGTCGGCTGACTATGTCTTGGAGAGTACAGTTGGCCTAGTAGTAGAGCATGTGCAGTTTCGGTCAGCTCCAGTGGCCAACCAGTTTATGGGCAGACTCCCTAAGTTGTCTTGGCATGACATTCATACACGGGATCACGACGTGGTCAGCACACCTTGGCAGGAGCTTGTCGGAGGAGGTGGCATTGGCAGGCCACCAGATGGCGCCTTGTATGGGGCCAAGGATTCTTCACCTTTGTGTGGGGCACAGAGGACGCAGCGGAGACGAGTAGTGGTAGTAACACTACTGACCCATAGGGAGATTCACTTCTCGGACCCCTCGAGGAGGATTTGCAGTGATGATCCATTTGTCGGCGGGTATAGTGATGCGACGGTTAGAGGCACAGCTCTAGGACATCACATCCATGGATGTATGGGAGCCTCTAGTAGTGATCAGTCGACTACTGGTAGACATGGAGCTACATGGTGGTGTACCGTAGTGTGTGGGACTGCATTGTGGAGTAGGAGTGCCCTACATCACATTGAGAGCACGCGGGGAGTGACAGATTCCTGGACACAGTCAGGGCACGAGACGGTGCAGGGTGGTACAGTAGTAGCTTGGGGTATCCAACAGTATTCAGGGGTATGCCTCAGTGTGCAGTGGCATGTTGAGGAGTATATGGATGATCAGTGGTATGCGAGGGCATACGGTACTACACGGCAGGGTCTTAGAGCATTGCTTCCAGAGGGACTCATGGACAGGGACACTGGGCTTACCTTTGGGGATATTTCGCCCAGGATCGATGGAGAGACAGAGGAGCGATACTCGGCAGTATCTGTGGGGACTCACACACCTGACTCGCTTCGACATCACTCACAGGTACAGTTGATTATGTTTTTGACCTTTGGCACTTTGGGGGTGAGCAGCAGGGTACGCGAGGTTCACCCAAGATATTTGGATGACACTCAGTACACTAGGCCAGAGACTTCTCAGCAGTGGCCCTGGGTTGGTATGCTAGTTGACAGCCACATGTTGGGGGATGAGATGATCCTTTGCAGAGGTGGTGCATCAGTCATCATTGAGCCTACGCTTGGGGAGCAGGTCATGAGGGAGACATGCATCATTTTTCCCTCAGGGCATGTCGAGATCATGCATGATCAGAGGATACGACGTACAACAGAGGTAGTATCCCAGTATGTGGCTGGGCTCCAGACACTGTATCGACACTTTGTCGAGAGGGTGGATGGCATGTTCGATGCAGATGAGATGGCAGAGGTAGAACAGGAGGGCATTCCTTCTGTATGCCAGGGTGAGGACTCCTTTTCACATGAGTCCATAGGATCAGTTGAGGTCGCTTCTAGGGAGCGAGGGCAGTCATGCATGGATGGTGACAGTAGACCGGAGCTATATACTAGTGTCCAGGGTGAGCAGTCAACTGCATTGACATCGAGTACGGTGACAACTGTTACAGATCCATATCCTCTGGAGGTGTTGGAGGTTGATGGGATTGTTATGCAGGGGGCTAGTAGACAGCGGGAGTTGTTGGATATGTTGGAGCATCCATCTCTGGGTCGACACTGGGATGAGGCACAGATAGATGTACTCGCAGTCAGTAGAGCTGCAGCGTTTTTAGTGGGTAGCACTCTCCAGGAGTACATCGATGGAGCTTGCAGCATACCTTGCCCACTTTTTCCCATTATAGAGAGAGGGGCTTCCTTCTACAGGCAGCTTCCATTGACAGACAGGGTAGAGCAGTGGGAGTTGATTACAGGCTGGCGGCAACATCCCAGGCATGTTCCATATACCGTTGTTGTTGCTACATCAGATTCTTCTTCTAGGATGGACTGGCGGGAGATCATGAGTTGGTACCCTCTAGATGGTACGGTATTCTTCGTAGGGAGCATAGTCGAGCAGGGGCCCTTGGACATAACAGAGGTTATAGATTCCAGCTGGCAGGGCGGCACAGGACATCATTTCTTCAGCACTCCATCCCGATTTCAGGAGAGCAGGATCGGCTTGGGATTGAGTCACAACTTGGATTGGAGAGAGGTGATGAGTTGGTATGCAGTTGGAGGGGCAGCATATGCAGTTACAGGTACAGCACAGCAGGAGCCCGGGAGCATTGATGCTTGCTGGTGGGCTTCACCTCTGAGAGCATCAGCTATAGCCAGAGACAGTGCGCAGCCTGAGCCATGGGACTTGGGCGATGATTGGCCATGGTGGCATTGGGATCCGGGAGGATTGTTTGTTGACTGGGACAGAGAGAGATCAGTTTGGGATCCCGGCATTGAGGGATCTGTTCCAAGAGGTTTGACACAGGTGCATAGCAGCACCCAGAGGTTGGTATGGGATCCAGGCATTGGGTCTGAGATGCGGCGGGCCAACAGAGTGGCCCACATATTTCGATTGCTTGAGGGCAAGCAATCTTGGGGCGAGAGGTCTGTAATGTTCCCATTTTTGGTATCACCCGTGACAGGGCTAGGAGGGACTTCCAGAGTTAGGAGCAGACAGGTCACATGTACAGATTGGTGCTATCAGTGGGCTCAGGAGCTTTTCAGAGGATTTTTGAGGAGTTTTCATGGTGTTCGGAGGCATTCGCTTGATATACTCCACCATTCAGCGTTTTTCAGCCTTGAGGAGGTTGCCGTTTCATCTGGAGGTTTTGCAGGAGGACTCAGCCCCTTTTCTCAGCGTATTTCTCGAGCTTCTGCGCTGTTCCTGGAGGCACAGCGTTTTTGTAGGAGGAGGGTTTCTGGGGGTGATTTTCGGAGGTGGTCCGTTTGGTTTATGATTTCTGGGTTTTGTCCGGAGCAGCGAGTACAGGTGATCTGTAGATTTTTAGCTCATTCCGGCGATGGGATCAGCCTCTAGTTCCAGTTCTTTCCAGGAGCAGTAGTTTACGGCAGTTTCTTCCAGCAGCTGGGAAGCAGTTTTCTGTAGTAGCCATTTCCTGTTTCTGAGAGGGTTCTTCACTTGCCTGGTGCAAGGATAGGTGCTCTTATTCTGATTATCCATTGTACCCATTTATATTCTCAGATTAATAAAATGGCTTAGCATTTCCGGCATTTTTATGTGTATTTGTTCCATATTCCAGTTCTGGCATTTTGTTCTATATAGCTGCTTGTTATTTTGCTGTGTATTACTGGTTATTTCCCGTTGGGGATATTACATATTAGATCTATTTTGCTGAAAAGTGCAATTTGGGACAACAAGAAGAAAAATTACAGCAAGAAAGACAAGGAAAAGAAGCAAGCTTCCACAAGTAGTGGTGGGGGCAAAGGGAAAGGTAAAGGTAATCAGGTGAACACGCAGAAGGACTATTCCAAGGTGAAGTGTTGGAATTGTCAGAGGATGGGACACTATGCAGTTGTGTGTCCGGAGAAGAAGAAGAAGGGGAAAAACAAGACCATGGTAGCATCAGCAGAGATAGAGAACTTTTCGGATAGCTTTGACCGGGAGTTTGGGTTCATTACTTGTGAGTCCACTAGTGCAGGATCACCTGCCACGAAGGTTGAGAGGGAGTGTGCATTTCCCTCCACTAGCGAAGCATCTTCAGGTATCTGGTATGTTGACAGTGGGGCTTCACGTCATATGACAAGAGTCCGTGAGTACTTCTCAAAGCTTTTAGAGAGTGGCACTGATATAGAGGTAGTACTCGGAGATGACAACGTTGTTAGAGCAGTCGGTGTGGGGACATTGACATTTGATAGGGAACCCAAACCTCCCTTGAAGGTGTCAAATGTTCTATATGTGCTAGGGATGAGGAAGAACCTCATATCCATCTCAGCATTGGAGGACAGAAGACATGAGATATTGTTTAGTAGAGGACAGGTGCTTATATATCCCAGGGACGCTCCAGCTAATTCAGCTAGAGTGATTGGTGTACGCCATGCAAAGGTGTACAAGTTTGCATTTCAGCCCCTTTTGGCGTTGAGCAATAGTACCGGCAGCAGAGCTAGCAGATCAGAGCTGTGCGAGATTTGGCACCGCAAGATGGGGCACATGTATCATGGAGCCTTGAGGACATTGCGGGAGATCACTACAGGTGTGCCAGATTTCAGTACTGATCACATTGATACATGCAGAGGATGTGTTATGGGCAAGTTTTCTAAATCCCCTTTTCCCAGCAGTGACAGCAGATCGACTGGGATACTTGATTTGATTCATACCAATGTGAGCGGTCGGATGTCTCACGTTTCCTTGAGTGGATATGAGTACTATGTTTTATTTATTGATGATCACTCCAAGAAGACCTGGATTTATTTCTTGAAGACCAAGAGTGACATCTTCAAGTGGTTTCAGGAGTTCAGAGCTCTTGTGGAGACTCAGACAAGTCGAAAGATCAAGTCCCTGAGGTCAGAAAATGGAGGGGAGTACACCCTTGGTGAGTTTGTTGATTATTGTGTGAAGGCAGACATTAAGAGGGAGTTCACAGTTCCCTACAACCCCCAGCAGAACGGGGTTGCGGAGAGGAAGAACAGATCCATCGAAGGGGCTGCCAAAGCCATGCTACATGATCAAGGGTTACCATTGTTTTTGTGGGCAGAGGCCTGCAACACTGTTGTTTATTTGTAGAATAGGAGTCTGCATCGTGCCTTGGGGCATGTGACTCCAAAGGAGGCTTTTTTTGGGAAGAAGCTTGATATTGGTCATTTTCGTATCTTTGGGTGTATTGCATACTCCTACGTACCCAAGGAGAAGAGGACCAAGCTAGAGCCCACCGCAGAGAAGGGTATCTTTGTGGGCTACAGTGAGACCTCGAAAGCCTTTCGGATTTATATTCCTGTACAGAGGAGAGTTGTTGTCAGGCGGGATGTGAAGTTCGAGGAGGACAGGGCTTTTAGGAGGTCACGGGAGTTAGTATCTGGATCAGCCAGACCCTCAGGAGTAGTTGAGTCAGTCGCAGGGATCCACTGGGCGAGGACCAGGAAGATCCGGAGGTACATCGATTACGGTGTCAGGTCCATCAGTGAGCAGTGGCTCGCAGAGTCAAAGGGGTGGTGCTTCGGGCAGCATGCAGAGCAGTCCGCAGAGCAGTTCACTAGGGAGTCCATTGATGGACACTTCACACTATACTTCAGCATCTACAAGTTCAGGTTCAGGCAGGAGGACAGCAGACAGACAGTCAGGAGTTTAGGCTCCTGATGAGGATGAGGAGTTTCATTCTCCGGTGGGAGAAGTGTGCTCAGGAAAGAGGAAGCCCAAGTGGCATCAGGATACCTTGAGAGAGGCCACATCTGTTGTTGGGCCGAAGAGGCCGGTCAGAGAGAGCAGACCACCTGAGAGGTTTTGTAGCTATATGGCAATAGTTGCCAACATCATTGACTCTGAGCCTTCTATCTATGAGGAGGCAGCTAGCCAGCAGGTCTGAAGAGAGGCCATGCAGGAGGAGTATTCTTCTATCATGAAGAATGATGTTTGGGAGGTGGTGCCGAGGCCTGAAGGCAAATCCGTGGTTACTTCCAGATGGCTTTACAAGGTAAAGCATGCTGCAGATGGCAGCATTGAGAAATTCAAGGCAAGGTTTGTGGCTAGAGGGTTCTCCCAGGTAGAGGGAGTTGATTATGAGGAGACCTTCGCTCCCGTGGCTCGATATACTTCGATCCGCTCCATTATATCGATAGCAGCATAGATGGGTTGGAAGATCCACCAGATGGATGTGAAGACCGCATTTCTCAATGGCTTCATACAGGAGGAGGTGTACATTGAGCAGCCACAGGGCTTTGAGGTGCATGGGAAGGAGTCCCATGTGTGCAGACTGAAGAAGGCCCTTTATGGCCTGAAGCAAGCTCCCAGAGCTTGGTACTCCAGGATAGATACATACTTGCAGGAGATCGGTTTCACAAAGAGTGATGCAGATCTGAACCTTTACTTTATTGTGATAGGTGAGGAGCCTCTCATTCTGGTGCTGAATGTGGATGACTTGGTCATTATGGGTGCAGAGAGACTCATAGAGAGCTGCAAGAGAGATCTTGCGTCGGAGTTCGAGATGAAGGACATTGGCTTGATGCATTACTTTTTGGGTTTGGAAATGTGGCAGGAGGAGGGGCATTTCTTCCTAGGACAGGGGAAGTATATTGTGGACATCCTTAGCAGATTCCACATGGAGGATTGTAGACCCATGTCGACACCTATGATCACCCACTGGAAGAAGCTTCACGCTTCAGATTCCGAGTTGGTGGATCCCACATTGTATAGACAGCTAATTGGTTCCTTGATGTATTTGGTCAACACTATACCAGATATATGTTTTGCAGTCAACACGATGAGCCAGTTCATGTGTGAACCCAAGAGGGTGCACTAAGTTACTGCAAAACACATTTTGCGGTACTTGCAGGGGACAGTGGAGTATGGTCCGAATTATAAGCAGGGAGATGGAGTGAGATTGGCAGGTTACACTGATTCTGATTGGGCAGGTTGTGCTTCTGATAGGAAGAGAACTTCAGGGTGTTGTTTTGGGTTGGGTTCGGTAATGGTGTCGTGGTTCAGCCGAAAGCAGCAGTCAATAGCATTGAGTTCAGCGGAAGCAGAGTATATGGCAGCCAGTCTAGCTAGTTGTGAGGCCATATGGCTTCGCAAGATGTTGTTTGGCTTATTTGGTCAGCCGTTGAGACCTTCAGTGATATACTGTGATAATCGAGAGTTGCATTAAACTCACGGAGAATCCAGTATTTCATGACAGGTCAAAGCATATCGGGATCAAATATCATTTCATCAAAGACTATGTTCAGAAGAGAGCTGTGAAGCTTGAGTATATTCCCACAGATGAGCAGGTTGCAGATATTCTTACCAAAGCCTTACCACGGGGCAAGCATGTCTACTTCAGAGACAAGATGGGTGTGGTGAGGAACAACTTCCTCGATAAGAGGGACTGTTGAAATTTGGTTACCAGATGACAGGTGGTTCCCTAAGGCTTTGATCTTTAGCCTAAGGAAAAGTGTCCAAAAGAATTTAATTTTTCTCTTAAAGTGACTTTATAAAGTTATAAAGTCAAATCTAATTTAAAAGTGACTTTAAGTGATAAAGTTACTAAGTCTAATTTTAAAGTGACTTTAATAAAGTCAATGTGAAATTAGAAAGTGAAAAGTGACTTTGGAAATAAATGATAAGTGGGTCTTTATTAAAGTGGGGTGAATTAAAAAATAGAAAGTGAGATTTAAATGAGCATTTAATCTCAGCCCTAGATCTAAAGCTATCTCAGCCATTGGATTTAGGGATTCCCCAAAAGTCACTTAGGGTTAGGTTAAAGGAGGAAAATGAAAGAAAAGATCATTTTTTTCTTTCATGAGCAGATTGAGAGGAAGAGGAGAGAGAGCTGGAGAATTTCTAAGCTTGAGAAGGTGAAGGAGAGGAAGAGTTCAGCAGTCCGTACAGCAGCAAGAGGCTGCACGATTTTCAAGGCAGCAAGTCCGTACAGCAGCACAATTTTCGAAGCAGCAGTCCGTACAGTAGCTTGAGGCACAATTTTCAAGGAGAGGAACAGCACAGAAATTGAGGTGAAGGTACAGCAAGCTAAAGGCACGGATTTCGAGGTTGCTGAGCATAGTTTTCGAGGCAGCAAGCACAGATTTCGAGCAAGCAAGTCTGTTGTACTTTTCCGTACAGTTCGTATGACCGTACAGCTAAGTATCGGGCACGATTTTCAAGGCTGTTAAATGCTGTAATAAATTTCTGTTTTGAACATTTCGCTGTTTTGGCACGTTTTCCAAGGCGGAGGTGAGCATGGAAAACAAGATAAGTCTGTACATTGTTTGCTGGAATTTTTCCTGTACATTTCACGTCTCTGTAAAAGCTATTTATCAAAAATAAAAAGAGTTTTTGAACTAGTTTTCCTCAAGAGTTGTAGGGGGTTTTTCCAGGATCAAGTTGACCAAAAATCAGCGTATTTTCTGTGTGTGGCTGATTTATTTTTCTGAGTTTTATTTCTGCATTTCAGCACTGTGAAATTTCCAAAATTTGTGTTTTCAGAAAATATTTATTTTTCCAACTTGTTGAATGTATGGCTATGGAAATAGGCATTTAACTTTATGGGAGAAATAAGGAGAAACTGAAAACCGGGGTTGGGAACAGAAATTTCTACAGTACAGGGATGTGTCAAATCTACTGCTAAGTTTTTTATCACAGAACTGTTTTGAATAGCGTAGAAAAATTTTCATCAGGTAGCACACTCCCAACTGATCCATGTTGGGTTGGGCTGTAGCAGCCATGCACTGTATGTGACTCGTGAGTAAGCTGGACTGAATGAGTTCACTAGATTTATCATCATGAATGCTATTAATCAGTGTGTTCCCACTAAACCTAATGGCCTCTACCCCACCCTGCATAGAGGATATAACTTCTTGGATTGCCCTCGGAACAAGTTCTTCCCATTTTCAGTCACGAGGGTCGCACTTTAGGTCCTGGACACTATGCATTGTTTTCAAGCTGGCATAGACCTCTCAAAGAGGGTCTTTACCAAGAACCCTTGTGTTAGACTGTTTATAGGCAGGATTTATTTTTGTTATAATGAAATCATAGCCAATAAAGGAGAAGGCTGTGTCACATGCTGATATTTTAGTTTTATTGCATTGGTGTTTGGCAGCTTAAAATACAATTTTAGTGACTGATTACAGATTACACATAATTATAAAGGTAACATGAGCTTAAGATAACTCATTTAATCAGTAATGCTTATTAAAATTATGCAAGCATTGCACACCTGCTGACCATAACCAGTATACAGAATGAGTGTACTTTGGAGGCAATAGAACAGCAATTGTCGGAATTGCAACAAAAGGGATAAACTGTATCAGTACATATGGGCGAAGATCATCAAAAAGCCTGCAAGAAGAAAATGGAAGAGGGAAATATATTAAACAGGCCTCTCGTAACAAGCATTCAATATATCAAGGAAAATATCAACACTCATACTTGCCTCCAATAAGCAATGCTGACAATACTCAACATTAGCAGAGGAAAGAGAGAAGCAGTTCCAGTGCGCTCATCAATCCTTTCGATGATGAAGATCACCATAATTGAAATCAATGCAATAGTCACCTGAAATACAATGTTCAACAAAAACATAAAAACAACGAGTGACAGAACTTGACAGTAGTTTGGCAATTCATCAGTTTTAATAGAGGGAGACCACTGTCAAACTGGATAGTCATGTGAAAAGAAGAGAGATGCTGCATGACCACTATTAACTTTGTGCCCTCTCTAATGATGAATTTCTGACACAGGAGAAAAGGCACTAGAAGAAAATAGAGATGGAAGTTGCTGGAAATCATAATGATATTGATTGACAAGTAATAAAAGCATCAAGACCAGCATATATATATGGAAAAAAAAATAAAAAAATCTTACTGGTATACGGTCCCATACAAGCCTAGCATCATCTGGCTTGAGATGGTAATAAGCTGAACCAAAAGCAGTGGCTTCAACTCCAGCATAAAAGACTAGCCAGCCCCAAACTTCTCCTCTTAAACTGAATGCACGATAAGCCAAAAAACCAATAGACATAAAAACATATAAAAATGGATAGAATAAAATGTATAGATTTCTATAAACTCAGAAGAGATAAAATAGTCATACCTTAAACCAAAGAAATTTCCATGAAGACACAAAACAAATCCAATAACGCCGATAATTAGAAAGGGAAAGATTGAAATCACATTTAAGGTATATGGAACTCCTAACATACCAACAGAAACAAGAAGTTGTCAGTTGAATTTAACGGAAACAAATATTTACCAATTGAAATCAGGCAATGATAAACTTAAAATTAATTGGCATATATATATATATATATATATATATATATATATATTTCAAATAGCAAAATTAATAATCCACAGCTAACAATCATAATGCCCTGATACATCTAATGCTCGATCTTGACTTCTGAATCAGGCATGAGTGACAAAATCAAAAGACATGCAACAGATAGAAGGTGGCAGAGGTCAAAGTTGATCATAGATACAAGAGATGTGAACTGATAACTGATTCCCGTTAAGATATCATTATCTGTCTCTTATCATGTAAGGAAGCTAAATATATATGTTGAAAGCAAACTGAAAGAAAGAAGCATAACATATCCAAAGTCATAATTCAAAAAGGCAGCCAAGAGCAAACACATGCACCAGTTTTAAAGATTAAAAATACTGAAACGGTTCAATGAAAGATGGATTAAATATCCCACGAAGGCACTGTTACCCACCCATGTGAGTAACCCCTAGGAGAAATATTCTCCTATTGTTCATCTTTCCAGCCAACAGCCCTATCATGATCCATGGGTAGCTGGCCTCAGACACCTCTCATCCATGCTCTGGTCAGTGCTTTCTTTACATATAGCCTTCTTATCCGATGAAGGCAAGTCATCAAATATGAGGTACATTAACCATTTTTGTATTCAAGTGTTTTCATTTAATGTTTAAGGGCATTCTAGTATGGATCACAGGTCTAGTTAAATGACAGACCACTTTTGATTGAACTCTTGTCCCCATGCTTCACCTTCGTGGTTATCATTTGCCCCTGGTCAAGCGTGAACTTCCTTGAGGCCTTTCTTTCACTATCTAGGACAGGCACAAATAGGAGTCTCTAATTGATGTTGCATGTCCATAATAATCCATACTTAATGCCTTCCACCTTCCCCTTATCTCCACATCCCATCTTTGGGTTGACTGCTATCTGTCAACAGTATTGGTTCCCTGTTTTTCTCATCCTATTTTTCCCTAAGAGGTTGATGTAGCAAAAAGAAAAGAAAAAGCATGAGTCACAACAGTAAAATGCAAATATTGGCAGGGATAAATGAAAGTGTGTGGACAAAAGCCTATCCTGCGCTCTACCATCCCCATTAGCTCTCACCTAGTTCCTAGCTAATTCATGAGCTATCTAAATGGAAGGAACTTTGAATATCTCAACCCCGATGAGCAATGAAACACTTCACGTTAATGATGAATCAATAAAAGCCTGTAACCCAAGCTATATATGTAAAAGAAAAAGAAATTTAATGATGAAAAACGCGCACAAAAGGGGTTATAAAAATAGGCCAAGGAAAGGGGTAACTCAGATCCCACGATTTCTCCCTCTTCACATCATAATGCTCAAGGATGTTGGAATTTCATAGCTAGTAAAAGACAGCAGCATCCTCCACGAAGTAAACCCCATGGCATGTCAATGATCACTTGCACCTATTGATTGATGGGTTGACCTAGGAACTGTACCTCCCCTTAGGGTTGGAAGCACCTAATAGAACCTTGTGATAACCACCCATATCTAAGCATGGTAACTTGCTTACAAATCATAAGCTAGGAAAACATTTGAAGATGATACTTGTGTGAAGTACTTTGATGCCTTTTTCATTAAATATGACCCACTCTGATACTCTTATGGTTTGTGCATTTATGACATTGATCTTAGTTGATTTTGTGAGCATGTGTTAGATCTTTGCTCCTAGGTACAATTGCCATCCCTTGATAGATTGTATGATGCTTTTCCAACACTGCAGAGAAGATGACAAAAAGATGACAAGCCCCATTTGATGACTCCACTAGGAACTTTTCCCTAGGACATTGGCCACTTTTAGAGGAGCTTTGACCTTGGGATGTCTTTAGCATAGTTGATGACACTCCTCTCTCCCTCCAAGACCTAAAACATCGCACCCCAGAGCGAGGACATTGCTTAGAGAGTCGATGTACCCCAGAATTAACAAGAAAACCCCAGGTTGGCATAGCACCTACTTGATGGGTGTTGCCCTATTTATGAGGAAATTTGATGATGACCATGACTTGGGACCCCTCTAGAGGGAATGATACACTACTATGGATGACGATGTCATGCTAGAGCTCCATGATGTCCTCTTCATGAGGCATGGATAGATGATGTGGGCTTGGTTGAGTATGTTGATTTGGATGATGGAGTCTTACTTGACAATTAGACACCATTTGATGAGGAGATGTAACTTTTGGGATGAGATATACCCCCATGAGTTATCCGACTTTTGGGATGAGATATACCCCCATGAGTTATCCTTGGCACCTTCTGATGAGAAACACATCTTTTGGATGATGACATCACCCTTGGAGGGATTTTATCTCACACGTGGGTTAAAAGAGGCTTGTTTTTATGTCTATTCATTGAGTTATCTATCTTTGGGGTTCAACTTGTGACCTATCCAACTTGTAATCAATTTAATATTGTCTTTAGGGATTTTAGACTAAATTAAGGATAAATTTGACTTGGTGACCCTCATATAAATAGAGGGAGGTCAAATTATCCTTATATTATTGTCACACACACTTGGAGATCTATACACAATAGCTAGTTTCTTCTCTCTTGGTCACTAAAGAGCATTAAATGAGCAAATTTGCCTTGGGGAGGAGATTGTGATTGGAAGGTTTTCTTTGTCTTGGATGACTATTGGTGATTCTATGATTATTTGTGCAAATTAATTGTAAGTATCTTCTTCCATATTGTACTTGTTGAAAAATTAGGGTATTAATGAAATTTTCACCAGACAGAGATTGAATGTTTTGTGGCTCTAAAATCTCCTAGACAAGATTTCTCATCAAGTTTCTCTTAAGGAACCCAAGTGTAGCTTCCTCCCTATTCAATCTCCAAAGAATATAGAAGGACGTTAGGATGATGGATCCATAAAATACTTTATGAGTTCAAAGTCTCTCTTTAAATTGATAAAGGTGAAAGAAATAACCTTTGAAGAACAGAATACCCAATAACGAAAAAAGGGATAAGAATCCCATGTTCATACCCTCGAACATTTTAGTAATCTCAGATAGCTTTCTCTCTCTCCTTGATAGCACTTCCATCGGTCCTCTTTCATATATTTTTAGCCTTAGACTCCATTAGCCCTTGATTGAGAAAGGCACTAATCCAATCTCTTGTGTCAATCCCATAAAATAACAAAAATAAATCCCTAAATTTCTTTTTTATATTTTATGGTGTAAATTAGGGTTAATTTACAACAAAATCTGCATTTCTCAACATTATTTAGTTTACACGTCATTGTCCTAGGGTTAGACTTTTCATGCAATCAATTGGAAAGGAAAAAATATTATTTTGCATGCATTTTCAGCCATTAATTAATGTTGATGTATAGGGTTTCTCTCGTTGTTTTATGTGTTTTCAACCATTGAAAATTGTGGTAATTTACTTCCTTGTTTACTCATTGAATAGCACTAATTTTCATAAATTATATAGCTATTTTCTTATTGTTGTTACTTTCTTATTGTTGTAAATTTGTGGATTGAAACCCTAGTATATAACAACAAACTAAAATTTCTAGATTGCATGTGTTTGGGAACCGAGCTTCTTTAGGACTTACTAAGCCCTCTAGTTTTAGTCATAGGGTCCTTTCACTAGCTTATAATTATACCTTAACTCGCCCAAAACCCTAATCTTTGAATATTTATTGTAGGGTGAATTTTGTAGTAGAACCCTTTGAGGATATTTAGCCTTAATTACTTAAGTCACTTAATACATAAGGTCTACTAGGGAAGCCTCCCTTGTGGGGATTGTATCCGACCACAAAATCACAGAGCAATAGTTGTTAAGGTGATGGTGGCTACTAATCCCATTGTTGCTCTTAATCTAGATTGCTTAGTAAGGCTTTGCACTAAGGTGCTAGATTTTGCAATAACAGGCACTAGAGGAGGGAGCCACATGTCATGACAATATAAGAAATTTAGAAGTCAAAGCCAAATCATTCAATGGATATAAATCCTATAGAAGCTCTATATCTTCTTTTAAAACTTCTTCACCAATCAAATAAGATGAGGTAGTAAAATAGAACAACATAGCTCTCCATTATTTACATAAGTGAAATCAAGAATGTAACTTTGCATATTACCAATGTGATGGATCCATGTGAAGAAGCTCAACACAATTCAAATCACAAAAGCCTCAATGTTGAAACTTTGCATATTCTTCGTTATGAATCCAACGGTTCATTAACCAAGAATCCAGAATAAATAAGACAAAGCCATGAAATCTATATAGGATATTAATGATTCTTAAATATGAACAGGATGATATGATGCAATATAAAGATGAATTGTATAAATAACATATTGCGTTTTGGGAGGGATATGGATTTGAATGCATGCATTGACTCTATCTATATTTGGATACATATCAACCCCATATTAGGGTCATACTTGTATCCAATGCATAATATAATGTATCATAGGCCCTACACAATGTTATACAATATCAAATAAATTGAACCATCCTAGGTATGCCAACTCTCTCCCATCAAGTTCTATTCCTTGAAAGATATCAAGAAAATATCCCCCACTTAAGTGAGGAGCCACCTTTATACTTCTAGTAGACCTACATAGAGTTAAAGTGGCATGTTACAACTCATGTCAACAAGGGTACATACCTCTTTCTACAACATATTTCACCACGATTGTAAGCCCATGGTCACAAGTCAAAAGCCTTATAGAAACCATGATGGGCCCTGTATTAGGTGTCTTAGACCTTGTGTTTGGTCAAACCATGGTTGGTCCCTTTATGTTCATCACTAGTTCCTTTTGTTCTAAATAGGATTGGAGGACTTTCAATGGGCTTACATGAGGACACATGGTTCTAGGGTGTTGAGAAATTGGAGGGCTTTAGATTAATACAAATTCTCTTCTAGATAATTACTTGTGAGCATTCTTATGTCTTCTCTTCTTATGTTAACCTTTCATCAAGTCAATTATCAAGACCCAAGACTGGTATTTAAATAACTTGAACTGTGAGAAGGTAAATCAATGATTTACCTTCCTCACTATTGCTCTTGCTTCTCTTTAAGGTCACTGTCTTTGATCCACACTTAGTATATATATTTTTGCACTGAAGTTTGTTGTGGATTCCGCACTATCCTTTTGTAACACGTTGTCTTTAATGTAGTGTCCACAATTCACTTCTGCTGTGATGTCCACAATTACTTAACACAATCTTCAACTGTGGTGTCCGCAGTGTATTCGTAAATATATACTTCGTTTCCGCTGTGATAACTGCAGATCTTCGTATACTTATCCTCCTTCTCTATTGTGATAACCGCAGATACTTCGTATACTTATCTTCCTTCTCTATTGTGATAACCGCAGATATTTCGTAAGTATATCCTCCGTCTATACTGAGGTAACCGTAAGTCTGTGGTCTATATAAGAGTCCGCACTCAATAGTGTGTTATCTACATTGCATGTCCATATAAATGATCCGCAGACCTGGCTAATATATAGTGGTCAGTTCACACCTTTTTAGGTCGACCATCAAATATGGTTTAGGCCGTCTTCATCATGAGAGCCGACCATGACTTGTAGTTACTTTCCAAGCGGTGTTACTTCAACAAAATGTCTTTACTTGATTATAACATTATATGAGGGTTGACAAGGTCAAACTGAATCCTTCATGAATATAACACCAGATTGTATTTATTCCTAGAAGACATCTTCTATACATAAATACATAATTACATAGCCAACATGAAGACCGACCTAGTTACACTTTTCAACATAGGGGAGCTTGCTTTCTATAGAGTTGATCACTAGTGTATGCACCAATCCAACCAGCGTCAAGGTGCACCTATGCCTTACTACATGGTTATGTGTCCACAGAGTTTGTATGTGGCCTTGGCTTTGGTGCGGTATCCCTCAAACAATTCTCATACATGGTCGTCTCATGTAGACAACTTTTCAGGCTTCTCGAGGCAGTTTACATTTCCCAATGCAAGTGGTCCAGGAAGTCAAGAAGTCAACTTGGTCTCAAATTTTTTAGCTTGACTAGAGGATGACAGGTCATATAAAAAATTTCCAAACAGTGAAGGCAATGGCAAGTTACAGCTGGTAAAAGGTGATCAAACACATACTACAGGTTTCCAAGTGGCAAAACAGGGTCAACATTGCTCAGATTTGAACATGCATCATGTCATAAGCGGTCTAAAAAAGAAGAGGAATAAAACCCATGTTTCAAAATCCTTAGGGCGTTAGAGAACTAGCACAGAGGCATGATGAAGTGGACAAAGAAGTGATGATGTGACAATCCTAGGTAGGATATGGAAAATTGAAGGCATGCCCATTTCAAATCAAGGCAGGTTTTAGCAACCCCAAGTGTCAGAATGGTCAAAATCATTAGGGCATTGGAGATCCGAGTCATATGTGGCTAAGTCAAATTTACTATTAAGGCAAATTCAAGTGAACTAGCCATTATAGAGTCAACTAGTCATTGGGAGGGTCAATCTGGATGTTGGAGGTGTGAAATTTTTGGTTACCCAGAAGGTGCTATTAACCCAGTCTATTATTTCCATTACTTATACACAACACATTTCAATCTTCAGCTGAAATTAATAAATAAAAAACATGAACAACACCTTTCACAAAATTAAAATTGCAATGAAAAATGCAAGAAACCAATCACACAATTAACAAGTATTTTTGGACAAATGTCCCTGGAAAAACCTCAATGTGGGGAAAACCAGTCTTCAGTCTAAGGGTTTTATTATTATCTTCGGCAAAAACTACTATTGAGAAAATACAACAACCACTTGCCTAACATTGGAAAAGCTACGGCAAATAAATGATCTTCACCTTTGCTAATCAATCCAGCTAGGGAAATAACCCTTCAACCCCTTTCCTGCAATGCGCACTACCTCTAGCAACTCGCACTAACACTCTGGCAATTCGCACTGGCTCTATGGCAAACTCACACGACTTCTAGCAACTCGCATTGCTCACATGTGTGGCCTTCTAAAGCTCGATCTATCTTCCTAGAAATTCGATATGTATTTCGGGCGATTCGCACCGCCTCCTAGAGAACTCACACCTCCTCTGGAAAACTCGCACTTGCTCCAGAAAATTAACTCAACCCTCTTCTACAAAAAATAAACTGATAGCAAAAAGCTCCCTCTGAAACTCAGAAGCTAGAAGTTTCTCAGATGAAGAATAACTCCAAAAAACCTCTTCCCAATCACTGCAGTAAAAACCCTCCTAGTGTCTTACTAAAAACTCACCCAAATCGAATGATCTTTATGATTTGATCTGTCTCCAATGTTTCCCATCAATCTCCCTTTATAATCTCTCATTCACAAATGAATGGACACAATTAGAAGTTCACTTGATCCAATCAATGGTTATGATCATCTTAGAACCTTTCTACAAGCTTCTCGAGGCAAATCAATCTTAACCCAACTAATATCAATTAATTATCCACTTTCCCTAAGTTTTAATTTAGGAAATATTAAAAGGATTACTAATTGACATAATTAAGATATTTTCCCTAGGTGAAACTTAGGAAAAATTATATGGGCTTGGAGATAATTAATTCCTCTATGTTCCTAGCCTCAATGACACCTCTCAAGGCTAGAACACCTATCCAAGCTACAATATTTAACACTCCCTCTTAGCAAGGAAGGTGTTCTCCACAACACCCAACTTATCCCTAAAGGAAACAAACTTTTCTTTATTCAAGGCCTTCGTCAGAATGCCTGTAAACTGTTGATATGTAAGCACATACTATAGTCAAATTGATCCACGTTGTACACAACCCCTGATGAAATGGTATCATATGTCAATATGTTTCGACCAATCATGAAATACTGGATTCTCAGATAGTTTAACGCAACTCTGATTATCACAGTGAATAATGGTAGACTCCATCCTTTGACCAAACAGTGCCACTAGCAGCTTTCGAAGCTAGATGGCCTCACATGTTGCGATTCTTGCTACCATGTACTCTACTTCTACAGAGCTTAACGCTACAGACTTCTACTTCCCGTTGTGGCAAGAGACAACCACTAATCCAATGTTGAAGCAACACCATGAAGTGCTTTCCCAGTCCACTACATTACCTGCCCAGTGTGCATCACTGTAGCCAATCAACCTGACACCATCACCTTGAGTATATTTCAACCCATACTCAATTGTACCCTATAGATATTGCATCACATGCTTTGCCATTATCCAAGGCACTCTCTTTGGTGTTGAGAAATTTAGGGGTAGCAGTGTTGAGAAATCTAGGGGCAGCAAGTGTAGGTGATTTCTCTTGCTTGATAACTGCTCGTGATGTATTTTTACTTTACTTGATTAATTGCTTCTTTTTCTTTGTTATTATTAGTATTCTCTATCATCAAACATCTACCAAACCATAAATAACAATGAGACAAAGGAAACAAGATATAGGTGATCAGCCAAGGCCAAAACCTCTCCAATCTGAGAGGAAAACCCACACGAACTCTTCTTCTTATAGAATCTTCAATTGACAAATTCCAAGACCTAGACCCTTGACCAAGAACTCCTCCAAGACCAAGTCAACTTTCCCTCTTTTACCAAGTCAAATATGGCTACTTCTTCCTTGTCTTCAATTTCAGCCCTAAAATACATTGACCGCAAACCTTCCTTACTGCAATTTCGACTTCTCGAATCTTTGACCTCTATTATAGGTTCGTATTTTTCAGCCTACCTAAAATATTCTGCAATTTTGCACGTGTGGACAGATGAGGACAGATCAGCCAGTCTTCTCTTCATCGCTTGGGATTTCTCTTCTTCCTTGTCACTTCGACATAGCAAAACCAACCCTCGACACCTTGTTCCTACCTTCTTAGGATGACTGTAACTTTGATATCCGTTGCAGCGGAGAGTAGCCCTGAAAATCTCGCACGTGTGGAATGTATAGCCCAGAAACAATCCTTCTAACCTTCGATTTCTTCCTCCTTAGTTATACTTACTTCTTCTATTGAATATACCCGAGCTTCTTTCTTCTAGATCGAGCTTAAATGATGTCACCACAAATGAGGTCGAGCTCTTCTATATATAGGCTTCTAAACATAGCTTATGGGTCGACTTGTCACTGTCCCTAGGTCGACCTGTCATTTGATGAGGCCGAATTGAAGTTTGCACACATGACATGGTCTTGGAGGGTCTTTGACTCTATTTGACTCAAATAATTTTTTTCTTTACAATATGTAACATGCCCAAGAGGGATCCTTCATACATGGCAATGACTTATAATCCCTAGAAGTTTTTAATGGGAGCTTGACCTATAAAATAAATTCCTTTTGAGCATGAAACCCATGCCTCAAGAACAACATTAATAATTTTTATTGTTTTCCTCATTACATCAAATACATAAAATCATGATTACATGTGTCATTATGAAGACCGATCCCAGTTACATATTTCCACACTCCCTCTTAGCTAGGGAGGTATTCATAATCCATAAAAGGTACTTGGACATTCTCAATCTGAATAATTCTCATAAGAGTTTGATTGGTAACCCATTTGTTTAGCATCATATCATCCAACATTGTCACATAGCAAGGCCTTGACTAATAGCTCTATCTCTCCAAAAGATCAAAGCACAATGCTAGCGAGACCAATGATTTATAGACACCATCCTCATTGTCTCTCAAGGAACATACCCCACTTGGGTGTTCACAGGGTATGTCCTTCCAGGACTATTCTTATCCTGGATTCCCAGTCCTCAAAGAATATAGGTCCTTCAAAACTACTTTTATCTTGGATGCCCTACCACATCCTCAAAGATTATCGAATGCCAGATGCTTGCCCAATCCTCCATTCTTTCTTCCAAAGTGAAGACAAGAATGATGTGTCCATCTCTCCTCGTGGCCTTCACTAAGACTTACGGCTATTATTCCTGGTCTAGTGCATAACCCATGAAGTAGAGAACTATGTTTGTCACTCCCTCTTAACCAAGGATGATCAACCCATTCCATAAAAGGAATGTACCCAAAATCCCTCTTAACCAGGGACTTGTCCAAGCTCCCTCTTAACTAGGGACTTGTTTTCAGGAGCTCACTTGTTCTTCGGTGGAGATCATGGTACCTTCAGCTACTTGAAGAGCTCCTCCTTTTGATGTCATGAATTTCATTTTTATCATTATGTATTCTTCATCTTTTGGGACTTCTTTGTAGGGCATCAACCATCCATCACTTTCCTCAAGTCAGTCAAGTCGTCCTTCTCTTTGTCTGAAAGTGATCTTCTAGTCCACTTATGGCTTCCCTTCATACAGCTACCTCTTACATGTCATGTTTCCTTCAGGATCTTACATCCTACCACATGAGTGCTAGTTGCAAATGACATCTAAAAGTTCTTTTTGGTAGGCCCTGGATTTAACCCATCCAGATGTTGTTCAAAAAATCAAAAAAGTGAACATCAAATCAAAGTTACCTTTTGTGATGGCCTTTCATCATGACATCTTGCTTGTTACAACATCAACATCCTACATACACATCTCCAAGATATTTAATGTCAAGAGTCTTCTTTCTTTACCAAGATCTTCATACCTTTCCCATGGAGATATCATGGCAAATTCTTTTATTTATCAGATGTTGATTTCCTTTTCTATGAGACCATAGTTGCATCTTCCATGATCTCTTCGTTCTTTCTTCACATATTGCTCCCCGGGAACTTCTATCCATGGTTCCTTCATTTTTGTCAACCACCTCATATTCCATATGAGAATATATTATATTGATTTCATCTTGTCAATATCTGAGACATGCTTTCATGCATCTTTTCAACAAAAGAGATCCCTTTTGATCATACTCATGAGATAGAGTATTCACTCACGCTATCTGCAACTATATGACATGACTTTATCAAACATATGCATACATACCTCTTTTCTTCTTTTGATAATCTAGGCTTCCTTCAACAGCTTCCTTTTCTTGCTTAAAAGCCCTTCAGCCATGTTGCATTCTTTTGTCATCATACTATCATCCTTCATGATTCCCATACAAGATAGAATTCTAGCGAGACACTTTTCAGAGAGGTGAACCTTCTAATGAAGATTCCAATACAGGATCTTGATTATCCTTCATCCTGCAAATTCTCCTTTCATGATGATAATGTATGATGACTTTCTTCTATTCAAAAGCACCACTTATGCTTCTAATGAGGTTACAACGAGCTACTCATGATGACTGCTATAGACTTATTCTTCAGCTATCTTTCAAGCTTTTATAATGATGTTATGAGTTCTCTCTTCAATTGTATGTTATCATGATGCCATCCCCTAAAATGATGCATCTCGTCATAATGCTTTTCTTCTTGACTGTCATGGAGGCCTTTTTCACCCTCCTCTCCATCTTGCTGTGAAGCAAACATCCATAGTCATACAATTTCCTTCTTCCATCATGTTTCTTAAAACCGCTCAGCCCATCCATCTTTACTTCTTGTACCTGCAATAATTATTGACAAGCAACCCAAACAAAGTATACAATACAAAAACATGATGTCAAGATTTCTTTCTAAGGGTTTCATGCAATCATGAGGTCATCCTAGGGCTTCTTAAGTTCAAACACTAAATCAGATTCTTTTCTCTCTTTATGTCATGCTAGGGTTCATCCTTTTTCCTATAATACTGATAAACCCTAGAATCATATCTTCAACCCTAAAACATCTTAAAATATATCATACATACGTTATGGTTACTTACCTTTGTCGTGATGACTTGCAATTCTGGATGCCATCTTCAATGATTTATTTTAGGTTGTGAGATATTCTTCATTGTACTCATCCACTGCTTCTTTCAAGTATATGATTGCCACTGACCTTGGATTGATGTCCCTATAGCTTCATAGGTCTTCACGCAAAACTGATAGCTATAAGCATATCAATGTTTCTCTCTAGCAATGATACAGTTTCGACATTTACTTGATGACTAGATTGCTTCAATTTTCTTCCTTAGTTCTTTCAAACTTCTTTACAGTGAATGGATCATTTTCAGAGAACAAATATAAATGAGATTGGTGGTTGCATCTTTTGTGCCACATGAACTCGGTCACCACAGGATTTGAACTTGTAAGTAGAGTA
This sequence comes from Pinus albicaulis, assembly GCA_034641835.2. Lineage (NCBI taxonomy): Eukaryota > Viridiplantae > Streptophyta > Pinopsida > Pinales > Pinaceae > Pinus > Pinus albicaulis. The sequence continues at coordinate 330,588,435 of CM076569.1, read as the reverse complement.
GAGTAGCGATGTCACAAAGACACATCTTGAAGATGAGATCTATGCTATCACAGAGATAGAGAGATTTGTGCTTCAAACTTTTAGCAAGTTTGAATTTTTGACAGAGAGCAAGTATATGTATGTCCGCAGGGTGATATTGTCTACGAACCCAAATTTTACTAAGATGAGTATCAGGTCTATGTATGCCTAGAAGACGATCAGGTTTTGGGATCCTTTTTTATACAAGGAATTTGTATTGATGCTTCCTTTTGGAGTTTCCTTTATCAAATTTTTGCAAGGAGATCTCAGCTCTTGAATGGAGACTTCAAAATAATTATATTTACCTTAGAATCTCAGATCTATGGTTGTTACTGTAGGTTTGACTTCATGTAATGGTGCAAATAATCCAGACTTTCGCTCCTCCTTGCAATGAATTTGGCCTTCAAAAGATCTTGATGGTAGACTTCTTTTCTTTTAGATCTCGTCCTGCAACTTAACTTATTCTGACTCCTAATTTTGGCTCCAGAGCTTGATTGTAATTTGGTGCTACTTTTGTGGTGGATGCCCTAGTTTCTCCACGAGTGAGAGGAGTTATAGCTCAGAAAATCAATCCTAATCTCTTCGGTCTCCCTTCGTCTCTTCTTGATGATTGATGCTCTTCATGATCTTCTCGCGCTTCGGTTCTTGAGTGTCCTTCTTTAAGCTGCCCTTCCTTGACTTATCACCTTAGCTTTGATACTATGTTGAGAAATCTAGGGGCAGCAAGTGTAGGTGATTTCTCTTGCTTGGTAACTGCTTGTGATGTATTTTTAATTTACTTGATTAACTACTTCTTTTGCTTTGTTATTATTAGTGTTCCCTATCATCAAACAACTACCAAATCATAAAGAATAATGAGACAAAGGACACAAGATATAGGCAATCATCCAAGGCCAAAACCTCTCCAATTTGAGAGGAAAACCCACAAGAATTCTTCTTCTTATAGAATCTTCAATTGATGAATTTCAAGACCTAGACCCTTGACCAAAAAACTGCTCCACAACCAAGTCAAAGCTTCTTCTTGATGAACTTCTCTTCCTTCAAGTCAACGTCAGTCAAACTTGTTCCATTGCTTCAGATTTCAACCCTAGTACAGAATTTCGGCTTGCTATTACATACTTGCAATTTCAGCGTCTTCTGCAAAAACCCTAGGTCACACATGTGGCTTGAAAATGGACAAATTTTCCTCGTTTCAAATTCGCTTGACTTGACTTCCTTTCTTTGACAATTCGGCTTACTAGATGGACCTTCCTTGACCCAAATTTCAGTCTTTGATGATGACTGCAACATGCAGTAGAAGGATGCCCTAATTCACTTCGCACGTGTGAGAAGAATACCCAAGAAAACAGTCCCGAATCTTTTTTTTTTTCTTTCCTTTTGTCCTTCTCCTCCTCGCACTTCTACTTTTCCTTGATCAAACTTGTGTGTGATGTGAGTGAGTCCTTGAATGAGGTCAACTTGTAACTACCTTTAGGCCGGCTTCACCCTCTAGATAAGACAACTTGTTTGTTAGCATTTGACGAGGTCTTGGAGGGTCATTTAACTTTATTTTGACTCAAATAATTTCTTTTACAATATGTAACAAGCCCCAAAATGGATCTTTCAAACATGACAATGACTTAATGACTTTTAGACCCAATGACAAGCGCTAAGAACTCACAATGGGAGCTTGACCTAAAAATAAATTTCCTTGAGCATGAAACCCATGCCTCAAGAACAACAATAATAAATTTCATTTTCTCATTACATCAAATACAAAAAATCATGATTACATGTGTCATTATTATAAAGACCGAACCTAGTTACATATTTCAACGTGGGGTCAGATGATTTCTCTTATTTTGTTAACTGCTTGTGATGCATTTTACTTAACTTGATTAACTTCTTCTTTCACTTGATTGTAATTAGTGTTCTTATCATCAAACAACTACCAAAACAATAAAGAACAATGAGACAAGAAGACAAACGATATAAGCGATAATCTAGGGCCAAAACATCTCCACTTGAGAGGAAAACCCACAAGAACTCTTCTCTTCTTATAGAACTTCAAATGACAAATTCCAAGACCTATAACCCTTGACCAAGACCCCTCCAAGACCAAGTCAAACCTTTCACAGATGAACTTCTCTTCCACAAAGTCAATGATAGTCAAACTAGCCTTACAAAAACTGCTTGCTTCCTTTCGACCTCAATTTCAGACCTGCACTTTTGATTGTGATTCTCGACCATCCTTTAGCAACCCTAATTCACACATGTGACAAGAATATGGTGAAGATGGTCTCCATTCTCCTTCGCTTGGGCAATAGTTCCTTCTCCAAACAATTCGGTTTGTATATAGATGTTTCTTTAACCCTTTACTTGGCTTCTTAACCTGATTGTAATTTAGTCTCACTATAGGTGAGATGATGCCCTAATTACAATCCACACGCATGAGAGATTACCCTAAACAAACCTTAAAAAATCTGACTTCTTCTTCCTTTTGTCTTTTCCTTCCTTCGTTGGATCTTCTAGTGTTTTATGTACTTCAAATTGAGCTATTTGTGTGTGCTTGGATGCTTTCAAAAGTGGTCAACTACCCTCATATATATAAGCTTCCTATCCTAGCTTATAGGCCAACTTGTCACTGTCTCTAGGTCGACTTGTCTTTGATCATTATGACAAGGTCCTGGAGGGCCTTTTGACTCTATTTGACTCAAATAAATTTTCTTTACAAAATGTAACATGCCCAAAAGGGTCTTTCATACATGAAAATGACTCTTATGACTTGTTGACTCAAATAGAAGCCCTAGAAGCACTCAATGGGTGTTTGACCTATAAATCAAATAACCATGAGCATGAAACCCATGTCTCAAGAATAACAATAATAATTTTATTTTTCTCTTTACATCAAATACATAAAATCATGATTACATATGTCATTATGAAGACTAAACCTAGTTATATTTCAACATTGTTCCACCATGAACTAACTAAGAGTCTTAACCGCAAAGCAAATTTTTGGCCTCATGTTGACCAAATACATGAGAGATATAATAAGAAGTATATATAAGATGGGGTCCACTGGTACCTGCTTCAATGCATAAATATTATTCCAATTGGTTATCATAGGTGTAGACATGGTTTTATAGTCCAACATCCAAAATTTGTTCAAGATATCCATAGCATATCTCCCTTGACCAACGAAGATCCCCCCATTTGTCTGCCACACCTCAAGTCTTGAAGAAAATTACATCAACCCCAATTCTTTCATCTCGAACTTCTTGCTACTAATTCCCCTTCTTGCAGTCTTTATGAGCCCAAGTGACCCATGTTAATTTTAGGGCTAGATTGTTCGTTGTTGTAGATAATTGCAATTTTTAAAATTTTAAATATTTTCATATAACATTCACGATAACATATTCTCATTTTTATCAATTATGTAAGAGAGTCCAATAACATCAACAATGTAGTGAGAGAATATTGAGCAGGTAGAAGAAAAACATGCGTTGAGATTTTGAGGTAGCATCGAGTGTGCTCTAGCCCTAGAATTTTGTGGAGGGGCTAAGACACACGAGACCTCCAAAACCTAGAAAGTGTTTGGAGAAATTTCATCTAGTGTATGAGATATTCAAATAATTAATTTCTTTTAATGAGGACCCTAAGTCTAACTTAGGAAATTAGAAAAATTAAAGAGAATTAATTAAAAACATGTGATGAAATGTTCTAAGTGACGTGGATCAAGTAGTCTTTTAATCTGAGCCGTCGATTAGAGATTAGATCATAGTCGTTGGTTTTCCAACAAGAAAAGTATAAGAGAAAGGCTTGGGGTCAGTTGGAGACACACACACATTGGCAGAGCACTGAAGCTAAGTCGAATTTCTAGGACGGGGTTTCTTTGAGAAATTTGAAATGAGTGCCGGTGCGGTGAGGGGCAAAGATCGGCGAGGGATGATCTAATAGGTGGATGATCTAATCGAAGACCGACATCTATTTTAGGCGGAAGGCGGTGAGTGCAGTCGGCGCGAGCCGGCCCGGGGAAGACTCGGTTTGTTGAGATTTTGAGGTGTTGGGGTAGCATCGGATGTGCTCTAACTCCCAAACTTTGTGGAGGGACTAGAGTATACATGAGATCTCCAAGACCCAGAAAAGAGATTGAGAAATTCCATCTCGAGCTTAAGTTATTATTAATTAATTAATCTTATTAATTAGGGACCTAAGTCTAACTTAGGAAAATAAAATAATTAAAGTGAATTTAATTAAACATGTGATGAAATTGTCTTAAGTCACACGGATCAAGCTTTCTTTTAATCTTAGCTATTGATTAAAGATTTAATCTTGATCATTGATTTGTCAACGAGAAAAGTATAAAGGAAAGGTTTGGGGTCATTTGTAAGACACAGAGTAAGAGCACTGAAGCTAAGTTGAGATTCTAGGGTGAGGTTGCTAAGAATTTCCAAAAGTGTTTCAGCTGCAGCGAGGGGTAGTATTGGCGAGAGGGATGATTTGATCCCAGGCCAAGAGTTAGCAAGAGGCAAAGAAGCAGTAGTCAGAGCAGCGGAGAGGGAGCAACTGCGCATCGCAGAGGGCTTCAGGTGCTACGTAGGCCCAAAAAGGGCAACACAGAGACATCAGGCGGCCAACAGGGTTGACGCAAGGCCAGCTAGGGCAGTGTAACCCAGTCTGGGGTGATGCAGGCCCTTCCTGAGCAGCGCAGGGGCAACCACAACCTAGCAGAGCTGACACAAAGGGCTTCAGAGCAGCGCTGGGGTTTCTAAAGACTAAAAAGGGCCGAGTTCTGTAAATCCCATTTGAGGGTGTGAATCAGTCCATTTTTCTGTCTCCAAAACAGAGGTATTGCTGCAGATTTTGTATTTCTTTGTCGGGTTAACCAGCAAGGTGCCCAGATTTGTTGTACTTAGAATTTACTTAATAATATAAACCCTCCAGCAGCTAGAAGATTGGTTTTCCTGCATTGGGTTTTTCCGGGGACAGTTGTTCAGAAAATCCCGTGTCACCTTGTCATTGTGCATGTATTCAGTTTAGATCTGTATCTGTGTAGGTTGTTAAAGTGTTTACTTCGATGTTAATACTGAACATTTCAGATTAATAAATTGTATAAGTAGAAGTAAATCATGATTTAACAGTAGGGTTTCTGCATAAGTAATATTCATAAATTTTCACATGGTACCAGAGCGATTGCAGATCTAGCTAGATCACCAACAAGAAGACTGAAGAATCCTTGTTGCAGAAAGCAGCAAAGAAAGCAGCAACAATCGCAAAAAGCTGGATCAGAAAGGACGACGTAGCAACAGAAGGGAGTAGAGCCACGCAGAGGCCGGAGTGACGCCGTCTCCATGCAGACCCACGTACCTACTGCGCAGAGGCAGCACATAGGATGTACTGAGGCTGTCTGCTCATGCAGAGGCCAGATAGGATGACGCAGTCTTGAAGCTGTTGTTGATTCAGAGTGTCAGAAGCAGTGTTGTAGAGCTTCAATAGTTGCTGGTGGGGTTAAAATTATGTTGGTTTAGAATTTGACTTGAGCAATTTGACAAAGAGCAGGAGGAGAACAACTTCTCAGAGGATTTCCATCCAAAGAAATTTGCAGATCGGTCAGAGAGTCAAGGAGAGCTGATTCGTTTTGTTTTGGCAAACTTCCAAGAGAGGAAGTCAGTTGTCAGAGGGAGCAGAGGGTGTCTTTCTCGCCGAGGACCCTAGATCCGAGTCTCTAGCATAGAGAGAAGGATTCGTTTTGACAAATTTACTGAGCAGATGACACCTCATGGACTACGTGATCAGGAAAGGTTGGACGGCTTGTCCAACTTTGCAACCTGGAAGATCAGAATCCTGGTAGTCATGGAAGCATATGGTCTGAGGGAGCATGCAAAGAAAGTCCTGGCCATGCCAACCAATGCGGATCTCCTATTGAAGCATGAAGAAGCAGCGGCACATGCCAAGCGCTTCATAATGGGCAGAGTCAAAGATCATGTGGTTCCACACATAGTCGATAAGAAGAAGGCTCATAAGATGTGGGTCGCTCTGACCACACTATATGAAGGAAGATCCTTCTAGAGGAAGATGCTTCTTGAGAACTAGTTGAGGTTATTCATGATGACCAAAGGGGAGGAGATTAAGCCTTTTATGTCCAGACTTCAAGCGATCTGGGATCAACTGACTGGCATGGGTGTGAAGGTGGAGGACGATGTTATGGTGAGGATGACTCTAAATGTTGTCACAGAAGAATGGGAAATGTTTTTCCAAAGTCTCTTGGGTAGAGCAAACCTTCCCAACTGGGACAATATGTGGGTGATCCTCTGACAAGAAGAAATCCATGGGATCACCAAGAGACTATTCATCACCAGGTCGAGCAAAGTAAAGAAGGAAGAAGACGAAGATGCAACCTTGGCATCAAAGAGGCAGCAAGGGAGAAAGAAGTGTGATCTATCAAAAATCAAGTGTTTCAAGTGCGGCGAACTAGGACATTTCGCCAACAATTTTCCTTAGAAGAAGAAGGACAAGGAAGCTTCTAGCTCCAAGGCTGTTGTGGCGGACGATGGCTCCGAAGATGACGTAGCCATGAGCGATCATGAACCACGAAAGTGGGGCGACATGGATCTGTAGAGCAGCTACAGAGTGGGGGCAGGATCCTTGAGTAGCCCAACTCTTGGATCACATAAGAGCTACGAAAGCCTTAAGACGGTAGTGGAGCAGTGGGTGCAAAGAATCACAGATGGAGCAGAGGCAGAGTTGGAAGCTAAAGGGAGCAACGCAGTGCAAATGCAGCAGCAGCGCGGGGGCTGATATGACTTCAGCAGCGCAGAGCAGGCTAGTTTACGCAGAGCAGAGCTGCAGCAGCGTAGAGGCTTCAGGAGGACAGCACAGCGCAGCAGCAGCGCAAGGGAATTCAGCGTAGGCGTTGATGTGACTTTAGCAGCGCAGAGGAGGTCTGCTTACGCAGAGCAAAGTTGTGGTTGTGCAGCAGTATCCAGATGACAGCAAAGATCAGCAACCTATGGAGCTTCAGTGATGAGGATGCAGCCCAATTGACTTGTCTGTCAAATATTGGGCAGGATTTTTTCAGTTGTTTCTCTTAGCAACTGAGTTGCAGTGCAGCAGTTGATAGCACAATGCAACAAATTGATAGGGAGCTACAGTACAGATGTGGCAGTGGCGTGGCATCGTCATGGGCAGAAGTATGGGAGAGCCACAGCATCACAGTGATGAAAGGAAACAAGCCAAGCATCAGCGCAGAGACCCACACCAGAGATCAGTGCAGAACTTCAGGGTGAAGTGTTGTGCTAGAGCACATTCCTCGCTAAGAGGGATTGTTGAGATTTTTGAGTGTTGGGGCAGCATCGGATGTGCTCTAGCTCCCAAACTTTGTGGAGGGACTAGAGAACATGAGATCTCCAAGACCCATAAAAGGATTTGAGAAATTTCATCCAGTTTAAGAGAAAATTAATTAATTAATCCTTTTAATTAAGGACCCTAAGTCTAACTTAGGAGAATTAAAAGATTAAAGGTAATGAATTTAAACATGTGATGGAAATGACTTAAGTCACACGGATCAAGCTTTCTTTTAATCTTAGTTGTCGATTCAAGATCAGATCACGGCTGTTGGTTTCCCAACAAGAAAAGTATAAAGGAAAGGCTTGGGGTTAGTTAGAGTATACATAGTGGCAGAGCACTAAGACTAAGCTGGAATTCTAGGGCATGGTTTGCTAATAATTTCCGGAAGTGTTTCAACTGCAGCGAAGAGTAGTATTGGCGAGAGGGATGATCTGATCCCAGGCCAAGAGTCAGCAAGAGGAAAAGAAGCAACAATCAGAGCAGCGCAGAGGGAGCAGCAATTGCACAGTGCAGAGGATTTCAGGTGCTACGCAGGCCTAGAAAGGGTAGTGCAAAGGCAGCAGGGCTATAGTAGGCCCAGCCAGGGCAGTGGAGGGGCAGCGTAACCCAGTATGGGGTGACATAGGCCCTCCCTGAGCAACGCAGGGCCTAACGCAGGCTAGCAGAGCTGACACAGAGGGCTTCAAAGCAGCGTTGGGGTTTCTAAAGACTGAAAAGCGCTGAGTTCTGTAAATTATGTTTGAGGGTGTGAATCAGTCCAGTTTTTTGTCTCTGGAACAGAGGTATTGTTGCAGATTTTGTATTTCTCTGTCGGGTTAACTAGTAAGGTGCCCAAGTTTGTTGTACTTAGAATCTACTTAATAATAATAAACCCTCCAACAACCAGAAGACCGTTTTTCCCGCATTGGGTTTTTCCGAGGATAGTTGTCCATAAAATCTTGTGTGTCACTTTGTCATGTGCATGTATTCATTTTAGATCTTTATCTATGTAGATTGTTAATGTGTTTACTTCGATGTTAATGCTGAATATTTCAGATTAATAACTTGTTTAAGTAGGAGAAGTATAACCAGATTTAACAGTAGGGTTTTGCATAAGCAGTATTTAGAAATTTTCACACAGTTCAGCCAACACCACACAGAGACTGCGCAGAGGCTGCATAAGCCCAGCCAGGGTGACGCAAACCTAGCCAGCGCAGCGCAACACTAGCCAGGGTGACGCAGTCACAAACACATCGCATCACTAGTCAGGGTGACGCAGTGGGGACGCTGGCCAGTTGAGGGCTGACACAGAGGCTGCAGAGGCAGCGCTAAGGGTTCCAGTGGGCTAGAAGGGGCTCGTGATCTGTAAATCTCATTTGAGTGTGTGATACAGCCATGTCTTCTGTCTCTGAGTGAAAGGTACTTATTGACATGTAATTTCTCTGTAGGGCCAACCATGTCTGGTGGCCAGAATGTTGTATTCAGATTTTGCATAATAATATAAACCCTCTAGAGCTGTTGCACCAGTTTTCTCGCATTGGGTTTTTCCGGGCACATTTATCCGAAAAATCGTGTGTAATCTTGTCACATGTGTGCATTATTCAGTAAATGATCTGTAGATGTGTAGGATGCAGTTAGTGTCTACTTTAGTGTTTTTCTGAATATTTCAGTTAAATAACTTGTTAATGTTAATGAAACAAGTAGATGAAGTAGATCTAGATACTGCAGTAGGGTTTCTGTTTTGAAACTTTCACAATTCACAATAGACACTGAGATTTAGGTCAAAGACTAGGGAAAAACCCCACAAGGGGGAAAACCCAACTAGATTCTTCTTCCATTAGATATTCATCAATTGTTCAGTTGAGATACAAAGTACATCCATAATGAAATATATCAATTACATCAAGCCACATAGGGCCAACCCAAATCAGTTCTCAACTTTGTTTGTGAACTAATATGATCTCAAGAGAGTGGTTGTCATAACATCCATGTCACTGTCATCACTGTCAAGAGCTATTATCATCATGTACCATAGTCCCTGCCATCTTATAAGAACAAAGTTCATTTTCATCAGTAAGGTCGTTGTCAACCAGGGTACTATCATCCACGGTTATGACCATGCCAACTTTCACTGTCATAGATTATTGTATGGAGTACTACTACCCAATATCATTGTCATAGGAAGCAAGGAACTTGCCATCACTAACTCATTGTAACATAGGTCATCATATTATTGTATCATTGTTACAATAAGTATCATTAAAGATATACTGCCATCAAAGAATGTTGTTATGAATATTCTGACATTCGCCAAAACCAACTACCATGTCAATGTCACTTCATATGAGTTACTGTCAAGATAATTGTCAGATTAGGTCCTTGTCTCAATATCGTTGTCATGTGAAAGTAACATAGCCATACACATTCAATAGGATGTTGTCACATTCATGGTATATATGAGATACTTTCATTAGTGTCACATGATCACTGTCATTCATTATATCTATATCCATACATCAATAGGTCATCGTCATATTCATGTAGTTGTATCATAGTTATTAAAGTTACTTCCATTCATACATTATAGGTATTATGATTATGCATTAAGGTCACTCTCATATAAAAATGCCTCATTGTTTATAGAACAAACTTACTAAAGGTTACATATATCGTAGTCATGAGAATTTCCATAAACTGTCATCAAAATTCAAATCACGAGGAATAGATTCGAGCTACAGGATTGAATGAGTCATAGAGAATTGTGTGTGATATATATCTCTATATATATATAAGCGAGTCCCAAATAGTAAGGTATTCGAGCCACTGTGAGAGTGATTCTCAAAGATCTACTACAAGTCATAGTAAATGTGTATACGTACCACAAAAATCTTGTGAGCCATCTTAATGCATACTACTAATATCTGATGCAAGCTACAATAGAGACGAACCATAGATAAAGAAATGTGATCCTTTCAAATATTCATGTGTGCAACAGAAGTGCGATCCACAATGTAATATAACGATCCATTCCACAAAATAATATAGTGAGCCATTCCATAAAATAATATAATGAGCGACATGGATAAAGTAAGCCAATGAAGAAATAAAAGTGAACCACGGGTAGAGAATTCGAGCCACAAAACCATACGTGATGCACAGAATGAGCCATAAACAAAACTGATCCATAATAGAGAGCCATAACAAATTCGATCCACCACAAAGATTCATCAAGAGTGAGCCATTGTATAATGTGATGTCACAAAGCAAACCACAAATCTATCCAATGTGATGTCATAAAGAAAACCACAGATCTATCGAGATCTCAAATCATGTTATTGATATGTTTCTTGTATGTATTCAAACCATGAGCTATAAAGCTTCATTTATATAAATCGATGTGGAGACTTTTGGTGTGAATGAGCCCTTTCATTAAGAGACAGACTTGATCTTAATTGGAGGGAATCAACAATTCAAAATTTTTGCTCAAGATATTATTAAATATATTTTCCATGTGTCTTAATTAATAATAATAATAGGAGTGCCCAACACATTATTAATAGTTTCTTTTATCCATTTGAATTTTCCTTTGGTCAATCTAAATTCTCTTTGGGGCACATTGGGCTTCTTCTTTGGGTCTTAGGGTTTCTATGGGGAAATTCATCCCATAGCTGCCCCAATTGTCAACACTCACTCTCAGCTAGGGAGGAATTTCCATCTTCATCATAAGCCTCATCTTGGATGTCATGTCTCAATATAATAGGGTAGGCACCTACATCATCACTGTATCTGGACTCGTCTCATAGAAGAGGAATAATTCATAATCAATGGTAGGGGACATTGATCCTCCAAACCCTACTACTCTCCAGGTAGAGTTCCATAACCTTCATCTCAGCTACCTCAACAAGACATCCACTTCATCACAATCTTGTCTCAACTTTTCTCATCTTTGATCATCAGATGAACAATGATGTCTCTATCTAAAGAAGAAGAATCATCATAGGGGAGCTATGGCTTTCACCCTATATCCACAGACAACAGGGGAGATTAATCTACCACCCTATTTATCTGATCAACAATAGAAAAGATATTACTTACCAAACAAGTATCACAACCATCCTGTTGTCTAATGACAATAGGCAAGATACCACTTGCCATGTAAGGATCACATCCATCCTATCGTCCAATGACAATGGGCGAGATACAACTTACCATGAGAGGTAAGGATCACATCCATCCCATTTTTTGTTGATATTCCCACCTTAACCCTAAAGAGTCGAGTGGTAGAACTGTAATATTCCAAATAGAAAAATTACAATGATAACAAAGACATGCAAATTAATAAACACAGAATTTTTCAGAAATTAACACAAGAACCAGAAAAATGTGCACCAACTCCACAAACTGGCCAAATTCTATTATATGATAATGTTGTGGTACAAATTAGTTGGAGAAAATGCACCTGGGCTTGCACAAGGCAAGCTACAAGCACTAGGTGATGAATACAAGAAAGCCCAATAGTTGTCTAAGCTAAATCCTCCAAAAAATTGTGTTGTTGTGCCAGGACTTCGTTGCTGCCTGACTGGCCTCTGATCTGCCCACTGCAAACTGCCGAGAAAATTCTAGGAATTTGCGAATGTAATCCTTGCCCAAAACCCAGAAAAACCCATAAATGGTTTTTGACCTTCAAAAAACGACCCCCAAGGGCCTACGCTCTCCAACAGCCTAAGCAACTGGATTCGTCCCCCAGGGGCTCCGAATCTCGAATCCGGAAAATCCAATACGATTCGACCGGATTCGTACTCGATTCACGGGATACGGCCGTATCCCGTGAATCGCGTACGACTAGATACACTTATGAGTATTTTTGTGGGTCCTTTAGGGTTCCTTGTATCGCTTATTGCTCTCTTTGTATTTGCACCTAATTCAGTGGATCTAAGAGTTGGTTCCACAAGCATTGTAGAATCAAAAAAGAATGAGGGAAATCAGGCAACTTTTCTGTTTGGTTTTATGAATTTTTTCTTAGCATCTTTTGTTGGTTGGCTTTGTGGCCTCCTCTTCAGCCCTGCTCACAAGGCTGTTAGGTCATTCTGGTTGGGTACTGACCAACTTCAGTGGAATCTGTCTGTCATTGGTTCTGGAAAACTATCTCATACTTTATTCTACTCGAATATTGTGATGCTCGTCTTCACATTGTTACTTTGGATCAAACCTATGGCTGATATCTTCATCTTACAGTCCAACGGGCATCAAAGGTTCAGTAGTGAGCATGATGATCGGGATGAGGACAGTGATGCTGATTATGATGATGAGGATTGATGACTCATTGACTCTGACTCATTGAGGCTTCAGGCTTGTAGTCTTGTATACTGTAGTTTTTTGTATTTTCTATTTCTATTTTCCATTGGCAATGTACTTATGTAACACATTTTGATTCCGATGAGTCATGACTTAATGAGAAAACTACAGTATCTTACTATCTTGTCTTTCTGAGTAAATTTGACAATTGTATGATGTATCAATGCATCATGTATGAGTATCTAAGATCTTAAATCTATGTTTGAACTTTGAATCAATGAATTTGTATGAATTTGTGTAGAAAATATCTAATTTTTAATATATATATATATATTAAAATAGATATATTTTTTAATAAAATAATATATAATGTATCTTATCCCAGACGTGTCCTGTTCCGGGGGTCACTGTACACGAATCCAATTCTCGAATCCCCGTATCCATGTATCAGGGGACTTAGCCAGCAGCAATTCTGCACTAGCTACTGCAATGGAATGGCCAAACAAAACCCACATCCGGTGCTCAGAAAATTCTCAAAAATTACTCCCAGACTCGTCAAGCCAATCCGACTAAAACCCAAAAATGATTTGGCCAAATCACGACCCTCCAAAATTGACCCCAATAAGCCCTACACTCTCCCAGTAAGTTTTCTGAAGGGAGGAAGTATGTAACGACCCATTCCTCGTTTATAAGTAAAATAACCTTAACGAGTATACGACATATGCATATGATAGCTACACATGCCTATATCGCATACCCCGCATGTAATATCCCCAAAGGGAAATAACCAGTAATACACAGAAATATGCCAGACAGATATATAAAACAAAATGCTGGAACCAGATAATGGATCAAGTACACATAGAATGCCAGAATACTAAGCCATTTTATTAATCTCAGAACACATAGATAGGAGTACAAGATAATCAGAATGAGTGCACCTATCCTTGCCCTAGGCAAGTGGAGACCCTCTCAGACAAACAATGGCTGCAAATAAGGACAGCGTCCCAGCTGGCTGAAGAACTGCTATGAAGAACTGCTGCTGGAATGCACTGGATATATGAGCTGGAAACTAGACAGATGGTTGATCTCAATCCTCCAAACAACCCCCAGAGAATGTGAAACTGAAGCTCTACCACCAATCAAACCCTCACCAATGGAAACGTTGTCTCTGCTAGTGACAGCGCAGAAGACAGATGAAACGCTGGCCACAAATCCTCCAGATGAGATGATCAGCTCCTCAAGGCTAGTAACGCTGGAAAACGCTGTCAAACCCCACACACAAGACCCTACTCATCAGATCAGCGTCCTCCCTGACTGGATCTACGTCCTCTATGCTCAGATCTGCTGGATCTGAAGCCTCCCTATCCAGATCTGCGTCCTATCACTCCAGATCTGCGTCCTCCAAGGCTAGATCTGCTGCTATCTCTTTAGATCTAGGCTGGATCTGCCAATATCTCCTCAGATCTGCATCCTCCAAGGCTGGATCTGATGCTATCTCTCCAGATCTGCACCTTCCAAGGCTAGATCTGCCAATATCTCCTCAGATCTGCGTCCTCCAAGGCTGGATCTGCTGCTAGTTCTCCAGATCTGCGTCCTCCAAGACTGGATCTGCCAATATCTCCTCAGATCTGCGTCCTCTCTGCCTTGGTCAGCTGGATCAGCGTCCTCACTATTCAGATCTGAGTCCTCCTGCTGGATCTGCGTCCTTCCCTCTCTGGATCAGCGTCCTACCTCCTGGATCTGCGCAGTCACAAGAAGGGGGTTTCTCCTCTCCAAATCTCCACCAGAAAAACTGCTGCTACTCACCACTGAAACTGAAGGATGATGCTCAGAAAATAACCTTACCAGGGCAGGCACTCGAAGTCCCCCGAGGCTAAGGGTGATACCAAATAACCTTACCAGGGCAGGCACTCGAAGTCCCCCGAGGCTAAGGGTGAGATCTCCGAACGAAGACACTCGGTTGCACTAAACAGTGCTGCAGACCGACTAAACAACCGGCGTGCTGAAGCAGACAGAAGTCTAGCTCTCAATATCAATATCAAATCATGCATGTCAAAATGAGGTGAGAACCCCACCTTTTATAGTGCTAAACTCCCTCCAAAACCTTGACTGCGTCCTTCACTCTCCTTAGCCTGCGCAGTTAACCTTGGGTCAGCGTGAGGCCTCCCCTCATACACCTGTGGACCCCCAAGGCCTCCTTTCTAAGTTATAACGTCAATCAACTAGGAAAAACACTTTATTTTATAAAGTGAGGTGGCTAAAGTGAGGTGACCCCTCTTATTTCTCACTTTATTTATTATTTCTAGCTAAAGCGGCAAAATTAAACAAAAAATGAAATATTCCAATTAGCAAATCTAATTGGGAATATTACAGTCTCCCCCGGCAAAACGTTGCTTGTCCTCAAGCAACTGAAGTGATGGATGCTGTAAAGTCTGCTCGCTCTCCCAAGTGGCATCCTCGTCCGGCAACAATTGCTTGTTCTCAAGCAGTGCTTGAACAAGCCTACTCTCTAGCTGATGCTCCTCACCGATACTGCAAAATGTGCCTGGGTCCCACTGAAACCTCTCTATCTCCTGCATCACCCTGATACGAAGGGATATCTCAATGCCAGGATCCCAAACTGATTTCTCATGATACCGGCCAACCAACAATCCGCCCGGGTCCCATCGCCACCATGGCCAATAATAGCCCAAGTCCCATGGCTCGGACTGCTCACTGCCTCTGGCTATGACTGAAGACCATGACCGCTGCTGCTCTGCATCTATGACTGTGTAAGCTGGCTCATCAACTGTGAACCAACTCGTCACCTCTCTCCAATCAAGGCATGGAGTCGAAAATATAATGAGGAATATCTCCCTCCTGTGGATCCTCCATCTCCAAGCAATCATCCAGACAAAATGAGCCACCTCCCAACAAGGCAACTCCTGAAAATCTCCTTCCACCTCAAGCTCTGGTAATGAAGGTGGGCTGAAAATATGAACTTGGCAGGCATCATAGCTTACCCCATGCTGTCCTTCTCTCCACTCATGACAAGTGTAGAGTCTATGCTGATCCTGGGCTGCAAAATCATTGCCCTCCAATGGCAAAGTGAAAAACAATCCACCATAGAAGGTTCCTCTATCAATGAAGAACAAGCTGGCCCAAAACAAACCATCCATGAATAATATGACATGGTCATCATGGATCACCCTAATGAGATGTTTGCTGAAGGTTCTACA
Source organism: Pinus albicaulis (assembly GCA_034641835.2). NCBI lineage: Eukaryota > Viridiplantae > Streptophyta > Pinopsida > Pinales > Pinaceae > Pinus > Pinus albicaulis. Next base: position 330,572,593 of record CM076569.1, on the reverse strand, counting down.
TGAGGATACATAATGCAAACAATCTCTCACAAGGATACAACGTAGTCTCATCCACCGCAACCTCAGAAAATCACATGGCAAGCAATGTACAAGATCCATCACATCTACTAATGGGTAGTAAATGGCTGGATATGACAACAACATAGGTCCAAACACTTGACCATGGCTGTAAATATCAATCTCATGGCCCACATCAAAAGAGATCGCATACATAGTAGTGGTGGCCATGCCTCCTCCCATGCTCCCATTAGAACATGTAGTGCAGAAATTGTGAGAATTTTTCCCACTCACGGACACATCCAGCTCACGTGTCTCCCTCATAATCAAGCCTCCCATACAAGTCTGACCATATGCTGGAAGTAAGATGGTACATGGGTCCATGAATGAGTCCTCCATAAAGTGTTGACCTGCTATGAAGAAGACTGAACCATGTGCTGCAAGAAGATAATCCTCCTTATGCTTGGAAACCCAAGTCAAGAAGAATATGCCATAGTCTCTATCATCATTACTTCTTGTAAGTGCAACAAATATGAAGTGATCCTGGGACCTATGGGTTATAGATCCACCATATCCCTGCTGCGCACACTTCATCCGTAATGTTCTGCTCCAAAGTGACAATGCTGTGAGCTCATGCAAATAAGCTCCTGTCAATACAAGACTCTGTTCTCTGACATGCTCCCTGTCAGAGACTCCTCTAATACTGCTGCAACAAGTGTGGAGTACTCCCCAAGATGGAAGTGCTTCCCTGTCATCATCAAAGATCAAAGAGATAGTGCCATCCCCTCTTCCTGCAACATCATGCAAGGTGTGAGAGCAAATCTGCCCTTGCTCTCCCAGAAACAAACCAAGCAACCAAACAATTTGTTGCCTCCCCATACCTCCATCATGCAACTCATGTGATGAAGACATAATGAGTATCATAGCAACACCATGCATACATACTCCATGCTGCTCAATGATGCACGTATCCAGCCATCTTTCCTCCCCCCTCCGACTCTTAGGAAGAGTGTTTGCCAAGAGATGGCCAAACTCTTTCAAGAGTAACCAGCGCAGCCAAGCCTCCTGCTGCCTGGTAGCACAGATCTGCAAGTAGCCTCCTAGCTCCTCGCTCATCATCCCCATCCACTCAATCACTTGTGGATGCCTCCTTCTCCTCATCCTGGTACTCCTCCCATGAGGGCTACCATCCTCCCAAATCAAATTTCTGATTTTGCACTTCATGGGATTTCGAAATATAAACTTCTCAAGGACCAATGAGACCCTGTCAAGAATCAAATAGGTGGTAGGCAAAAACCTCCCATCATGATGTGTGTGGCTCAAGGAATGTCCAACACAAGCATGAGAGATGTTATCCATCCGAAGATGTCCCCCATCTTCTATCTGCTCTTGTGAGAAAGGAAGAAAGTCACCGCACCCCATGGTGTGTCGAAGTGCATCTCCAGTGAGATCTCTCCTTGATACCTCCCCTTCATCCATAGCCTGCTCCCCCGAGTACCAACTCAAAATCTCTCGCCATCCAACCTCAACTCGTGGCTGTTGTACCTTGTGCAACTCTGTTCGCCTCATACCACTATCCAAGTCAACATATGAGACCTGACTAGGTGGCTCTGCCTCTCTCTCTCCAACGGGAAGAGATGACCCAACAACACTGCTAGTCCCATCCATGCATACCTGAAGGGGAATGATCTGATGCTGCAATGTGCTCTCGGGTTGTACCATCAGGGAATCCAGTTGTTCCCCAATGAAGACCAACTTGGCCGCCGACTTGGCACAAGTCCCTCTCATACCCTCCAGCTCCTGGTCCTGCAACAAAATGGTCTCCCGTACTGACGCGGCCTTCTCCCTCAAAACTCGAAGGTCCGTCCGAAGCCGATGATACCGCTGTCTGCGACCATCATCTGATACCTCTGTATCTCCTAGTGCCTCATCGATACTGGATATATCTCCCGATACCTCGCCCATCTGTCGTGTGCTGCTACCACCCGAAGACTCGGACATGGCTTCCGTCATCACCTCAGTGGATGGCTCTACCGGGGTAGGCTCTACCTCCTCCACTACAATATCAACCGGCATGGTCAAGGAGGACTCTAATGATGGTGAGTCCTGTGTCACACTAGGTGCATCCTCGAACTCCCTGCAATCCTGTGTGTCCTCATCCTCCAAGTGCGAGGTAACCATTTTAATGGTTTTCCTCTCCGATACTCGGTCAAGCTGGAAAGAGGTATCCAACTTGTCCACCCAAGCTCTTTTTGAGCGCCTGGATGACCCGTCAAATGTCGGTAGATGGAATCTGTCCACTGTGCGCTGTAAGCCCCTATCATGTGAGTGCTTGTTCCCTCTGTGAAAGTCGTGAGGTCTACTATCACGCTGGAGCTGAACATAATCTCTACTAGCTGTGCGGTGGTAGTCTCCACCATGATGATGCCGGTGCCCCCGGAGTCTAATGCCATACTGGAACCAGATATACTTTCCGAACGAGAGAGCCTTCATGAACGCTGGTCCTAAAGCATGGTACTCTGCAAGAATGTCAGCAATCCGACACGGATCTATCTCTTGCTGTACTGCTGTCCCTGTGTCCTCTGGCAAGAATGTGGGCATGGTAGGACGTGTGGGTGTATGTGATGCCATATGCTGAGTGGCAACATGCTCCGGCAAATGGTGGGATGTGCACGATCCCTCATCAATCTGAAAACCCCTTGGGGTTTCCCGCTGCCTAACCGCTAGCGCAGCGAGTCTCTGACGGATCTCCATGGCCAAGAGCCTCTGTGACGTCTCCTGCATGTGTTGGAGGAGCATTTCTCTAAATCTCCTCTCATCATCATCAACTGCCATCGGCTCTTTCTGCTACGTGTCTACAGGCTCCTCAGAAACTACCCGGCTGCTGCAAGTCCATACTACTGCTTAACTTCGACCTCTGATTTACCCACTGAAAACTACTCAGAAGATTCCAAGAATTTGGGAAGGTAATCCTTGCCCAAAACCCAGAAAAACCCAGAAAACGTTTCTCCTAATTCCAAACTTCAAAATTTGACCCTTTTATTTTGGCCCTTTTTCCAACTGCGTTTCTGGTATTGCAACTGCTACTGCTCTGTAGGATCTCTTTTCTGATGTCATAGACCACAGGCTGAGCCAGAATTATGCTCTGATACCACTGTAATATCCCCAAAGGGAAATAACCAGTAATACACAGAAATATGCCAGACAGATATATAAAACAAAATGCTGGAACCAGATAATGGATCAAGTACACATAGAATGCCAGAACACTAAGCCATTTTATTAATCTGAGAATACATAGATAGGAATACAAGATAATCAGAATGAGTGCACCTATCCTTGCCCTAGGCAAGTGGAGACCCTCTCAGAACAAATAATGGCTGCAAATAAGGACAGCGTCCTAGCTGGCTGAAGAACTGCTATGAAGAACTGCTGCTGGAATGCACTGGAACTATGAGCTGAAGACTAGACAGATGGTTGATCTCAATCCTCCAAACAACCCCCAGAGAATGTGAAACTGAAGCTCCACCACCAATCAAACCCTCACCAATGAAAACGCTGTCTCTGCTAGTGACAGCGCAGAAGACAGATGAAACGCTGGCCACAAATCCTCCAGATGAGATGATCAGCTCCTCAAGGCTGGAAGCACTGAAAAACGCTGTCAAACCCCACACACAAGACCCTGCTCATCAGATCAGCGTCCTCCCTGACTGGATCTGCGTCCTCTCTGCTGGATCTGAAGCCTCCCTATCCAGATCTGCGTCCTATCACTCCAGATCTGCGTCCTCCAAGGCTAGATCTGCTGCTATCTCTTCAGATCTAGGTTGGATCTGCCAATATCTCCTCAGATCTGCATCCTCCAAGGCTGGATCTGATGCTCTCTCCAGATCTGCACCTTCCAAGGCTAGATCTGCCAATATCTCCTCAGATCTGCAACCCCTAAGGCTGGATCTGCTGCTAGTTCTCCAGATCTGCGTCCTCCAAGACTGGATCTGCCAATACCTCTTCAGATCTGCGTCCTCTCTGCCTTGGACAGCTGGATCAGCGTCCTCACTATTCAGTCCCCGAGGTCCTCTCTTTGGATCTCGTCCTTCCTCTCTCACGGATCAGGCGTCCTACCTCCACCAGATCTGCTTGTGATCTGCAAGAAGAAGTTCTCCCTCCAAATCTCCACAGAAAAGCTACTTGCTGCTGCCCGGCGGATGATGCTCGAAAATAACCTTACCGAGCGGAGCCCTCCCCGAAGTCCCCCGAGGCTAAGGGTGATACCAAGAAAATAACCTTACCAGGGCAGGCACTCGAAGTCCCCCGAGGCTAAGGGTGAGATCTCCGAACGGAGACACTCGGTTGCACTAAGCAGTGCTGCAGACCGACTAAACAACCGGCGTGCTGAAGCAGACAGAAGTCTAGCTCTCAATATCAATATCAAATCATGCATGTCAAAATGAGGTGAGAACCCCACCTTTTATAGTGCTAAACTCCCTCCAAAACTTTGACTGCGTCCTTCACTCTCCTTGGCCTGCGCAGTTACCCTTGGGTCAGCGTGAGGCCTCCCCTCATACACATGTGGACCCCCAAGGCCTCCTTTCTAAGTTATAACGTCAATCAACTAGGAAAAACACTTTATTTTATAAAGTGAGGTGGCTAAAGTGAGGTGACCCATCTTATTTCTCACTTTATTTATTATTTCTAGCTAAAGCGGCAAAATTAAACAAAAATGAAATATTCCAATTAGCAAAGCTAATTGGGAATATTACACCGCACTAGTATTAAGGCTACCTAAGTAAGAATAACGAATTGAATATTACTATATATTTTATCTCGCCATGATATAACGAAATATCAACAGGGTACCTAACACATATACCACTCTATCTACATATGCATGGGAGAGTGTTATTTAAGAAAATCATATTATAATTTAGTAAAAATTTAATGTGGGTGAACCAATAAAGTAATAAAATAATTTAATTAAGGCAAATTAATTAGATTTCAAAACAAACATAATACAAAGTAAATCCAAGTTAAGCTCTACATAAAGCCATCACATCTACGTAACTAGATAAGGACTCAATATGGATATTTCATGCACTTAACCCCAAAACCTTATCTCTAAATTAATATCTCCTTGAATGAATATAATATCTCCTTAAATGCATGCATACCCTCATAAATGCCATTATATCTACGGGAATTGAGGGCGGTGGAGAAAAATGATATAAGGGAGAGGATGTGAAGTGGGAAGGGACGGTTTTTTTTGGGAAAATTCAGCATTATGTCAAAAGGAAGGATTGAAGGATACTAACAGTGCTGGAAGGGAGTCTCATCGTTCTTGGGATTCTGGGCACGGGGGCAGAAGAGTCATCTTCTGGGTCTAGGATTGTTCCTAGATTGGCAGGGAGGATTATATTGTTTCGGTGAACTGTTCAACTGTCCACAGGATCACAGGAGGAGAGCCACCATTAAATCATCAGCTTTATTCCAGGTATTTCCCATGTATAGATTAGTTCCTTAAGAAAAATTGAAATTTATTGTTGATCTCCATAAAATCGTATTACTACTGACTTATGTTTATATATGCTTAGATTTATTCATGGAAAGGATGTCTTAGATTGTGTTCATGGGAAGAATGATAGTTGTAACAGTGATATACCTTGTCGGTCGATTTAGCACTAAGTCCCTCTCTAGCAAAGTTCTGAAATTTAGTTTAAAAGCTAGGAATAATCCATAGAGAGTCTCTACATATGGTATCAGAGGATAGTTCAAACCCTTTTCGACCTAGTAAGCCCTGCAATTTCTGTAAAATTCTAGTCTATAGCATGAAAATTTATCAAATAAATAAGTGGGATTATTCAGGCCTTCGATTAGGGAGCATGCCCCATACAAATTGTTGACTGAAACTTCTTTTCAAGAGATTCCTGCACATCTAAGCTCTTAGAAGGTGCTGAAAAGAAAAACAAGCCTCAGTCCTGATTCATAAACTCTCCTAACCTGCTGAACGTCTATATCTCAGGGTGGCAGAGCTTCACGCCACACACTTGATAATTATAATTGCATCCACTTTGCCTTGGCATGCTGTTCAAAAGGACTTTCTTTACTTGGAATTTGCAATAACAGAGTACTTGGCCTGTTCAGAAATTATTATCCCTCTGGGGTAAAATCTACTCTCTAGAAATATAAAGAGGATTTCAGAGTTTTGTGACACTATATTCCACATAATATCAAAACAATAAGCTAGAAGTGAAAATGAAACAGTTGAAAAATATTTAAAAAAAATGAAACAGAAAATGGAAAGTAACATTTGCAATTATGCACGTAAATTTGGCAGTGGCTCATTTACTGTTAAATATCCATTGAATCCTGCGCACAGTAAAAATCCTTTGCACTTTTAGTACTCAAATAAACCCTCAATCAAGTTGTACCTTGAATAGCAGGAAAAATAAATATAGACAGCATTAGACCATTAAAAATACTAGATGTACTATATTCACTAGGTTGGGTTTTACAAAAGTGAACATATTCTACAATATAGAGAAGACGAATCCATAAAATATTTTTAAGAAACACCTGCCTAGTGCAGCACAACATTACAGATAGAAAACATATCCAACAAATGGTTGATAAAATGGGTTCCAAAATATAACAATAGTCGTAAGCTATGTCACACGGTTCGGGTTCGAATTCGAGTTCGGCAACAATTAAGTTCGATTCGAATTCGAATTTTCCGATGAGGTTCGTAATGAGGTTCGACATTAGGTTCAACTATATATATTTTTCAATATATATATATTTTATATATATATATGGCATAAAATAAAATAAATCAAAAGCAATTAATAAATTATAAAACTATGAGTACGAATTTTGATTAGTAAAAAATATGAATAACAAATTTTTATTAGTAAAATGGACTTTGTTAAATATAGAAATCATAGTTTATGTTAAAAAAGTCATAAAATTTATTAAAATCGAACTTCATGGAAAAAAAATCATAAAATTCGCCTTTAGGTTCGATTAGGTTCGCCTTTAGGTTCGATTAGGTTCGGCATTAGGTTCGACATCAGGTTCAGCATTAGGTTCAGCATTTAGGTTCGGCGAACCTGATCGAATTCGAAATTTTTTTTTACGTTCGCCAAATTTCGAACCTCAAGCTTCAGGTTCGGCGAACCCTGTGACATAGGTCGTAAGGTCCATTATTGACATTTAAAGTCCTCGTTACAACAGGTTGCTTTTACCAGTGCTTTCATGCTAAAAGAAGAGATCGATAGAAAGGAAAAGAAACACCAGAAAGTCAAGTTCAAGCTTCTGACGGCAATCAAGGCACGTGTTACCATCAGCCACGATTTAGTGAGTCACATCGAGTTCAACTGCTTCAATGTAACTGGCAAAAGTCTAGTTACGAACTCCAACACTATTAAAGATACTAATGTAGGAGTGTTTTCCTGGACAAACCTTTGATTTTACAACTAAGGTAAGTAATTTCATAATAATGTCAGCTTCAGTCAAAGTATGCCCAGAATTATGAAAGCTTCCACAGTAAGATGGATCAAGCATTTAAAGCTTGATAATGCTTTTAATTTTGAACAATGTTCTCATATATTTCCATAGTAAATATCTACTAGATAATAAGTCAGCAGTTTCATCACCATAGCCTAATTTCCTGTTCCTACTTTCTTGGTTGAATTGAACTGATTAGCGCAGACTCTATTGTTAAGAAACACTCTAAACCTTTACACACCACTGTAAACCTGGAGAAAACTTAATATGGACTGTGCTCCAACTATATGGTTAGGGAAGCCTTGGAAACTTCGAAAAGTCAGGCCGTCTTCGCTACAGATATGCATTTTTCCTTCGTTTGCCTCCTCTGAACCATAGAATAATAAAATGGCATTTCCAGACAGTTCATGGAGACCATAAAACAATATGTGGTATACCTCCAAGACTTGTAACAGTACGAAGTGTATTTCTCTGACATAACAAAAACAGTGTGAATTATGATACATCAAGAATCTGTGACATTTTAGGAAGAAACTAAAACTCTATGGTGAAGTGGTCAAAACACTGAAATCTATCTCTGAGATGTAAAAGCTTTTTAGAGAAAACAACGACCCTGCAAGCAAAAACCTGCGTACTCCAAAGCTTCCAATCTTTATCGAATTGATAGCGCGGCATACCAAAGTTTAATAAATTGACAACGAATCAGATAGATGGCGGTGGAGCAAATTAATTGCGTGGCACCAATTTGATTTGGTGGAGCCGTCGACACACATTTTTGTTCGAATGGCGATTGTTTTAAATTTCAAAGGGGTGGATCAAGGTTATGCCGCGGACAGGATTTGAAGTCCGATCGGGGCTCCACCAACCGGCGCGAATGGCATCGTTTTAATTTTAAATGGGGCTAATACATGTTATATGTCGAAGTCCCTATTCCATGCTAGCAATATATGTCATCGATGGTCTCAACACTAAGGCAAACCAACGCTCAATACACAAGTCAAAGCAGCGTGTGAAGTCAAAGCAGGAGCCCACAACTGGCATCATCTTTGCACAAACGTATATCATATAAAAAAAATTATGTTCGATTTATATGAATATATTTTAAATATCAGTCAGTCATTTAAGTTAATTAAACTCCAGCTGCTCAAACGACGGACAAAACCGCAAAAAAAAAAAAAAATGCCATCCGCTTTTATAGTTTGGTTCGACTGTGGACCTCACACAGCAATTGCCACATCTTACCGATCGAAATATCAAGTGTTTCGAAGGTTAAAAATATATATATATTAAACACATTAAAATGTTGAGGTCGATGTGTATCCACGTGACTGCCGAATGTGTCACGTGACTTCAGGTAGTATATATGTTATAACTCTAAATTTTTTATGACGTATATATTTTTTTTTTAAATGTATGCATTGTATAAAAAGAAATTGCCGCATTATATTAAGGTTATGCTTATATATATATATATATATATATATATATATATATATATATATATTTTATTTATTTAAATTTTTAAAATTAATTTAAAAAAAAAAAAAACATATGGCATATTAGAGTAGATATTTAAATTAGGGCAAAATCATATAAAAGAAAGTCAAACGTTCGTTTTATTTGAAGGATGATTCAAGTTTATAAGGTTGTGTTTTACAAAGTTAAAATAGCATAATAATACATCAGCAAAACGAGAATTTAAACTGGTTAGAATCCAAGTATTGTTTATAGTCATAAGTATCAGAAAGTCAGTAAACTCTTCTAATTCCTATAACTGCATCTAGGCAGAACATTCTAGACAATTTTCGAACCAACACTTTGATCTATGAAAACCCCTGCATTTCACTCTAGAGTTAGTACGCATAAATACCCTGCATAGGACAAGGAGGTCGCGTTGCCACCCTCCTTGATCTCGGTACCAGTAAGACCTGCCTGCAAGTAAAATAGCAAAAGAACTATACCCGTATGCAAGCTTAAATCTTACAAAAATTATATTTTGTCAGTCTAAAAATTTACGCACTTCTCATAAATTTATTATGTATTTCAAGAAAACTTACAATGTTTAACACGTACCAAAGGCGACAGCGTCAACGAAATGCATCGCCGCCACCTCCACCTTCTCCATCACCATCGCTGCCATCTAGATCGTCGTTTGCACCTATCGCTCCACCCGATCTTACCACTGTGATGAGCTCATTAGAAGCCATTTTGGAAACTTTAAAAGGGTCGCAGCCGACCAGTAGCAAGGAGAAACGACCTCATCTGGAGGAAGGACATTCAGAAAAGCCTAAGGATTATGATGGCAAACCTCATAGAGAAGATATTTCACGGGAACTGCAAAAGATTAAACTCACAGAATTCTCTGGGGAACCAACTGGAGAACATGCCGAAGCATGGTTGGAAGGGATGATCAGATGCTTCGCATTAATAGAATATTCTTCAACTTCTAAAACAAAGATCGTTGTATTCCAACTCAGGGGGAATGCTCTGATTTGGTGGGGGAATATGGAAAAATAGCTGCATCTCACTTCAGATATCGTTCCTTGGGAGTTGTTTGTGGACCAATTCCGTGCGAAGTACTTACCACCTTTCTTTCAAGAGCAACAAGCCGAAGTCTTCCATACTCTAACCCAAGGTGGTAAAACCGTGGAAGAATACGAGATAAAATTCATGGAACTTGTAAAATATGTTCCTTATCTAGACACGGATGAACGCCAAGCTGAGCGTTTCGTATTTGGATTAAATCCTCGGATCAGAGCCATGGTAAGAATGTGGAAGCCACCAACGGTGGCAGAGGCGGTTGAATGTGCTCGTTATGCGGAAGAACATCTGGGGATTAAAAGGGATTTCAGGCCAGCTGAACCAATACCACAGGCATTTATAGGAAGGACTCCCCGAAATTTCTTCCGAGGAAATAACTCGAAACCACATTCTTATGGTAACAGTTTTACCCCAAGAGGAGCGGGGAAAGGAGCTCATAGGACCATAAATGCAATAGCTTCCGAGTCCTCAAACATCAGTGCTTGGAGGGACTGGTAATCGGGGAAGGAATGGGAGAGGCAGCGGCACCAGGGGACGGAACTCTTGGTCTGGAAATTCTCAATCAGACTCAAAGGGACCAGCTCGGGTGGACTGTTGGGGGTGTGGAGGACCTCATCTGCGGAGTGATTGTCAGGAGAACTCTCGGCGAACAGGAAAAGAACCATCATCAGATGCCAAAAGCAATCATAGAATCCATGCTGTCGTCAACAACAACCAAGTAGCACATCAATCCATGGTAGTGGAATCTTCAGGTACAATCAACGGAATAAAACTCAAAATCTTATTTGACACTGGAGCTACTGATAGTTTTATTTCATCTTATGCATTGAATAAATGTGGGTTGGCAGCCTGCAAACAAGACGATTTTAGACAGGTAGAAATGGCTTCAGGAGACCTTCAATCGGTAGAATTAAGTATGGAGGATTGCAAAGTTGATCTAGGAGTCTGTTTGACCAAACTAAAAATATATGTCACGGCCCTAGGTACTTACTACCTGGTGATAGGAATGGATTGGTTAGAGTCCCATCGAGCATGGGTAGATTGTTCGGGGAAAACAATACTTTGCTTAAATGATGTGGGTGAGACAATCCAAATTCAAGGTATTAAGAGAAAAGTGTCCTTGCGTTTCATCTCCGCCATGCAAATGAAGCAATGCTTAAGGAAGGGTTGTCAAGTGTATGCAGTTCAAGAGGTAAGCAAAGAAAAAGGGCCTTCCTTAGATCAATATCTGATTCTATTAGAATTTCCGGATGTTTTTCCAAAGGAATTACCTGGACTGCCTCCTAGGAGAGAGCTAGACCTCACCATTGAATTGAAACCTGGTACGGAACCTATATCTAAAACTCCTTACCGAATGACTGCCCCGGAACTTCAAGAATTGCAAATACAGCCGAAAAAACTGTTAGATGTAGGGCACATTCAACCCAGTGTTTCACCATGGGGTGCTCCTGTAATCTTTTTCAAGAAGAAAGATGGTTCATTACGACTGTGTGTGGACTATCGAGATTTAAACTGGGCCACGGTAAAAAATAGGTATACAATGCCTCGCATTGACGACCTTTTCGATCAAATGAAAGGAGCTACAGTATTTTCAAAGATCGATCTGCGATCGGGTTATCATCAACTCAGGATTAGCGAAAGTGATGTTTCTAAGACGGCATTCCGAACTCGTTTCGGGCATTATGAATTCATTGTGGTGCCATTTGGGTTGACCAATGCACCTGCAGTCTTCATGAACCTTATGAATAGCGTTCTCCGCAAATATCTCGACAAATTTGTACATGTTTTCCTGGACGATATTCTCATTTACTCTAAGAATGAGAAGGAGCATGAAGAGCATCTTCGGATAGTGTTATCTTGTCTCACAGAGCACAATTTATATGGAAAATTATCCAAGTGCGCTTTCTTTCAAAAGGAAATCCATTACTTAGGTCATATCATATCCGGCGAAGGAATCTCTGTAGATCCTGAAAAGGTAAAAACAATCAGAGAGTGGCCGATACCTAAGAATGCACATGAAGTGCGTAGTTTTATGGGTTTAGCAGGTTACTACCGAAGGTTTGTGGAGGGGTTCTCCAAAATTGCAAAGCCGATCACAAACCTCCAGCGCAAAGGCGTTAAGTATGAGTGGACTGAGGAGTGTGATAAAGCTTTTTCTGAACTTAAATGATTATTGACTAGTGCACCGATTTTGCGAGTACCGGATATGGATAAAAATTTACTGTGTGTACCGACGCATCTAAGCAAGGGTTAGGCGCATTATTAATGCAGGAAGGAGGCGTAATAGCATACGCTTCGAGAAAATTAAAAACCCATGAAGAACTTTATGCCACGCATGATTTGGAGTTAGCCGCGGTGGTCTTAGCTTTAAAGATGTGGAGACATTACTTGGTAGGGAGAAACTTTGTGCTTAAAAGTGACCACCAAAGTTTGTCGTATTTATTCACCCAGGAGACTTAAATGCAAGACAAAGACGATGGAGTGAACTCCTAAGCGAATACGATTTTGTGATTTCATATATAAAAGGGAAAGAGAATGTTGTAGCAGATGCTTTAAGTAGAAGACCTCGAATATTCTCCCTCGTACCTATCAGGGTGAACTTAAAAGATCAAGTGCGTGCACATCTTGTAAGAGATAGTTGGTACTTAAAAGTAAGGTCGGGGCTCGAGAGCAACCATTCACAGGAACCTAAATTCGAATGATATGATCTGGAAGAGGACGGAATTCTACGATTTCACGGAAGGATGTATATACCAGATAGTGGGGATCTCCGAAACAACATCTTGAAGAAAGCACACCGGGCAGTATATTGTGCACATCCTGGGGTAAAGAAGATGTATGCTGACACTAAGAGACTCTTTTTCTGGTCAGGCATGAAAAACGACATTATCCAATTTGTCGCTAGGTGTCTTGAATGTCAGCAGGTAAAAGCTGATCTTCGTCACCCAACAGGTCTCTTACAACCTCATGACATCCCTATGACCAAATGGGAGATAATTTCTATGGATTTTATCGTTGGGCTGCCTCTTACGCAACAAAATCATAATGCCATTCTGGTTGTGGTGGATAGATTAACAAAAAGCGCCCATTTCATCCCAGTAAGAGATACTTATGAAGTAGCTGACGTAGCACGGGTATTCATAAATGAAATTATCAGATTTCATGGAGTACCTAAGAAAATCATATCCAACAGAGATCCTCGGTTCACATCAAGGTTCTGGAATTGTATGCAGTCGGCCTTGGGAACTCAGTTAAATTTGAATACAACATATCATCCTGAGACCGATGGACAGACAGAAAGGGTAAATCAAGTACTCAAGGATATGCTAAGGATGTATGTTATGGACCAACAGTCACGCTGGGAAAAGTACTTACCCTTGGTAGAATTTGCTTACAACAACAGCTATCACAGTTCAATCGGGATGCCGTCATTTGAAGCATTATACGGAAGACCCTGCAGAACGTCGTTGAGTTGGGACAGGCTAGAAGATCGAATAATCGTCGGACCAGAATTGATCCAAGAGATGGAGGATCAGGTAAAACTGATTAGGCAACGATTGAAAGAGGCACAAGATAGACAAAAAAGTTATGCTTATGCTCACAGGACAGATAGAAGCTATATAGTGGGAGATCAGGTTTTCATCTGCATTAAACCAAATAAAAGCACCATTCGGTTTGGGAAGGGGACAAAATTATCCCCCCGGTTTATAGGACCGTTTGAAGTCCTGGAAAAAGTTGGACCTGTTGCTTATTGTTTTGCACTACCACCCCACCTGCACAAAATTCATAATGTATTTCATGTATCTGCCTTACGACACTATATTGCTGATAAATCTCATGACCTTCAATGGAAGGAACTGCAGGTATCGGACGAGGGAACCCTAACGGTCGAACCATTACGTATTCTGAAACGTAGGGTTCGACAGCTCAGGAACCGCCGGATAGACCAAGTGAAAGTTCAGTGGGACAAGTATAGTCCTGGATCAGGGACTTGGGAGGATGCTAAGACTTTCTGCCAGAATTACCCCAGCTTATGCTAAATTTTGAGAACTGAAAACTTTTATGTATATGACTGCTCTATTTTGATACTTGAAATTTTGAAATACTACGTAAAGATGAGTTTTTACTTTTCCGGTACATGGATACCCATAAAGATAGAATGCTACTTCACTCTACTGATATGGGATATATGTTGTTTGTTTAAAAATTTACTGGTGCATGGACACCGATATGCAATATGTCATTTAAATTAACATTGCAAGAATATGAAATCATAGATTAAACATTATAGATGAAACTATCTATCAATTTATTTCATTGCATTTCAAATATGATTGAAGGAAAGAAAATAGAAGAGTAACTACATTTTAAATATGAAAATACATATTGGTATACAGATTGAAAATAGTTAAAAACAAATGCATCATAGATGGAACATTTATGAACTAAACGGAAGAAGTATCTAAACAAAAATTGTATTGGACATATTGATACATACATAGACAAATATTTTAAACCAAGTATGATATATCAGCTCTAGGATCAATATCATAGATAGCAATATATTTGGAATGTGTAGAGATTGTTATATGGGTAACAATTTGTTATGAACCATATAGATGCATATGCTGTAATGTGTGTACGAGTGTTTACATTGCAGATTGTGTACCAGTGATTACTTCGCAGAACACATGTTACCAAAACAATAGACGTGATGACAGAATCACCAGAACAGTTGAGACTCCATGTGATTTCATGATAGGGTGTTGACCCTAGTTCTACTGGGAGGGGTGGAGTTGTTGCCCACCGTTTATCCTCCAATACCTGAAGTCATGGGAGGACTATGCGAGTCACGTTCCCCTAGACGTGTGATGATGACTGTCGGATGCCTACAAGCATCTCAAGTCGATGTAATCGACACTGATATCCTTAAGGTCTACGAATGGATCAATAAAACTGATGCCATGTCATATTCCTGTAGAGGACGGATAGAATGGGAGTGGAAGAGATTAGGAAGGATAGGATGATTTTAGAATAGTCTGTAGATGCGATTGAGATGAGAAGTAACAAATAAATTACAAACAAAAAAAAAAAACATGCATCTTCAAACGGAATTCAATCTTAAAATACAAATCTTCTCACATGTGCCCTAATCTCTAAAACATAATTATCGATATGAGTATATGAAACCCTAACTTCGGTACGAAGTTTTCTGAAGGGAGGAAGTATGTAACGACCCATTCCTCATTTATAAGTAAAATAATCTTAGCGAGTATACGACATACGCATATGATAGTTACACATGCTTATATCGCATACCCCGCACTAGTATTAAGGCTACCTAAGTAAGAATAACGAATTGAATATTACTATATATTTTATCTCACCATGATATAACAAAATATCAACAGGGTACCTAACACATATACCGCTCTATCTACATATGCATGGGAGAGTGTTATTTAAGAAAATCAGATTATAATTTAGTAAAAATTATATGTGAGTGAACCAATAAAGTAATAAAATAATTTAATTAAGACAAATTAATTAAATTTCAAAACAAACATAATACAAAGTAAATCCAAGTTAAGCTCTACATAAAGCCATCACATCTACGTAACTAGATAAGGACTCAATATGGATATTTCATGCACTTAACCCCAAAACCTTATCTCTAAATTAATATCTCCTTAAATGAATATAATATCTCCTTAAATGCGTGCATACCCTCATAAATGCCATAATATCTACGGGAGTTGAGGGCAGTGGAGAAAAATGATACAAGGGAGAGGATGTGAAGTGGGAAGGGATGGTTTTTTTTGGGAAAATTCTGCATTCTGTCGAAAGGAAGGATTGAAGGATACTAACAGTGTTGGAAAGGAGTCTCATCGTTCTTGGGATTCTGGGCACGGGGGCAGAAGAGTCATCTTCTGGGTATAGGATTGTTCCTAGATCGGTAGGGAGGATTATATTGTTTCGATGAACTGTTCAACTGTCCACAACATCACAAGAGGAGAGCCACCATTAAATCATCAGCTTTATTCCAGGTATTTCCCATATATAGATTAGTTCCTTAAGAAAAATTGAAATTTATTGTTGATCTGCATAAAATCGTATTACTGTTGACTTATGTTTATATATGCTTAGATTTATTCATGGAAAGGATGTCTTAGATTGTGTTCATGGGAAGAATGATAGTTGTAACAGTGATATACCTTGTCGGTCGATTTAGCACTAAGTCCCTCTCTAACAAAGTTATGAAATTTAGTTTAAAAGCTAGGAATAATCCATAGAGTCTCTACAGCTATTGAATACATTGTCTACAGGATGATCAGAGAAATACTCAACAACCCTCCAAATGTGCAACAAATAATCCCTCCTACACTTCCTCTGTCTCCCTCATCAAACAAAAGCTCAAATGGTTGAGACCTTCCTTCACAACTAGGCTCAGCTCTCCTCCTCTGCGCTGACCCAGAGACTGCCACGTTGCTCCAGAAATAGCATGTCAATCTCAGCCCTTGGAGGTTCAACTATAGCTGAAAAGCTAATCAACCTAGGTTCGCCTATATCTCTCGTAAGCTAATGAACCTTGCAACCAGTAATAAACACACAAGAACCCAACTGCATCCTCCAGAAATATGCACTGCTGGGGAAACCAAATGCAGAAGCTGAAGATATCATGGTGAAGCTCTCTCGGATGAAATGGAAAACCAAACTAGGGTGGCACTTGAAGTCCCCCGAAGAATGGGTGAGTTCTCCACCTGGAAAACCCTTGTTAAACAACAAGTGACCCGGCGAAATAGCTCGAGCAACTGAGATCAAAATCGATAATCCAATAATGCCAAATGAAGTGAGCTTTCTTGCTTTTATAATCTTCGTTGGGCCTTTTCCCGCCTTTTCCCTCCATACCCTGTTCACACTCATGCTTTTCGAACCAACTATTAAGGGTATGCGTATTTCATGTGTGGGTGGTCCCCATTCACCACTAACATGCAAATAATTTCATTTCTCCTATGTTCCCTTCACCAAAATTGCCTTGGGCTATTATTAATCAAAATTGCAAAATTAATTTAATTTGGGGCATTATAGTACTCCCCACCAAAAATTGCTTGTCCTCAAGCAATTCCTGAACAAGCACCCTCTCAATCAGCTGACCCCAACAGTCTTTGCACACAATACCAGGGTCCCAAATGTACCACCCAGCCATCCCAGATCTCTACTCTACCTTGCTAGGATCCCAAGCCATCTTGATCAGCGTGAGGCATCTGTTGCTGCTCTCACTATCCAACCTGGTATAGGCAGTCGAAGCCCTCCGCGTACCATCAGTAAATAGAGCATCATAATCATATAAAGTCACACTTGTCTCCAAGCACAACTTCTCTACTAAGTCATCCATCTCATGTAATCCAAGGGTGGGCACCTAAAGATACAATCCAACTCCTATAGAAATAAATCCTTCCCTGCACGAGTTTTCCCTAAACTCCCCCTGTTGATCATCCATCCATGCCGATGAAGTCCCCCACGCCAATGAAGAATCACTAAAATCCAATGGAAGGTCAGAATGATCTCCCTCTGTCGTGCCCAACTCACTCCCAAGGGTAGTTGAACTGTCAAGTACTGTGATGCCAGGGTCCCATGCCCATCGCGGAAAGGAACTATCATGTCGACCCTGCAACACTCTAGTCATGACTAATTGTCTAACATGCTCATACCAGATCCTCGTCTCTTGCAACTCTTGACCATAATATATCTGATGATCGAGGCTATGCCCAACCTGCCAAGGGGACTCGACAATGTCCGTGCCTATCACTCTATGGTTGGCCCCAATCCTGAACTACCACCTACCTCGCCATACGATGAAAACCTCGGTGATCCCCCAAGTGTCAACCTGATAATGAATTGAATCATCGAGTACCCTGACCATACGCACTAAGTAATGGAGTGTCCTCCATATCAACTGGATCCTTGAATCCCATGACCATACTGGAGGTCCAACACTCCCAATCCTCACTGCATGTCGCTGTGATATGTTGCTAGTTGTTGGGACCCATCTGTGCCTCGTCTCTAAAACTTGTATGTATCAAATAGGTAGGCACCGAGCATTAAGTGTTTGTCAGGCGAATGACCAACTGCTCTGCACCTTCCAAATCACACAGCAAGATCTACTATCCCAACTCCTGATGATGGGCTCGGGTACTGCCGAAAGCCTAGGCATCATCCTGCCAACAAGGACTACCATCCCCCACACCTCATCCTCACCTAGTGCCTCGAGCTATCCAGCGGAAAGAGTACCATGCAACTCCCTCTCGGTCACCTCCCTAAGTGTGAACTCAGGGTAAAGCATACGCTACCTCTGCAGCAAACCACGCACTCCCCAGACCTGTACCTGTCAACTCGCGCCTTGACCAAATGCCACCGCTGAGAAGTCTCTCTTTGGACACTTTGTGCCCCAACTAACTGTCTCGAGCAAGCCTCCTGGATCGTACTACTAGTGATGAAGTCATCAAGGAACAACATCCGACTCTGTTGCACCTGCAAACAATGTGGGAGTGAGACTGGCACGCAAGTCCCCATGGATATCATCAAATTATGCTCATCTACATCCTCATCGATCTAGGGTGAGTTACACCCATTGTCAGGTTGATCGCCTCTATCAGACGGTCTCCCTAGAGGTGACGCTCCAAAACCCCAATCGCTGGTGTCACGCATCACTACCTGTGGCCAAGCATCCCTGTGCTTCCGTTCATACAAATGTGTACCTTTGTGCCCCTTGGCAAACACCTGCACACAATTGCACCCCTCTGTGCACTCCGGGACACCACTACAAGCTTCCATATCATCCTGTATCAGTTGGTACCCCTGCTGTGATGATGTAGCTATCACTCCATGCGGAACCTCGAGGTGGTGTGAGTTGCTCCTACTCCACAGTGCACGCTCACACAACTCAACACTCCACCATACACCTCTGTGCTCCTCTACAGAACACTGAACTTCGTGGTACGACTCTACGCACCAAACACCTAAGCCAACTATCGCACCACCCTACATCATCGGCCACCCCCACATGCGTCAATACTTCCACGACTCCGCTAGTGACCCCGCCATGATGTGGGATACCCCTCCTCATCTGACCTGGTAGAGCTGAGTGGTCTATCTCCTCGCATGCTAATAGGAATGATACTACTGTGTCTAGCCTCCATGGCACCTGTGTCCAATGTGCCCATGAGAGAGCACTATCTCCATACAACGCGTCGTTGGTGGCTTGCTGATGCCACATCCTCTGACCAACCCCTCCCAAAGTATTCTATCTCCCTGTGACTCCATGCGCATCCAACATGTCCAAACAACCCCCAAGGAATTAGTGCACTCAATAACTAAGTTCATTATCCCACCGGAGCCATAGCCCTCTTGACTCCCAGATGTATGATAGGAAGCCCCACCTAGATCCCAATGCCAACCTGGGCCTCCAGCATCTCCAATGTCTGAGAGCTCCTGTTGAGATTCCCTCCGAACTACGATCATCTCTACAAGGCTAGCCCACTTTGTCGGGTACCAACACATAATCTCTCACCATCCAACCCTAAGGGAAGGATCAAATGCACGAACACATGTACATAGAACAAACCCTCCATTCTGCGAATGTTGCACCCTACGTAGCTCATGTCGCCTCGTCTCGCTAGTCTAGTTAGCACATATAATCTGACTAGGTAACTCTGCCTCTCTCCCACCAATGTGCACAGATAACCTATCAGTGCTACAAGCCCCATCTATATATGCTCAAAGAGGGTTGCTCCGACACTCCAAGGTGTACTCCTCTAGTTGTGTTGCTAGGGAATCCAATCGTTCCCCAATGCGAGTTAGTTTGGCCACCAACTCGACACAAACCAATCTCATGCCCTCTAGCTCCTCATTCTGCTGTAGAATAGTTTCTCGAACTGTCGTGGCCTTCCTTTCAATGCTAGAAGGTCGGCCTGGAGCTATCGAAACTGTCGTGGGTGACTATCATCTGTAAACTCAATCACAACTATGGATACTTCTGTGTCTCCTGGACCCTCATCAACCTGTTGTAGGTGGTCATCATCTAGAAATTCTATCATAATTCTGAGTGCCTCATCAACTGATACATCCTCATGGCCCTACGAGCATATGCTAAGATGTCTCCGTCAAGGTGCTAGTCGAAACTATCAAAGGGATCTCCAACAAGGGTGACACTTGCGTCACTCTGGGTATGTCTATGTGCTCCTCACACTCCTTTGTGCCCTCAGCCTCCTGCTCAATCTCCTCCTCAGGCTCTCGACATTTGAGGCCCAGTCTCCACCAACAGTAATGCCTCGTAGCTCCATCCTCTAACGATCCTCCTCTATGCTCCTCGAACGAGAAAGCCCTCCTGATCCTAGGGCCCAACGCCTCATACTCATCAATCCTATCCACGAAGAACCTCCTCAAATCTACAAAGATGTTGGGTTCCCTCGCCTTCTCTGGTTCATCCAAAAAATGAGGCATGGTAAGTTGGCTAGGTTGGCCATGGGTATTGTTCTGCTAGAGCACATGCGCAAGCACATGGCTTCTCTGTTGGGTATGACTCAACGTCATCATCATTTGTTGCATCCTCTCTAGGACCTGTTGGTTTTGCCTCCTCAACTTTTGGTTATGCCTCATCAGCTCCTCCATGATGTACTCTTCCCTTTTTGTGTCATTGGGGTACCCATAAATTCACCAGTCACTATGCATGTAGCAACAAAACCTTCATGATCTTGCTAGCTCCCCCACAGCTGGCCAAGATCATGCTCTAATACAATGGAAACTTTACAATGATAACAAAGACATGCAAATATATAAACACAGAAATTTTCAGAAATTAACACAAGAACCAAAAAAATGTGCACCAACTCCACAAACTGGCCAAATTTTATTATATGATAATGTTGTGGTACAAATTAGTTGGAGAAAATGCACATGGGCTTGCACAAGGCAAGCTACAAGCACCGGGTGATGAATACAAGAAAGCCCAATAGTTTTCTAAGCTAAATCGTCCAGAAAACTGCGTTGTTGCTCCAAGACTTCATTGTTGCTTGACTTTGGCCTCTGATCTACCCACTGAAAATTGCCCAGAAAATTCTAGGAATTTGGGAATGTGATCCTTGCCCAAAACCCAAAAAAACCCATAAATGGTTTGGCCTAGTTTTGACCTTCCAAAATCGACCCCCAAGGCCCTACGTTCTCCAACAGCAATTATGCACTAGCTGTTGCAATGGATTGGCCAGAAAAACCCAATCCAGTGCTCGGAAAATTCTCAAAAATTACTATCGAACTCCTCAAGCCAGTCCGACCAAAACCCAGAAATGATTTGGCCAAATCACGACCCTCCAAAATTGACCCCAATAAGCCCTACGCTCTCCCAGTAGTTGTTGAATATGTTGTCTAAAAAATGATCAGCGAAATACTCAATAGCCCTCCAAATGTGCAACAAATAATCCCTCCTACACTTCCTCTGTCTCCCTCATCAAACAATAGCTCAAATGGTTGAGACCTTCCTCCACAACTAGGCTCAGCTCTCCTCCTTTGCGCTAACCCAGAGACTTCCACGCTGCTCCAGAAATAGAATGTCAATCTCAGCCCTTGGAGGTTCGCCTATAGTTGAAAAGCTAATGAACCTAGGTTCGCCTATAGCTGTCGTAAGCTAATGAACCTTGCAACCAGCAATAAACACACAAGAACCCAACTATGTCCTCCAGAAATACGCATTGTTGGGGAAACCAAATGCAGAAGCTGAAGATATCATGGTGAAGCTCTCTCGGATAAAATGGAAAACCAAACTAGGGTGGCACTCGAAGTCCCCCGAAGAATGGGTGAGTTCTCTGCTCGGAAAACTCTTGCTAAACAGCAAGTAACCCAGCTAAACAACTCGAGCAATTGAGATCAAAATCGATAATCCAATAATGTCGAATTAAGTGAGCTTTCTTCCTTTTATAATCTTCGTTGAGCCTTTTTCCTGCCTTTTCCCTCCATACCCTGTTCACACTCTTGTTTTTCGAACCAACTATTAAAGGTATGCGTATTTCACATGTGGGTGGTCCCCATTCACCACTAACATGAAAATAATTTCATTTCTCCTATCTTCCCTTCACCAAAATTGCCTTGGGCTATTATTAATCAAAATTGCAAAATTAATTTAATTTGAGACATTACAAGAACACCTGAATCCCATCACTTGAGTGAGATACCACTTACCGTAAGAGGTAAGAATCACAACCATATTAAGTATCCTCACCCAATGGCTAAATGGGTGGCAATCCTAACAAGCCCAACTTGTCGATAGGATGCATACTAGGGTATATTTTGTCAAGTCCAATCTAATGGTAGGGGAGGATTGCCCAACTTGTCATAAATGACAAGGATCACCCTATAGCAACAATAGGAAGGATGGCCCAACTTGTCATAAATGACAAGGATCACACATCCTATTGTGTAGAAATCCCTCAACCCCAAGAGCTCCATGACTTTATTCCTCTCCTTGGGAGCTCAAACAGGGGAGAAGAGCATAGCTCAGTGTTCTCGATCAACCATGACCCCTTCCTCTCATTAGTGCCTTCACTAGGCTTACCGCTGTTAGTCCTGGCCATAGTGCATGACACCAAGAGAATATCGGGTCAACCACAAACTTCAATGTTGCAATATAAGGATCCAAATGTCTTCCTACTCTTCAATCAAACTGTGATGGAGTCTCATTGCTCCTTTCTACACCATATCCCAGATATAATGATATATGATCTCAATGTGCTTGAACCTGTCATGGAACACAAGATTCTCTGCATGTCGGAACCCTTAATATGTCACAGTATACCATACTGTCTCGCAGCTAGCCATGCTAGCAACAATGCACATTCTCTCTCAAAGCAATAGATTTCTACGCCAAGAAATCATCCAGGAAACCAGGGCATACCTAAGGCAGCACTTAGATGTGCTCTTCCAATCAACAACATTCTTAGCATCAATGTATCCATAAGGTCTCAAGTATCTAACAGTGTGTCTCCGTTCATGAATGATTACATGGTCTAGGTATCCCAATACCAGCTTTGCAGCATTCCAATATACATATCCAAGCTTTATATTGCTAAAAGAACATACTGCAAATCAAGAATCCATCTAGTTGTTGGCTCATCATGGGAATCCATCAGAACTGAATTTGAAGAGGAGGCTCTCTCAATTGCTTAGTGTAAATCATCATGCCAAGTCTCTGACAGCATGCTTCCCTTGACAGGGAAGTCCTCGTCATCCTTTTGTTACACTTCTAATCTCAAGAAGTGGATCATCTTGGGTTCAAGGGTCCACTCCCTCTAGCACTGAATGTTGAGATGATCTTGATCCTGTCATAAATAAATTCTCAACATATTAAACCAAATATCAAATACATGCCTTTAGTCATGAAGAGAGATCAAAAGTCACATCAGATGTCCATCATTTCAAGCATGCCAAGCCCCTAGGACTTGCTAGAGTCCATATGGAGCTTTCTTCATTTTGCAATCATGGGTATACTACTCATGCTACTCAAGGTCCTGAGATAACTACAAATATGCTTCTTCCTTAAATACATCATAAAGGAAGCTCACTTAACATATATTTGATAATAATGTGTTTGTCAACAGAAGCTAGGATCTCATCATAGCCTTCTTTCTCTGAGAGCATATTTCTTATCATAGTTTGAACCATATCAAGGAAGCATCAAACATTGCTACATCTTAGTCATCAAGAATGGTCCTTGTATGAAGGACATATTAATCTCAGCATCATATCAAATTGTTGCACTCAATCTACTCCCTCTGAATAGGAAGCTTCTTCAATCAGAGTTATTAACCAAGGAGACTGCAACCCTTCCTTCAAGGTCTTGATTTCTTGTCCATTTTCAAGTGTCACTCTAATCATGGGATGGTTCCACATCTTCCATTATCTCAATATAGAGGACTTAGTCCTCACATTCATCAAATCTACTTGTGACCTTAGAACAAGAGCAAGAGCAATAATGGCAAAGTAAATAATCATTATGAAAGTGTACCTAGTGATGAGGCAGGACTTGTCTTTCTTTTCTAGATGTAAGAGGGCTCCTTCATTTTCCTATATCAACTCCCTGTTGGAGCTAGCACTTCCTGCACTACTCTGCTTCTTGATGATCCTCAAGATGGATCACATCTTCATCCAAGAAGTTAGTGAACACATCAAATATTCATGCAAGAAGAATCACCAATAATCGAAAAGAATAAATTCACAAGAATAGTGACAAAAGAAATGACATAAATCTTGAAAGTACCTATATTTAATGTATATTGTAGGAGGCTCTCAGCTTCCTCTTGATCCGGTCTTCCTCTTGGTCAGGAGGCACTACTGTCCATTGATCATATGTCAACATTGTCTTCAAAAGAAATGCATCCTCTTGAGCATCACATGTATTCTCTTTCCAATCCTTTCAAGCCCAGTTACAAAATAATCATTTGCAACATATCATCTCCCATCGGGTTGGAGAAAAGACAAACTAGGGTTTCTCTGACACAGGTACTTGAAGAACTCAATGGCTTCTCATTGGTCAAGAAGATTTTTCTTCACACTAGAGTTTCAATGCTATAAAACCCAAGCCATATTCAAGGCCACTTCAAGGGTTTCTCCCAAACCCTAACATTTT
Organism: Pinus albicaulis; assembly: GCA_034641835.2. NCBI lineage: Eukaryota > Viridiplantae > Streptophyta > Pinopsida > Pinales > Pinaceae > Pinus > Pinus albicaulis. Next base: position 330,547,884 of record CM076569.1, on the reverse strand, counting down.
CTTGTAAGAACAAAGCTTCCCTAGGGTTTCCTTCAAACCCTAGGATTCTTTTAGGTCTCTGCCATCTTCAATTGCTTCCATCATTAGTGTCTTCAAGGAGGAGTTCTCAATGACTTTTCTCAATGATTGTTCTCTGTTGTAGATAATTGCAATTTTAAACTTTTAAATATTTATATATAACATTCACCCCATAACATCATTTCATCGTTAGCAATTATGTAGAGAAAACAATAACATCAACAATGCAGCAGAACAATAAAGAACAGTAGAAGAAAAGCATGCACAATAGAGACACGGAGATTTAGGTCAAAGGCCAGGGAAAAACCCCACAAGCAGAAAAAACCCAACCAGATTCTTCTTCTATTGGATATTCATCAATTGTTCAGTTGAGATACAAAGTACATCCACAACGAAATACATGAATTACATTAGGCCACCTGGGGCCAACCCAAATCAGTTCTCAACTTTGTTTGTGAACTGATCTGATCTCAAGGGAGCGGTTGTCATAAGTTATAACATCCATGTCACTTTCATCACTATCAAGAGTTATTATCATCATGTACCATAGTCCCTATCATCTTATAAGAGCAAAGGTCCCTACCATCAGTAAGGTCTTTGGTAACAAGGTTACTGCCATCTACGGTTATGACCATGCCAACTTTTATTGTCATGTCACTCTCATAGATTATTGTATGGAGTACAAACATCACTACCCAAATTACCGTCATAGGAAGCAATGAACTTCCCATCACTGACTCACGGTTACATAGGTCACTGTATTACTGTATCACTATTACAAGAAGCATCATTAAGGAGATACTACCATCAAATAATGTTGTTATGAATATTGTAGCATTTGCTAAAACCAACTGTCATGTCAATGTCGCTATATCTGAGTTACTGCCAAGATAACTGTCAGATTAGGTCCTTGTCTCAATATCGTTGTTATGTGAAAGTAACATAGCCATACACATTCAATAGGGCATTGTCACATTCATGCTATATATGAGATATTGTCATTAGAGCGACACGGTCACTGTCATTCATTATATCTATATCCATACATCAATAGGTCATTGTCGTATTCATGGAATTGTATCATGGTTACTAATATCACTTCCATCCAAACATCATAGGTATTATGACTATACATTAAAGTCACTCTCATATACAAATGCCACATTGTTTATAGAACAGACTTACATCAAGGTTACATATATCATAAGTCATGAGAATTTCCATAAATTGCCATCACAATTCAAACCATGAGGAATAGATTCGAGGTACAAGATTAAATGATTCATAGAGAATTGTTCGTGATATATATATATATATATATATAAGCAAGTCCCATACAATAAGGTATTTGAGCCACTGTGAGAGCGATCCTCGGAGAACTACTACGAGTCATAGTAAATATATCTACTACGAGTCATAGTAAATATATATATATATATATATATATATATATCACAAAAATCTTATGAGCTATCTTAATGTGTACTACTAAAATCTAATGCAAGCTACAACAGAGACGAACCATAGATAAAGAAATGTGAGCCTTTCAAATACTAATGTGTGCAACATAAGTGCAATCCACAATGTAATATAGCAAGCCATTCCACAAAATAATATAGCGAGCCATTCCATAAAATAATATAGCGAGAGACATAGATAAAGCGAGCCACTGAAGAAATAAAAGTGAACCACAGTTAGAGAAGTTGAGCCATAGAACCATACATGTTGCACAGAACGAGCCATAAACAAAATCGATCCACAATAGTGAGTCATAATAGATTCGATCCACCACAAAGATTCATCAAGAGTAAGCCATTGTATAATGCGATGCCACAAAACAAACCGTAGGTCTATCCAATACGTTGTCATAAAGCGAACCACAGATTTATCGAGATCTCAGATCATGTTATTGATCGTTTTCTTGTATGTAATTGAACCATGAACTATAAAGCTTCATTTAAATAAATCGATGAGGAGACATTTGCTGCGAATGAGCCCTTTCATTAAGAGACCGACTTGATCTTTATTGGACGGAATCAACAATTCAAAATTTTTGCTCAAGATAATATTAAACATTTTTCCATGTGCCTTAATTGATAATAATAGTAGGAGTTCCCAACACATTATTAATAGTTTCTTTCATCCATTTGAAAACTTAGAACTGCGAGCTTCTTGGTCAAGATTCATGACAAGAGAGTAGACTTAGAAAAAAGTTTGAAGTTGTGATGTGTTGGAAACCTAGGTCCCTTAGACCGCTTGGTCTCATGGACGTCATTAAAATCCCTTCATTCACTCATTTGGACAATATAAATTCTCTTCGGGGCACATTGGGCTTCTTCTTGAAGTCTTAGGGTTTTTATGGGGAAATTCATCCCATAGTTGCCCCAATTTTCAACAACCCAATCAAAAATAGATCATCCACATACAAAACGAGAATGAGTGGTTCTCCTCCAACCATAAGATAGTAGAGGTTAAAATTTGCCTCACTCTTCGCAAAGCCCATCTCCTACAAGTAGTTGTCAATGCTACCATACCACGCTCTAGGAGCTTGCTTAAGTCTGTATAGTGCTCTCTTCAACCTACATACATGGGTTTCCCTCCCATGGGTCTCAAAACCCTTTGGTTGTTCAATGTACACCTCCTCTTTTATAACTTCGTTCAGGAACGTCGTCTTGACATCCATTTGATGGATTTTCCATCATACCTATGCAACAAGTGAGATCACGACCCTAATGGAAGTATACTTGGCCACGAGAGCAAGCGTCTCCTCATAATCTATTCCCTCTTTTTGAGAGAACCCCTTGGCCATGAACCTTGCCTTGAACTTTTCTCTATTGCCATCTACAATGTGCTTGATCTTGTACATCCTGCGAGAACCAACCACTGCCCTATCCAATGGTCTAGGCACCACCTCCCAAACATTGTTCAGCATTATGGAGTTGTACTCCTCCACCATAGCATCCTGCCACACCTAGTGTTGTGTAGCCTGTTCATAGTTGGAAGGCTCACTGTCAACGAGCTAACTATCAATGCCTTGTAACTTGAATATCTCTCTATTGGTCTCATATGTTGAAAAGTGTATCTAGGATCGGTCTTCATATTGCCTATGTAATTATGTATTTATGTAAAGAAGAAGACAAAAGATAATAAAATATGTTTTTGATATGCTTGCCAAATGGGTTTCATGAGCAAGGTATTATTATAGGTCAATAGACTTCTTCTTGATGTCTATTATGATTTGTCTTCTGGTTATAAATGTAATTAGGATTCATGTATATGAAGAGTCTAGTCAGACAAATATGCCTTAAGACCTTGAAGAAAATGGCTCCAGAATGATGCTCAAAGCAGCCCTCAAGACAGCCTCCTTAACGTTGGAAGATCAGCCCTACAAGTTGGCTTGAAAATGCTGGAAAGGTCAGCTCAATAATATGTCACAGTAGTTCACTGATAGGTCGGCTAATTATAGGTTTGATCAACGATAAATAGTCGGTAAACTTCGTAGAAATAACAGAACAGAAATTCGGACTTCTGTAATTTTTGGTCAAGTTTAACTGATAAGATTTTGGACAAGTCTGTGGTGAACTCGAGATATACACCTGCAATTGATGCATAGGAGGAATAGAGATATATCACCTGAAGATTTGGATGCTTTTGTGACATAATAGCGTGAAGAAGTCTAAGGTAAGTGCGAAATTAGGGCTTCGTTCAACTGTGTTAAAGTGTGGATAAGGGTTGCGTTCAACTGAGTTAAGGTGCGTACTAAAGTGTTGAAGAAGACTGTGTTAAGGTGCGGAATAAGTCTTTGGTTAGTTGTTGAAGAAGACTCTGTGAAGGTGCATTGAAGTGCGAGATAAATCATTGTGTTAAGGTGCAGTGAATATATGATTGTGTTAAAGGACTACTAATAAGTGAAAAAGGGGAGTGTGCTAAAGTAAGGGTTGTGTTAAGTTGAGGTCTACTCATTGAAGAAAATAAGACTAGGATATAGTCAACAAAGTTAAGTAAAGGTTAAAAGGAAGAAGAATACAAGTAGAGACAGGCTAGTGTTGAACGGTGTTGATCGGTGCAAGAAGGTGCAAGAAAGAAGGATAAGCTCAAGGAGTCATTGAAGAAGCAGCGACAAGGTCTTGAAGGCATATTAAGGTCTAGGGTCTGTGTCATGGTCATGGTACTTATCATTTGAAAGTCTCTAAGAAGAATTTCTCGTGGGTTTTCCTCTCCAAGAGGGAGAGGTTTTGCCCTGGCTCGAAGAGCCTAAATTTGTGTCTCATGTGTTTTGGTAATTGACTTGATGAAAGACTAAATAAGCTAAGAAGAGAAGATATAAGTAAAACAAGTAAGCTCACAAGTAACTATCAAGGAAAGAATTTGAATTAATCACCGCCCCTCCAAATTCTCAACATGGTTTCAGAGCTAAGGTGTTGAACACAAGGGTTAATTGACAAGAAGACACTCAAGGAAGCAAAGATCAAAGTTTGGGTTAAAAGGTCAGATCAATTTGCAAGGAAGATTCTTCAAAAGAGCCACTAATCGAGAAGATAATTTTGACATCAAAGATTTATATTCAAGACATTGTTGGAAGAGACATCATCTTTTTGGCAGACATCCTTTATCATTAAGGATTCAAGAACACCTACTTTGGAAAATTCAATCCAAGAAGGAGTTCCTATCTTCACCATTATCAAAGAAGCTGCAAAAAGGAGGAAGTCACTCTACTCAAGTAAGTATCTATGACCTTATTTAAATCTGTCAAAATGACTTATTGCAAAGAGAGCAACAAATTGGTTGGGTCATCAAACTTTAGTGCATGGAAGAAGAGGATAGATTTGAATCTAATTGAAGACGAAGTTATAGACTACATCAAAGGATCTACAATTCAACCCTCAAAAGAAGATGTTGCAGCTCATGCCAAGTACATGAAAGGAGAAATCAGAGCCCAGAGGATTCTCATAGAATCCATTAAGGACTCATTCATACCTTATGTATCAAAACTGAAAACTGCAAAAGAAATATATGAGAAACTGGTGGAGCTATTCTCTGTGAGTACTTCAAGAGAAGCAATCTCTCTGAGACAAGAACTATACAAGATGAAGAGAAAAAGGAATCACTTCATATTTTATGAGGATTTCTTAAATAAGAGACCAACTGCAGGAATTGGGAGAAGTAATGTCTGATAATGAAATGACTACAGTGGTGCTGAATGCTCTACCGAAAGAATGGGGAAACTTCACTTCAAGTTTATACGGGAAGAAATAAGCAGCACCATTCCACGATCTATGGTCTCTATGTAAAATAGAGGAAACAAGATTGAAAGCAAAAGCTGATACAGGATCAAGTGAAGGGAATCAAGCCTTTGCAGCCATGTCCAGGAAGAAAGGAAGATTCGAATAATTTGGTCCTCGAAATAAAAGAAGAAATATGGAAAAAGTACGATGCTTTGGATGTAATGAACTTGGGCATTAGAAAAGGGATTGTCCTAAATCTGGAGAGGACAAGAGGAAAAAGGAAGAAGCCCATGTTACAGATATAAAGGAAGAACCTGATACAAAGAAATCTAAGAAAGAAGAAGCGAAAGATCTCTACTATGACTAAGATCATCTTTCTCTTTAAGTGATTTCTGTTGGGTGTATAATAGTATAATAGGAAGCAATGTATATTAAAAGCATCATGATAGAAGCATGGGAGGATCACTTGAAGAAAGATATCCTGGAAACCTCACTAATAACAACATTGATGGAATGCAGTCATCGAGATCAAGGGTCGTCATTCAATAATCAATATGGAAACAGGTGTTGACATTTTCTATTGGAGTTCTCTATGGATTCACTGGTTAGAAAGAAAGCAGAAAGGTTTCATCGAGAATTCTATGCTATAGAATTCTGGAATTAGTATATGATGACATATTGATGAAGCAGGTCAAGGGAATGAAGTTCTTCATTCTAGTAAAATTGCTACAAGATGACTCTAAGGGAAAAGGTATGATGTATATCTATTTATATGCTGACACTGTATGCTGTGAAGTCATGTCATATGGTTGCAGGTAATATCTTTAGAAGTGCGATCTATGGAGGAGGATCTCTTATGGTGCACAGGTTACCACTAACAGATGAAATTAAATATGTCCTCATATGGAATATGAGGTAGTTGTATACAAACAAGGAATTGGACACTGGAAGTTCCTGAGTATGAAGTTGTGCGTAGAAAGAATTGAAGAGATCATGAAGTGCAACCATGTAAAGAGGTGGTAATCATCCGGAAGCCAAGAAGATGTGACTAGGAGATCTCCTTGGAAAATATGTGAAACTCTGATAGAAGTATGGTAAACAAGAAGCCCTTGACAAGACATATCTTTAGGAGATGTGTCAATCTGAAGAGAGAATGTCGATGCCTACAAGACGATGTCATGGTGAAAGATCATCACTAAGGTAACTTTTGATTTAAAAGTTCATATGTATATGTTTATCGGGATGAGTTTATGCAGTGCTGCCAATCATGAGAAAGGATGTAAGATCCTTGGGAGATGATTCGAAGGAAAGCAGCATGGCATAAATATGGACCAGATAAGGAAATCTGATAAATCACTTTCTGATAGTTGACATGACTCATGGATGAAAGTGATGGATGATCTATGCCCTATGAAGCCAAAGGTTGAAGATTCCTCAATATCGAAATCCATGACATCGAGGGGAGGAATTATTCATGAGCAGTTGGGTGTCTCACCATTGCTGCTGCAGGTCCCTGGTTGAGAGGGAGCCTGGTGGTAAGTTTCTTGCTTGGAAGAAACTTGAAGTATGTCCTTCCTGAGTTAATAGGGAGTGATGTATATGATTCTCTATTACATGTGTCATGCACTAGATCGGGACTAACAGCCGTAAGTCTTAGTGAAGGCCATGTGGAGAGAATGGATAGACACATCATTATGGTCTTCACCTAGAAGACAGAATGGAGGATTGGGTAATCATCTGGCATTCGATAGTCTTGGAGAAAGTGATAGGGCATTCAAGATAAGAGTAGTCGAGGACCGATATTCTTTAAGGGTTGGCTACCCAAGAGAAGAATAGTCCAAGAAGGTCATACTCTGGGAACACCTGAGTAGAGTATGTACCTTGGAGAGACAATGACTATGTTGTCTATAAGTCATGTGTCTCGCCGGCATTGTAGCCCATTGTCTCGTTGAGAGATGGGGTTGTTAGTCAAGGCCTTGCACTAGGACAATGCTGGTTGATATGACACTATACAGATGTGATTACCAATCTGATTCTTCTTATGAGATTCTTCAATTTGAAAGTGACCGTGTACCTGTATGAATACCTCCCTAGTTAAGAGGGAGTGTTGAAAAGTGTAGCTAGGATCGATCTTCATATTGACTATGTAATTATGTATTTATGTAAAGAAAAAGACAAAAGATAATAAAATATGTTTTTGATATGCTTGCCTCATGGGTTTCATGAACAAGGTTTTATTATAGGTCAATAGACTTCTTCTTGATGTCTATTAGGATTTTTCTTTTGGTTATAAATGTAATTAGAAGTCATGTATATGAAGAGTTTAGTTAGACAAATATGCCTCAAGACCTTGAAGAAAATGGCTCCAGAATGATGCTCAAAGCAGCCCTCAAGACAACCTCATTAACGCTGGAATATCAGCCCTACAAGTCGGCTTGAAAATGTTGGAAAGGTCGGCTCAATAATATGTCAGAACAGTTCACTGATAGGTCGGCTAATAATAGGTTCGATCACCTATAAATAGCCAAGTAAACTTCGCAGAAATAACAGAACAGAAATTCAGACTTCTGTTATTTTCGGTCAAGGTTTAACTGATAAGATTTCAAACAAGTCTGTGGTGAACTCGAGATATACACCTGCAATTGATGCTTAGGAGGAATAGAGATGTATCACCTGAAGATTTGTGGATGTCTCTGTGACATAACAGCGTGAAGAAGTCTAAGGTAAGTGCGAAATTAACGCTGCGTTCAACTGTGTTAAAGTGTGGATAAGGGTTGCGTTCAACTGAGTTAAGGTGTGGATTAAAGTGTTGAAGAAGACTGTGTTAAGGTGTGGAATAAGTATGTGGTTAGTTGTTGAAGAAGACTATGTGAAGATGGATTGAAGTGCGAGATAAATCACTGTGCTAAGGTGCAGTGAATATATGACTGTGTTAAGGGACTGCTAATAAGTGAAAAAGGGGACTGTGCTAAAGTAAGGGTTGTGCTAAGCTGAGGTCTGCTCATTGAAGAAAATAAGACTAGGATATAGTCAGCAAAGTTAAGTAAAGGTTCAGAGGAAGAAGAATACAAGTAGAAACCGAGTTCTCTAAGGCTGGTGCTGAATGGTGTTGATCGGTGCAGGAAGGTGCAAGAAAGAAGGATAAGCTCAAGGAGTCATTGAAGAAGCAGCGACAAGGTCTTCAAGGAATATCAAGGTCTAGGTTCTGTGTCATGGTCATGGTACTTGTCATTTGAAAGTCTATAAGAAGAATTTCTCGTGGGTTTTCCTCTCCAAGAGGGAGAGGTTTTTCCCTAGCTCGAAGAGCCTAAATTTATGTCTCTTGTATTTTGGTAATTGACTTGATGAAATACTAAATAAGCTAAGAAGAGAAGATATAAGTAAAACAAGTAAGCTCACAAGTAATTATCAAGGAGAGAATTTAAATTAATCACCGCCCCTCCAAATTCTCAACATCATGGCCCTGGTACTCGATCTATGAGCTCCCACAAACTCTTGTGCATCTCTCAATGTCTGAAGCACCTTGTGATTCCTTCTCCCAACTATAGTGGCCAGAGCTTCAAGCTCTTCAGCATGTTTTTGCTCCACATGCTGCAAACTCTCCTCAACGCCTGTACTTGTGCCCATACTAGTCATTGTACTAGTACTTGTGCCCTAAGCCTAAGATCGTTGTTCAACCCTTAGAGATTTTGCTTGCTCACTTTCATCAACTATTGGCAACTCATGAGATCTCCTGAGGGCTTTCTCCTCCTGAAACTTAACATCCCGTCTCACAATAATCTCTGAGTCCCTAGAATATAGATCCTGTATGCCTTGGAAGTTTTGTTGTAACCAATGAAATACCCCTTTTCTGCAATTGAATCTAGCTAGGTTTGCTTCTCGACTGGAACGTGACAATAATCGATATTGCCAAAAGTCCTGAAATGATCGACTTATTGCTTCTTCCCTGTAAATGCCTCCTCGGGTGTCGTCTTTCCCAGCACTTTATGTGGGACCCTATTTTGAATGTAAATTGTTGTGCTACATGCTTCTGCCTAAAGATATCTAGGCATATCTTGAACATATAGCACGGCCCTCATTGCTCCAATTATGGCTCTATTTTTGCATTCTGCAACCCCATTTTGTTGCATGTTGTATGGAGTTGTTCACTCTCTCTTGATGCCCTTCTTGGCGCAAAACTCCTTGAAGGTTGTCTCGATATACTTGCCCCCATTATCTATCTGAAGTACCTTTATCTTCTTTCCTGTTGAGTTCTCAAATCTCCACAAGAGCCTTAAACTCTTGGAAGAGACTAAAGACTTCATCTCTTATCTTCAAGAAGTAAATCTAGGTCTTTTTGGAGAAATCATTAATGAAGGTCACGAAATATTCATAACCCCTGAAAAATCGTGTGGATAATGGACCACAAATATTAGAATGTATCAAACCCTGGGCTCTATTGTCACTCCTTGGAAATGCTTCTGTTGAAAACTTTCCAAGTACGCACCCTCTACATACGTCATAATGTTCTGTACTCACCTCTAAAATACCTATCACGGTCTCTCTGAGAAACTTAAGTGCTCCATGATGGATATGACCCATCCTCTTATGCCAAAGATCTCCCATATCTTTGTTATTGTTGTTGCTAACCAGTGCCTTTGGAGTATCAATTTGCAACTTGTACAACTTGTTGCTTCTTACCCCAACTCCTTTACTGACTTCCAATCTGGTGTTTCGGATACACGTTCTGTCCTCGAAAGTATACATCATACCCCTTATTATGAAGAGAAGAAAATGAAATTAGATTCATTCCCATACCTGGCTCCTTCTGAAATGTGATTGTCCCTCTCCCAACTAGAATACACTTGGACTTGTTTCTCATTTGTATCTGGAAACCTATCTCCTTTGCTTTGTAGCTAGAGATATACTCTCTTACTCCTGTCATGTGACATGATGCTGCACAGTCAATAAACCAGACTCCTGTGGTGGTTGAGCTAGATAGGCAAGCTATAAGAGCAAACTCATCTTCAAGTCTTGAAAATAGTTCATCAATATCCACTGAAGCTATTGTATGTTTCTTCTTCTTCTTATCACCCTTCTTTTTGTTCGGACATTGATTGACATAGTGTCCATGTTGAGCATGACCAAAACACTCGATTTTACTCAAGTCTTTCCTTTTCTTCTCTCCCTCGGAGTTAGGCCCCTTCCTTGAGCCTTTCTTAGCTTTGCCCTTTCCCGCAAGAGCAAGATTCTCGTCATCCTCATGCTTCTGGCTTTTACTGTTGTTTTCGCAGACAAGGCTCAATCTAAGCTTTTCCGGAGTGAAATCAATCCAAAGACGATCCTAGCCAAGCAGGTCTTGTCGTCCATTATTCACTTCGACAAAGACATCCCATTGCTTTGAGAACCCATTCAACATAGTTTTCATGAGCTCATCGTCATCTATTTTCTCTCTGACAACTGCTAACTCGTCTTTGAGTTGTCTGACCCTGGTGAGATAACTAACAACGTCGTCTCCCTTGTTTCATCCGGAGTTTCGTAGCTTCTCTCTAAGGATCAATTTCCCGTTCGCAGTTGCACTCCGAAACACATTCAGGATGGCGTCCCACATCTTCTTACACGTATCCAATTATGTAATATGGTGAACGATGTGATCTTTGACCCCGTCTTGGATAATGCGTCTAGCTTTGGCATCCTCCTTGCGATAGGTCACTAATTGCGCGGGATCTATCAGTAAAACAACAATAGAAGTTGCATATTCCTTCAGCCCATGCTCCTCCAGCAACAATAATATTCTGGATTTCCAAATACCAAAGTTTGATGCACCATCAAGTTTGTCTTGATCCCTCAAATCAGTTGAAGCCATTTCTGAAAACCTCAAACAATAAACCCCAATAAATATGAAGATATCATAAAATCGTCGTCTGTGAAAACCTTTGATTTCTCGATCAAAAATCCTTGTGCTTAGATCAAATAAAACCTCACCGTAGTAGTTGCTCTGATACCATGTGAAATTTTTTTGTTACCCATAAGTCGCTATAAACCGAGTTTATTATTTCTATTACTTATACACAACACATTTCAATTTTCGGTTGAAATTAATAAATAAAAAACATGAATAGCACCATTCACCAAATTAAAGTTGTAGCAGAAAATCCAAGAAACCAGTCACAAAATTAACACGAGTATTTTTGGACAAATATCCCTGGAAAAACCCCAATGTGAGGAAAACTAGACTTAATGTTGAGGGTTTTATTATTATCTTTAGCAAAAACTACTATTGAGAAAATACAACAACTGCTTGCCTAACACTGCAAAAGCTCCAGCAAATAAATGATCTTCAACTCTACTAATTAATTCGGCTAGGGAAATACCCCTTAGGCCCCTTTCCTGCAATGTGCACTACCTCTAGCAACTCGCACTGGCACTCTGGAAATTCGCATTTGCACTCTGGAAATTCGTACTAGCTCTCTGGGAAACTCGCATTGCTCACAAGTGTGGCCTTCTAAAGCTCGATCTGCCATCCTGGAAATTCAATCTGTCTTTTGGGAGATTCAAATTTCCTCCTTGAAAACTCACACCTCCTCTAGCAAACTCAAACTTGCTCCAAAAAATTAACTCAACCCTCTTCTGCAAAAAATAAGTTGATAGCAAAAACCTCCCTCTGAAACTCAGAAGTTGGGAGTTGTTAAATTTGGCAACTAGGGCCAAACTCCATGTTGCACTACTGATATGATGGAGATGATATTTTTGTTGGATTCCTCTTTCATAGAGGTGCAATATTGATCTAAAGATCATCTTGTTTTGATGAGCAGAAGTTGTATTTTGAATTTGTTTTTCCTCACATGTGCAATTTGTCAAGGTCGGCTAGAATTGTAATGTAGGCTCACAAGCCCCAAAAGTTGTGTCACACACCCACAATCATGGATATAAAAAGGATAGACATGATGCTCATTTCATCATTCACTCATCTCACACATCTCCCTCTCATCTGATTGGTTCGTACAGCCTTAGAGGCTTCTCTCTCCTCCACATCAAGAAGCTGCATTTTCAAACTATTTTTAGGGCTTTTCTGGCAGCGTTGACCTTGGGTCAACATACACCGTTTGAATGCGTTTTGAAGACAGAAAATCCGATCTAGAGAGGCCGCAACTAGAGGCACAGAAATTGAGGTCAAATGTTGACTTTGACCACAGCGTTGACTGTTGTTTTGATCGCAGAGTTTGACTTCTGCATTGACCAGTTTTGTGGATTGTTTTGGGCTGAGTGTGACTTTGACTGAAGGTCGGATTTGACCAAGTTTGACCGAGCCTGATTGGAGGTTGAAGGGTTGGTTTGACCAACAAAGTCTTTGTTGGCTAGGGCATCATGTTGACTGCTGTAAAATACATTTTCTCTCTCTGTGCTGAATAAGAAGAATTATAAATTCTTCTGTCTCTTGTATTGGCTTGTCTTCTGCCGATTTATTTATGTTCTATCAGCATTTACTTTCAATGGTTATGTGATTGCAAATCTGAAATTGAATTGGGCTAATAAGAAAGATTGAAGTAAACTACTCTAAGCATAAAACATACCATGGTTAACTAAAATTAACATCATATCAAAGCTAAGGTGAAGACAAAGCCCAAGCAAGAGTCAGAAGAGCAATCACCGAAGTTGAAAAGACAAGGACCGGGATAAATGGCTTCCTCATCATACTTCAAATATGATGACAAGCTGACTGATAAGTCTAAGTATCATGCTTGGAAAATGTGCTTGGATCTGACATTGGAAGAACAAGATGTTATGGATTATGTGCAGGGAAAGATCAATGAGCCTCCATCAAATGCACCGGCTGCCACTAAGTCAAAGTACAAGAAAGGGGAAGTCAAGGCGAAGAAGATCATCAAGGATTCTATTCATAAGCACTTGGTTGCTTATATCTCCGAGCTGGGCACATCTAAGGAGATGTATGATAAGTTGATTAGCATGTTCAGGGCTAGCAATGTTAATCAAATTCTATTTTTGAAGAACAAGTTGAAGAACATCAAGATGGACAAGGGAGAATCCATCCAATCATATTTCATGAGGCTCACCGAAATCAACTATGATCTCTTAGATATTGAAGAGGCCATAGTTGACCGAGAGCTCACTCTCATTGCTCTTGGAGGACTTCCCCGGGCATGGTATGTATTCAATACTACTATTCTCAATAATAATATAATTTCTGATTTTTATGAATTGTTGACGAGATGCACTCAAGAGGAGACAATGATGATGGAGAGAGACCATCCCTCTAATGGGAATGGAAGTGACCCTACTGCCTTCATCGCTCATGCAAATAATGCTAATCCGAGAAATCAAAATCATGGAAGAGCGGGTGCCAAACGAAGAAAAGGAAGATGTTACTCTTGTAACAAATTTGGTCACTATGCTAGAGAGTGCCCCAATAAAAGGGACTCTCCCGGAGATGATGACAACAACAACAACAACTTCAAGGGGAATGGGAATCAAAGGAACAACAGGTTCAAAGGAAAAAAGGAAGGCTCCCTCTGATCGAAATGGGAATGGAAATGGTCGACCTTTCAAAAGGTCAAGGAACTCCAGGTATGATGAATCCAATGTTGTTGATAATAAGAGCAATGAATATATTCTTATATATGCCCTCTTTGTTGCATCTCCTCCCAACACCCTGGACAAATGGTTGATTGATAGTAGTGCCTCAAGGCACTTCACTAGACATAAGGAAGCCCTCTCTGATTTGATTGAAAAGGATACTAATTTGGAGATTATCCTTGGAGACAATGCCACCGATCCAATGAAAGGGACAGGGACTCTGTCCCTTCATCTAAATCAAGGTCAAGTCCTTCGTTTGCAAGATGTGTTGTATGTACCTGACTTGAAGAAGAAACTAGTGTTTATCTCAGCAATGGAAGACAAAGGATTCAAGGTGGCATTCATCGATGAAAAGGTATGCATTTGGAAGAGGAACTTCAAAGAAGCGTTCACTCTTGGGTTCAGGGTTGACACACTCTATCAGGTTGGAGGAAGTCTGCTGGGGGCCATGACATGTGACACAACTCTTCAATCCGAGCTATGGCACCGAAGGTTTGCACACCTTCATTACAAAGCCCTTCCCGAAGCAAGGAAGGTGGTGACAAGGATGCCCGGTTTCAAAGATGATCATGAAGGTTTATGTCAAGGTTGTGCCGAAGGAAAGCATACAAGGGGACCATTCCCCTCAAGTGTCACGAAAACATCTGATATTTTTTCATTGATAGATTCTAATCTATCTGGTATGCTGCTTGTAACACCCTTGGGAGGATGCTTATATTATATCAATTTTAGATGACTTCTCTTGCAAAACTTGGATATACTTTTTGAGGAAGAAGGACGAAGCATTCAAGTGGTTTCGTACCTTCAAGGCCTTGGTTAAAAATCAAACAGGGAAGAAGATCAAAATTTTGAGGACCGATAATCAAACTGAGTATGAGTCGAATGAATTTAATGACAATTGCAAGGAAGCTGGCATTAAGAGGAAGACCACCACTGTGTATACTCCTGAACAAAATAGTGTTGTTGAAAGGAAGAATAGAACCCTTTTGGAAGTTGCCCGTGCCATGCTTTATGACCAAGGTCTTCCGAAGTTCCTATGGGGAGAAGCTGCCAACACCGCTGTGTATGTTCAAAATAGATGCCCACATTCTGCATTGGACTCCAAAACTCCCGAAGAAATCTTTCTGATAAGAAGCCTGATGTCTCTCATTTTAGAGTTTTGGAAGTCACATTTATTTTCATGTGCCGAAAGAAAAGAGAAGCAAGTTGGATGCTTCTGGAAAGAAGGGAATGTTTGTGGGCTACAGTGAAACCTCGAAGGCATATAGAATCTATGTGCCTGGTCAAAGAGTAATGGAGATATGCCATGATGTCACCTTCGACGAAGATGTTGCCCTCAAGAAGGTTAGAAATCTTCCTATCTCAAAGGAAAACAAAGAAGAAGAAGAAGCTGGAAGGCAGGAAGAACCAAAGGATGAACCGATGCCCGATGATGATGGTTCAATGGATCCTATAGATCCACCTTCTTCAAATAAAATAAGACCCTCATGGCTTAGAGACACTCTCGAAGATGCCAAGAGACATATTGCTCCAAAGGGAACATTCCGTGAAAGTAAGAAGTCGAATAGGTACCAAGGGTACCTAGCAGCCATGAGCACCATTGTACAATCTGAGCCTGGAACATTTGAAGAAGCCATGAAGCATCAAGTTTGGAAGGATGCTATGCACGAGGAATATGAGTCTATCATGAAAAATGATGTCTGGGATGTGGTCCCTAGACCGAAGGACAAATCTGTTGTCACCTCGAAATGGCTCTACAAGATCGAGCATGGAGATGATGGAAGTGTTCAAAAGTTCAAGGCAAGATTTGTTGCCTGAGGCTTCTCTCAAAAGGAAGGCATAGATTATGATGAAATATTTGCACCTGTTGCCCGCTACACCACCATCCGATCGATCATTTCCATTGTTGCATCACAAGGATGGAGTCTACATCAGATGGATGTGAATATTGCCTTCTTACATGGCTCAATCAAGGAAGAGGTCTATGTGGAACAACCTCTTGGGTTCGAAGTTCGAGATAGAGACTTACATGTATGCAGGTTGAAGAAAGCCCTCTATGGGTTGAAGCAAGCCCCCAGGGCTTGGTATGAGAGGATCGATAACTACTTGATGAAGTTTGGCTTTACTGGAAGTGATGCTAATCCAAACCTTTATTTTAAGGTTGATAATGACAAACCTCTCATTCTAGTTCTCTATGTGGACGATCTATTCCTGACAGGTGTTGACCCTCTCATTCATCAATGTAAGAGGGAGCTAGCTTCTAAGTTCGAGATGAAGGACCTAGGACTGATGCACTATTTCCTAGGCTTG
The DNA here is from genome assembly GCA_034641835.2 of Pinus albicaulis. Lineage (NCBI taxonomy): Eukaryota > Viridiplantae > Streptophyta > Pinopsida > Pinales > Pinaceae > Pinus > Pinus albicaulis. The sequence continues at coordinate 330,531,757 of CM076569.1, read as the reverse complement.
GAGGTCTAGCAAAATCCAGGTGAGATTTTCCTTTCTCAAGGAAAATATGTTGTGAAGTTATTGGAGAGATTTGGGATGGTGGACTACAAGTCTGTGACTACTTTGATGGAACTCAACTTTAAGAAGTTGTGTGAAAGTGTTGTTGGGCCCGAGTTGGGAAATCCCACCGAGTATCGTCAACTCGTGGGGGCCTTGATGTTCTTAGTGAACTCACATCTGGACGTATGTTTTGCAGTGAACACATTGAGTCAATACATGGTCGAGCCTAATAACATTCACTGGATTGGTGCCAAGAATCCCTTGAGATATCTTCGGGGCACAATCAACCTTGCGCTGAGATACACTGTCGGGAGTATGAGGCTCCATGGATATACCAATTTCGATTGGGCAGGCAGTGTGGTGGATCGTAAAGCACATCTGGAGGTTGCTTCACCCTAGGTTCTGCTTCGATCTCCTAGATGAGCAGGAAGCAGAAATTGGTTGCTTTAAGCACCACCAAGGCCAAATACATTGCAGCAAGTATGGCCTATTGTGAAGCTGTTTGGTTGAGAAAGCTCTTTAGTGAGCTATTTGGGCATGTGCTAGATACCACCGTGATCCTTTGCGACAACCAAAGTGGGATTCGTCTTTCTAAGAATCCCATGCTCCACAACCAATCCAAGCATATTGATATCAAGTAACACTTTGTCCGGGACATGGTACAGCGAGGCGTCGTAAGGCTCCATCACATTGGGACTAATGAGCAGGTCGCAGATATCCTCACAAAGCCCATGGGGAAGATCAAATTCTTAACCTTCCGTGAGAAGCTTGGTATCATGGACAGACCCTATTGTGAGGGTCCCACTTGAGTTGGACTATGAGCTCTAGGAGCGTCAGGGGGCTTGGGGATAGCTACTTGGAGCTATAAGCAACCATAGGGCTAGGTTCACCTTACCTTGTTGGTGTGCTCTTTCCCCATCATTATGATATTGAGCTGGTTCACCCTCTCTTTGATCTATGCCCTGCATACATCCTACCCATGTAGTCCAAGACTCATGGGAAGTACCTCTCATCTGGGCAATGAGTTGGGAAATGAGGATACAGACCAATAGCATTACCGATGGATGCATCGGGTATTGTCGTACTCTCTATGTCTAAGATGGGATGTGTCCAACAACTTGATCTGGGATCAAGTTTGATTGAGGTTCTTACCTCTAAACTGACTTCGGGTCAGTATGTGACTCACTCTTGAGTCTGGTTGAGGTTTTTACCTCTATACTGACTTCGGGTCAGTGAAGAGTGGCAAAGTCCTTGTGACTCACTCTCGATCATATCTTCTTATTATAGCAGAGCAGAGCCAACAAAGCAGAGACAGCAAGATGACAAAATATTGCACGATGATATATGATAGTACATAATGGTAATGAATGACAGGATTGCACAGGTGGACAGATGGATGGGCAGGTGGAGTTCTCCCTAGTTGAGAGGGAGTATTAAATTTGGCAACTAGGGCCAAACTCCATGTTGCACTGCTCATATGATGGAGATGATATTTTTGTTGGATTCCTCTTTCGAAGAGGTGCAAGATTGATCTAAATATCAACTTGTTTGGATGAGCAGAAGTTGTATTTTAAATTTATTTTTCCACACATGTGCAATTTGTCAAGGTCGGCCAGAATTGTAATGTAGGCTCACAAGCCCCAAAATTTGTGTCACGCACCCACAGTCATGGATATTAAAAGGAGAGACAAGATGCTCATTTCATCATTCACTCATCTCACACATCTCTCTCTCATCTGATTGGTTCGTACAGCCTTAGAGGCTTCTCTCTCTCCTCCACATGTGTAAATCAGGAAGCTACAATTTCAAATTGTTTTTAGGGCTTTTCTGGCAGCGTTGATCCAGGTGGATATTGGTGGTCACCCGCCTATTCCACTAGGGGCCCCACCATTGTCTCTTTCAGTTTTTCAGTTTCGGCACAACTTACTATTTTTAGCAGTTTTTTCGGGTCCTGAACTTCTAGAGTTGTTTTGAGGCCCTAAACAACGTTTTTTGGGCATCGTTCCAGCGAATATGATTTCGTTCCGGAATCCATATTCGTGGCGACATTTGTAGTCCTCGGATAGATCTTTCTAATGATGTATCATGTGCGTCAAACGGAGATAGTATGCCGAAGTTACGTCCTCGGGAAGTTGAAACACCAATTTACCCAAATGGGGCCCATAGTTTTGGCGCTTCATCTCCTAGGGTTAGGTTTTTGGACGTTTAGAGTTCTCCATTATTTCTCCATAATAAATAGGCCCGAGCCTCATTGTAACACAGTCAGGTCTGTAGCCACCACATCTCTTCTCAGAGATTCGCTACCAGCACCCTAGCTATTTTATTTCCATTATGTTTGTAAGCATATTTCTGTTATTTGAGATTAATGAAATGAAGCCTTATTTCCGCTGCATCTCTATGTTTATGGTTATTTCTGGATTCTGTTGCGTTCCTACATAAATCCGGATCAAGCGTTGACCTTGGGTTAACATACACCGTTTGACTACGTTTTGAAGACAGAAAATCCAATCTAGAGAGGCTGCAGCTGGAGGCACTAAAATCGAGGTCAAACATTGACTATGACTGCATCGTTGACTATTGTTTTGACCACAGAGTTTGACTTCTACGCTAAATAGTTTTGTGGATTGTTTTGGGCTAAGTTTGACTTTGACTGAACGTTGGATTTGACCAAGTTTGACCGAGCTTGGTTGGAGGTTGAAGGGTTGGTTTGACCAGCAAAGTCTTTGCTAGCTAGGGCATCCTGTTGACTGTTGTAAATACATTTTCTCTCTCTCTGTTGAATAAGAAGAATTATAAATTCTTGTGTCTCTTGTCTTGGCTTGTCTTCTGTCGATTTATTTTATGTTCTATTAGCATTTACTTTCAACGGTTATGTGATTGCAAATCTGAAATTGAATTGGGATGATAAGAAAGATTGAATTAAACTGCTCTAAGCATAGAACATACCATGGTTAATTAAAATTAACTGGAGTCTCTCGGATGAAGAATAACTCCGGAAAATCTCTTCCGAATTACTATTGTTGAAACCCCCCCTAGTGTCTTACTGAAAACTCACCCAAATCGAATGATCTTCGTGATCTGATCTGTTTCCAATGTTGCCCATTGATCTCCTTTTATAATATCTCATTCACAAATGAATGGCCATGATTAGAAGTTCACTTGATCCAATCGATAGCTAAGATCATCTTAGAACCTTTCTATAAGCTTCCAAATTGATCTTATCCCAACTAATATCAAATAATTATCCATTTTCCTTAATTTTTAACTAAAATATTAAAAAGATCACTAATTGACATAGTTAAGATATTTTCCCTAGGTGAAACTTAGGAAAAATTACATGGGCTTGGAGATAATTAATTCTTCTATGTTCTTAGGCTCAATGACACCTCTCAAGGCTAGAACACTTGTCTGACCTACAACATTTAACAAGAGGTACCATGGACCGAGAAGTTAAGAAAAGGACCATCAATTAGCTATTATGAAGGCAAAGAAGCATCTAAAGGACCAATTGAACTATCCTCTAACCAAAACAAATTACTAAGGACTAAGTTGATCTTCCAAAGGGACGTTCACTGAGATGTTCACCGAGATGTCGCCGCAATGTGGTCCAATTTTCACGATCTGAAACCTCACAGAAATTTTATAGCATAAATGTCGAACTAACCTGTTTGAGACTGATTTCGGGAACATTCAGAAACCCTAACTTCCTTGGAACATATCTCCAAAAGGATAGCAAACCAAGACCTAAAATTTGAAACAGATATTGCCCGAGATGTCTTCTAAATAATCTCCAAGTTTCATCATCTGAAACCTCCCAAAAAAAATTTATAGTGTAAATACCACAATGACTTGTTTGAAACAGCAAAACCCTAGGATCATGAACTCTGATACCAAATGTTATGAACCTTGCGCCTTAAACATGATAAGAAACCAATAATTACAGTGTTCTTCAAGGGGGAAATCTCCTTTTACAATGAATACAATGTACAAAACAATATTTGATGATACTAAGACTAGGTCTCCTTAGTATATATAGGAGACAAAGGGTACAATTGTAATAAAATGGGACCATGAAAGGCTCTAGCCTATATAACAATAGAAATGTAATCACTCTGTGTCTAAGGACTAATAAGGTGTTTTATGGTTAATATGGGCCTTATATAAGGCTTAACAAGTTTCAAGAAAAATAATTATAATACTAATTTGTACTAAAAAAAAAAAGATAAGAAATTATTGGTATGGTTGTTTTTGTTAATGACTTGGTCATTATTGGTAATAAATCTAAGCTAAATAAGGAAGAAAAATATAGTCTTTGCAAATAATTTGTCATGAGTAGCTTGGGATTACAACATTATTGTTATGGCATTCAAGTTTGGCAACAATAAAACAAGATTTTCATCTCACACACAAAGTGTGCTTCTAAATTATTAAAGAAGGTTATAAAGGAAGATTGCATTCCTACGAAAACACTAATGGAAGCAAACATAAAGGTTTCCAACGATAATATACTAGAGGTGGTTAATGAAATGTTATATTCTCACTTATAGAAGGATCAATATGTCTTACAACAGCGAAACAAAACATAGCTTTTGCAATTAGCATGTTGTCAACGTTTTAAATTTTCGTAAGGAAACACACTGAAATGCAACTAAAAGAGTGTTTTGATATATCAAAGATATCTCATAATTTGGTATTGTACTTGAGAAGAATGATAATTTGATTTTGAATGATTTTTCAATAAGATGGATGAAAGAAAATCTACAATAGGTTTGATAGTGAAGTGATTTCATGGACAAGTAAAAAACAATCTTCAATCGCTAGTTCAACGACAAAAGCAAAATATAAAGCAGCAGTTGGAGGAACATGTGCAACAATATCGTTACATAAGATTTTATATAATTTAAAGCTTACACAAATGCAGCCAACAACTTTACATTGTGATAACCCTAATGTAATCAAGATGACAAAATAGCAATCTATCATTAAAAAAAAACGTGTTCAACAAAAGCAAAATATAAAGCAGCAGTTAGAGGAACCTGTGCAACAATATCGTTACATAAGCTTTTATATAATTTGAAGCTTACACAAATGCGGCCAACAATTTACATTGGGACAACCATAATGTAATCAAGATAACAAAATAACAATCTATCATTCGAAATTCATTATTATTAAATCAAAGATTAGATGCAAAACAAAAAGGATATATATATATAAAACATATGACATTTGAATCGTAAAGTACCATTTAAGTAACATATACAGATAACATATAAGATGTGAATCCTGAAGTACCATTTATCATATGCTATAGAAAATTCATTATATGACACACGTGAGACATAATATACTAAGCTCAAATGTGATATGTGCATTAATTATTGCGTCAAATTTGAACTTTTATTTTTGAAGAATTATAAAAATATATTTATATTTGGTGTACATGTTGTTTCCACACCATAACGGGATCTTAGCTTTTCAAAAATTTGGTAGTAACTTTGAGTTTCGGTAAGGAAACAAATCTGTCTAAAGGATAGAATCGCTGGGAAAAACAAGCAGTTTGGGGAAGTTCTCAAGGATATGTAGATACAATACGCAACCAGACCAGTAAAATCGATTTCGCTAGTCAGCATAGAAAGCCGAGAAAGAGCATAAATATATATGTTTTACATATTGGATGAAAGAAAGAACTGTCTAATTGGGGTTATTTTACATATGAGATGAAAGAAAGATCTATCATTAGTATGAGATGAAAGAAAGATCTATCATTAGTAGGATGATATTATTGGGATTGTATGAAAGAAAGATCTATCATTAGTAGGATGATATTATTGGGATTGTGTGAAATTCAGTTGAGCTTGGATGCCTTTTGAGATGTTGTTAGACCTTTTAAGTAGTTATTATCTTATACTTATCCCTTTCACATAAAACTTAATAAAGAGTAAACTCCATACAAACCGAGCTAACTGATTATCATAATTTAGGATTGTGCGAAACTCATTTGAGCTTGGATAGCCCTTGGAATACTGTTAGACCCTTTGAGTAGCTCCTATCATATCCTCACCCCATCACATAAAACTAGCTTTTATCCTATCCTCACCCCATCCCATAAAACTTGATAAACACTAAACCCCATACAAACGGACCTAACAGACCTACCTGGTTATCTGAAATAATTCAGAGACTCGATATGCCCATAGTCCTCTATCAGATTTAAATCCTTGCCAAATCAATTAAAAGTGGTTGATCGTTCGAATTCGAAGAATGAACAGCAAAGTCATATGGCTCCTACTCAGCAACGATTCAGCAAAGTCATATGGCTCAGACTCGGCAACGATTCAGCAAAAGTCCACAGTGGAGAGCCGACGACTAAAAAAAAACAGAGAACATGCACTCAAAAAAATCAGGGAACTTGAACTCAGGAAAATTTCGTATACTTGTTGGACAAAACCTAGTCTCATGGAGTTCAACCAGGAATTTTGTCTCGTCTCGCCAGCTCACATAGCAGAGTCAACTCTGTAGTACTCGCAGAGTTATAAAGAGTCTGGTTTATATTCATCAGGGGATGATGTAACCGATATGCTGGGCAGGATGCAGAATTGTTAGGATCTTAACGACTATTCAATACCCAAAATACTGAACGAAAAAGGTTGGCATTGAAATTAGGGATAAATTTCACTGCCCTGCAAATACCATCTCAAGGCTTTAAAAAAGGGAAAACAGAAACGATGATGGCAATTACCAACACCATAAAACGCAATTATGAACGTCCCATGTTTCATCTAATCAACATGGTAGATATTATATTTAAAGAGTACCGTCCTTAGTTAAAATCCCACAGAATCATCAACGCAAAAAAGTGCCAGAAAATTGAAAAGCTTACCGAAGAAATTTCGTCTGTCTGCAAAAATGTGGTAGTCCTGCGACTGTGGGACGGTGGGAGTGAGAAGCATGAGCAATATTAAAAAAAACAACCCGGCCCCTGAAGCATAGAATCTGTTCTCCTTCGCAACTAGTTTCATAGTTCTCGTCTGTAACTCTAAATTTTCAAGAAAATTGAATGTAATGTGAGGCAGAGGAGATTGTTGGGAAAATTGAATGTAATGTGAGGCAGAGGAGATTGTTGGTATGTAAGATCAGGCGGCACTGATTTTTGGCAACCGAGATTCGAGGAGATCGTTGGCGATGAAGATCGAGTGTGGGGTATAAATGTGAAGCGAAATGCCAAAATAGTGATCTGGCGATCTACGAGTACGATTCTTGTTTATTTTGCAGTTCAGCCGCATAAGAAGTCAAACACCGCCTCCCTGAGATGTAAACGGACGGCCATCTTTGGGCTAAATTTGAGGATTTCCCACATAAGGTCATATCTAAATCTGAGTTGAAAAGGCATTATAAAGATTGGAGTAATAAACAACCCAACCATAAGTGTTATTGTTAGTGTTGTGATGATGTCATTGGTAACAAGTTTTTATATAAATTATATAATATTATTATTTATAATGTATTTAACATTAGGAATTAGGAATTTGATTTCTGTGATCCATAAATTATGTATCAAATTTTTCTGTGAAAATTACATTCAAAAATTTGTGTCGACACGTTTCGAACCAACCAATGTGGTTCATATATCACATTCAAAAATTTGTGTCGACGCGTTTCGAACCAACCAATGTGGTTCATATATTTAGATATATGAACCACATTGGTTGGTTCGAAAGCGATGTCGTTCCTAGAGTTTTGAATGTGATTTTCACTGAAAGATTTGATACATAATGTATTTAACATTTTTTTATTTCAAAATGTTTTAATTTATTTTATGTTAATTAAATACATTTAATTTTATGTATCATATCTAAATATATTGTTGTATTTATCTTTATTTTAAAATGGGGTTGTATATAGAGATGGCAAATCTGTTTGGCCTCGTTAGACTAAGTGTTTAAAAATAATTTTAATCTTTAAGTAAATAGTTAAATATCTTTGATCTTATAAGTTAGGAGTATGCTTTTAAAATATAGAGAAGAATTTAGAAATATACAAAAATGCTCAAGAGCATATAGGTGCATTTGTATCTTTGATTTTATAAGTAAGTTAGGATTATGTCTTTAAAACATAGAAGAATTTAGAAATATACAAAAATGCTCAAGGGCATATATGTGCATCTAGAATCCATGCGGATAGGCATATAGAAGAAGCTTTATCACAAACTCCCTCCAACGGAACACCATCCCCACCTTACAAATTTAGCCACTCTTCCAATTTGTCAATATATAAACCAAAAAGGGTAGGGGATAAAGGGCAACCTTGCTCGACTCCGATGTCACTTCTAAAACTTCATGAAATGTCTGCTGAAGTTCTAATTTTGACTTTCACCTCTATATTGTAAAGGAATTTCAAATTCTTTCATTCTACATCCACTACTTATCTCGAAATGATGTCCTTTTGAAACGTGAAATACTTATTTTTTTCCCCCAAACCTTTTCAACAATGTATCTCAGCCTGATACTATGATCTACTGTAGAATGGTTTGGCCTACAACCCGCTTGCCCTTTTTAGTTTATATATTGACAAATTGGAAGAAATATAGAAATATATCATTTGAAAAAAAAAATAGAAATATATTTCTTATAAGAAAGTATCAAATGTTGAACTTTGACATGAAATAATTTGTTAAGTCTAATATTAGTTATTTTGTTGTTAGGTCCCTATATTACTAGTATAGTCCCTTATTGTTGTTAGTATAACCTCCTTATTGTTATTATTGTACCCTTGTAACTTCCATTTTGTTATTATTGTGCCCTTAAATTATTATTGTTAGGTCGGCTAGGATTACATTGTGGCCCACTAGGATTACATTATGGCCCCATGGACTCCTATATATAGAAAGGAGGTTTGTAAATTGTATCATCCAAGAATTGTTCATTTATGTAATGTATTGGAGGTTTTCCCCTCAAAGTGGCTTATTTATAAGGCATTGCTATCTCTTTTCTTCTATTTTTTGAGCTGGTTGCACAACATTTGGTATTAGAGCTTTGGATTCTAGGGTTTCGCTACTCTAAATATGTCATTGTGGCATTTTCGCTATAATTTTTTTTCTACGAAGGTTTAGAATCTGAAATTTGTATGGTGCGAAGCTGAAATCCTGAGGAAATTCGTCAAAAAATTTCAGAGCTTGGTTCGCAATATTTTTGGAGATATGATCTGTGGAAGGTAGTGCTTTTTCAGGCTCCTGAATTTCATCTCAAAGAGGTGATCGTGGGAAAAGTTCAATAACTCTCTCTCTGAAGATTGGATTGGAATGCCGTAAAAAGTGGTCACAAGTACACGGCCTGTAGTTTCTTCGCTATCAATTTCAGAGACAAAGGACAAAACAGTGACACGTGGCAAGTCGTACAAGTTCGCTCTACTGAACCAGTCCAGAATTAGGTCATTGTGGGAGATTGGACACAACGTTGTCTTGGAGAATCAAAATCAGGTCAGACCTGTGGCATTTGAAAGAAGCTTCAGAGGGCTACTACAGGGCTGAATTTCAGATATCGAAGATTTTCAATTATAGAGATAATTCAATTTCAATATCGATCTCCTAAAAGATAGTAAAAGGTGTGTATTTTTTTTTCCGAATTGCATAAGTCTTGTTTGAAGAATCAAGTTGAATTGATTCCAAGGGCATATTTTAGAATAGATATCAATATTGGATTCTAAAATGGCTCCTAAAAAGAATTCAACACCCATTAAGCCTTCAGAAGGCTCTACTATGACTCATGAAGATGAAGAATGGCAACATGACATATCAAAATTACAAGAGCAAATTTCGCTCTCGCAAAGAACAACACAAAATGAAATGGAAGTTTTGAAGAAAGGCGTGGAAACTAAGATGGATGGTTTGAAGAAAGGCGTGGAAGCTAAGATGATTGGTTTGGAAGCTAAGATGGATGGCATGGAAGTGGGCATGGAAGCTAAGATGGATGACATGAAAGACAACATGGAAAACATGAAGAATGATCTAAAACCATACATGGAAGGCTTGATGACAAGCTTAAAACCAGAAATGATTCCTAATGGCGGAAATATAGGAGAAGAACCTCATGATGAGAACAAAATAAATGTTAATCATGATTTCATAAACTCGAATGTTGGTGGGAAGAACCACCATATTCCAAAAATGGATATGAGGAAGTTTGATGGAAAGGATCTGGTAACATGGATACTACAGATGGAGCAATATTTTGATCTCCATAATGTGCAAAACACACAAAAGGTACGCATTGCAACTTTACATTTAGAACAAAATACATTTGTATGGTATCGATGGCTTTTCTCCCGTAAAAAAATTGTCACTTGGTCAATTTTTACAGAGGAAATGATAGCACATTATAAGGATACAAAGAGCAACACCTTCTTTAGCCAATTGATAAATCTCAAACAAAAGGGTTTAGTGGGGCAGCACATTGAGGACTTCCAAAAATTGAATATAAGGGTAACTGATATTCCAGAGGAACACAGGATTGATCTCTTCATAGGCACTTTAAAGGATAACATCCAACATGAAGTTCGCGTTTTGGAACCTGATTCATTGGAGAAGGCATTCGGGTTGGCAAGAAAAGTTGAATGTAAAATTATGGCGACAAGGAAGCCTACCACTCAATTCTATAAAGAAGGAAGTGTTGCTACGCCTATATTTCCACAACCTACAAGGTTGACACCACAACAATTGGAAGAAAAAAGAGAAAAAGGGCTTTACTACAGTTGTGATAGCAAATACACTAAGGTCATAAGTGTGCTGAGAAGAAATTATTTTACATAGATTGTGAAGAAGAAGAAGAAAATGAACAAGAAGAGGATATACACCAGGAACCAGCCCTAGAAGAGGAAGAAATGAATCTAACCATATCGTGTAATGCACTGGCAGGAATTACCACTCCTCAAACTCTCAAGATAGAAGGACATATCAAGAAGAAAAGGGTAATAGTGTTGATTGATTCAGGTAGCACCCATAATTTGATTCATTGTAAGGTAGCCGAGGAATTAAATTGTTTCCTATACCCAGCACCAGAATGTCAAGTGATGGTTGCAAATGGAGGAACTATAAATTGCTCTGGAAAATGCCATAATATCAAGCTAACCATGGGGGAATATGTATTGACTAGTCCAATGCTTTCCATTCCTATGGGAGGTGTTGATGTTGTACTAGGAGTACCATGGTTACAATCTTTGGGGACGGTAGCTTTTAATTTTCAAGAACTTTTCTTGAAAAAAAATTTCGGAAGGAAAGGAAGTCGAATTACGGGGTATTGCGGGGAAGTCGGGAAGGATAATAAGCTCTAATGTCATGACAAAGCTTCTAAAGAAAGAACAACGAGGCGTAATTGCACAATTATGCTCACTGGAAGTTCCAACATCAAAATCATCTATTTCTACAGATCTCCAACAAGTCTTGGACAATAATTCCAAGGTGTTTGAAACTCCCAAAGGACTCCCACCTATTCGTGATCATGATCATGCTATTCATTTGATTCCAGGAATTGTTCCTCCAATCATCAGGCCTTATAGATATCCTTACGTCCAAAAAAGTGAAATTGAACATATGATTGTAGAAATGTTAGAGGCGGGTATAATTCAACCTAGTCAAAGTTCTTTCTCTACTCCTGTAGTATTGGTACACAAGAAGGATGGATCATGGCGAATGTCTCCGGATTATAAGGAGCTCAATAAGCTCACCATTAAAGATAAATTTCCCATTCCTGTGATTGATGAATTATTAGATGAGTTACATGGAGCAATTTATTTTACCAAGTTGGATCTTCGTTTAGGATATCATCAAATTAGAATGAAGATTGAAGATATTCCAAAAACAGCATTTCGAACTCATGAGGGTCATTATGAATTTTTGGTCATGCCTTTTGGCCTTACCAATGTACCTTCTACATTTCAAGGGTTGATGAATTCCATTTTCAAACCCTTCCTTAGAAAATTTGTGCTAGTATTTTTTGATGATATACTAATCTACAACAGGTCTTGGAAGGATCCTGTTGAACATGTTGGCAGGGTGCTCAAACTATTGCAGGAGAAACAATTATATGCAAAAACATTCAAATGTTTCTTTGGAGTACAAGAGGTGGAATATCTGGGTCATATTATATCTCACGAGGGTGTTAAAGTAGACCCTAAGAAAATTAAAGCCATTAAGGAATGGAAAGTCCCCAATACAAGAAAGCAGTTGTGAGGATTTCTCGGGTTAACAGGCTATTATCGCAAGTTTGTTAAGAATTATGGGAGAATAGTAGCACCTCTAACAACATTATTGAAGAAAGATGCATTTTCATGGACTCCTGAAGCAACTAAGGCCTTTGAACATCTTAAGAGGCAATGTGCCTAGCACCGGTCTTAGCTACGCCAGACTTCACAAAAACCTTTATTGTGGAATGTGATGCCTCAGGAAATGGAATTGGTGTTGTTTTAATGCAGGAAGGAAGACCCATTGCTTTTGAAAGTCGTCCAATCAAAGGAAAGTATTTACAGAAACCAATTTATGAGAAGGAAATGTTAGCAATACTGCATGCACTAAAGAAATGGCGAACTTACCTAATGGGAAGACACTTCAAGGTAAAAACTGATCATAATAGTCTTAAACACTTTTTGGAACAAAGACTATCTTCAAAAGAGCAGCAAAAATGGGTCACCAAGATGTTGGGTTATGACTTTGAAATAATCTACAAAAAAGGAAAGTTTAATGTTGTTGCAGATGCACTCTCAAGAAAGAATGAAGAGGTGGAAGCATTGCTTTGTGCCATTTCTATTATCCAACCAGATTGGATAACCGAAGCAAGAGATGAATGGAAGAAGGAAAAAGATGTATGGACACTCATTCAAAAGTTGCAGCAAGATCCTAGTACATCTGATACATTTAGTTGGAAAAATGATTCCTTATGGTACAAAGATTGCTTATATCTTTGTAAGAATTCCCAACTAAAACAAAAGATTCTTCTGGAATTGCACACTTCTCTCCTTTAGGAGGACACTCGGGATTTTTAAAAACTTACCACAGGGTGAAGAAAGAATTTTTTTGGGATGGCCTTAAATTTGATATTCAAAATTTTGTGGCGGAATGTTTGGTTTTCCAGCAGAATAAAGTTGAGACAATTAAGACCCTGAGACTTCTACAACCTTTATCCATTCCAAGTCAACGTTGGGAGAAGGTTTCAATGGATTTTATCACAGGTTTACCTAAGTCCGAAGGAAAGAGTGTCATCATGGTGATAGTTGATACACTTACCAAGTATGCACACTTTTGTGCATTAACTCATCCATTTAAAGCAAGTACAGTTGCTACTACATTTATGGATAGAATTCAAAAGCTACATGGAAGCCCAAGGGTTATTGTGAGCGACAGAGATCCCATTTTTACTGGAAATTTTTGGACGGAGTTATTTTCTTGTTTGGATACTCAATTAGCTCATAGCTCATCTTATCATCCTCAATCTGATGGTCAAACTGAGATAGTAAATAAATGTTTGGAAGGATATCTTAGTTGTTTTGTATCTGATAAACAAACACAATGGGTCAAGTGGTTACCTCTTGCTGAATGGTGGTATAACACTTCCTTCCATACTGCAGCAAAAATGACCCCATTTATGGCACTTTATGGATATCATCCACCATCCATCACATCATCTTTAAGGAAAATTCGAAGGTTCAAGCAGTGGAAGATCACATCGAGCATCAGCAAGAAGTTCTCCAACTCTTAAAGGATAACCTGAATTTGGCACAAAATCGAATGAAACAACAGGCAGATCAACATCGTAGCGAGAGAAGTTTTGATGTAGGAGATTGGGTATTTTCACGGCTACAACCATACAAACAAATGTCCCTCAAGCAAGCAAAGAAGGATAATAAATTATCGCCAAAGTACTATGGTCCTTACAAGGTGTTGCAAAAGATTGGTACTATGGCATACAAATTGGAGCTTCATGCTTCTTCGCGAGTACATCCAGTTTTCCATGTTTCATGCTTAAAGAAGGTTATAGGTGAAAATCTTCCAGTTCAAACAATATTTCCAGAACTTGATGAGGAAGGAAAAATCATATTGGAACCTGAAGCGGTCACGGAAACTAGAATTCGACAGCTACGGAATCGATCAATTTCAGAGTATCTCATCAAGTGGAAGAACTTACCCACTGAAGATTCTACATGGAAGGATGAGAATTTTATACAGAAGCACCCGGAGCTACTCAAGCGTTGAGGACAACACTTTTTTGAAGGAGAGGGGCATGTTAGGTCCCTATATCACTAGTATAGTCCCTTATTATTGTTAGTGTAACCCCCTTATTGTTATTCTTGTACCCTTGTAACCCCCATTTTGTTATTATTGTGCCCTTAAATTATTATTGTTAGGTCGGCTAGGATTACATTGTGGCCCACTAGGATTACATTATGGCCCCATGGACTCCTATATATAGAAAAGAGGTTTTGTAAATTGTATCATCCAAGAATTATTCATTTATGTAATGTATTGGAGGTTTCCCCCTCGAAGTGGCTTATTTCTAAGGCGTTGATATCTCTTTTCTTCTATTTTTGGCGTTGGTTACACAACATTTGTCATATTTATTTCTCTATTTAATCAATACCCCCTAATTATGATTTTAAAAGACAAGATTTTTATTACAAACATATGGCATAACTATATCCTTTAAATTGTTGATAAACCCAAATATGCATCTAGGCACTTACCTCATGATACATATAGCATTGTGAAGATTAACTAAATTATAACTTTATTTTAAATTGTTGTTGTTATTATTAATTAAAAAAGTCTAAAGGGATTGGATATAATGGTGGAAAGGTCACCCTTCGGCAAGTTCAATTACCATGAGGCTTTACAAAGAGCGCACTTTGAGGTAGTGGTTGAAAGAGTGATTGCACCCAAAGATATCATACCGTATTAAATGGTTTCATGACCTCTACATATATACGTGGATCAAAGCTCACCCCATGTCCTCCTTTAAAAATAGTATCCCGTGGGAATTGGAATTGACTGTGAATGGGTGTACTGGAGGTAGTGGTTGAAAGAGTGGTTGCACCCAAAGATATCATACTATATTAAATGGTTTCATGACCTCTACATATATAAGTGGATCAAAGCTCACCCCATGTCCTCCTTTAAAAATAGTATCCCATGGGAATTGGAATTGACCGTGAATGGGTGTACTGTGAAGGCACTCTGGTTCAAATCCCCTAGTGAGTTAGCTAACAAAAATAATAATAATAATTAGAAAAAGAAAATAATAATAATAATCTATTCATTTTCAAATAAATGTATTAAATGTAATAAATTGTTGTGTAGAAAGGTGCTCTACAAACGAGTATAGGATGTTGTCGTGTAATGTTACAGTAAAAGAGATAAAACAATAACTACATTAAAAAAATTATACAATAAAATGTTAATAACAAAAAACATCTTTCTATATTGAACATAAATATTAATAACAAAAAAATATTTCAATGTCTTCTATAAACAAAACACTATAATGTTTACGTAAATAATAGAGAGATAAAATAATTAATAGTAAAAAAAATTTGAATTTAGTCCATAAGTGTTTTCTATGATTAAGATGTGTAATTCATTCACTACTCACATGGAGATTATACATGATATCTAAAATAATATTGATCGTACAACTCACTATGAAGGAGATGTGAAATCCATTTCATGTTCAACATAGAGTTAATATGTGGCATTTAAAAATGAAATATAAATAACAAAAAAAATTATGTTGTCAACAATAAATAAAATATTTCAATTTCCATATTAATTAACATAATTTTATATCAACTTTATATATAGAGATAAAGAAATTGAATTTTTAATTTTCTCATATTTTTATTTTTGCAATAATATTTCAAATTCTATAAGAATTTAACAAGAAGTGAGCTAAAGTGTGGTTTAGATACATGATTTACATAAGCAAGTTGAAACTAGTGGACATGGTCGGAATGCAGTACGTATCAACGATCATCGACATAAGTCTTACCTTGAAGTTTTTGAACAAAATGCTACAATATCTACAGTATTCCACTTGTACATTCATCAATATTGACCTAACAAAACCAAAATTTACAGAGCATCAAAATGTTACATTAAACCATGTGTCATTCTTTCGCTTTGATTTCTGGGTCTCCTGATTAACCATTAAGAAAGTGGGATACACCCCTTTTTCCCCTGCCACCAAATTTTGCCTGGATTTAGTCTTGACACCAAATGAGCCATGTCAACTAGCCTTTGAGTTTTTTAATATAAGATCATGGGAACGTTTCTTCTTAAGGATAACACTAATAAAACTAATAAATCTACTTGAAAACCTAACTTAACTTTGTATCTAAGGGGAGAGACCCCAAATATAAATGGTGAATTATATTCGAGGAATCACCAAAAACAATCACCCGCTAACTTTTTAGATTCACAATTTGCCTAAGGCATAGGCTTCAACAGTGTTGTTGGAAGTGCGAACTAAACCCCAAGCATATCTATGTTCTTCTTGATTCTGAGGGAAAATATACAAATTCTATATTAAATTTTATATGTAGAGAGATAAAGAAATTGAATGTTGAATTTTTTTTTTTTACTTTTGGAGTATAAGCTAGCTGTGTAAGTCCTCCATATTTCAGTGTGTGCTTCGAATAAATTATTTGTAAAACTCTTTTAACTAAATTTGGTATGTAATGTAAGTTGGGGAAGACCTCATATGGATTAAAGCATGCCCCTCGAGCTTGGTATGAGAATATTGATAAGTATCTCAAATCAAGTAGCTTTGTTATCAACATTTGCCTTGAAAATGATAAGAAACCAACAATTACAATCCTCTTCGAGGGGGAAACCTCTTTTAACATTGAATACAATGATGATGCTAAGAATAGCTCTCGATGGTGTGTATAGAGGAGAAAATGCATGCAATTATAATAAAATGGGACCATGAAAGGTTCTAGCCTACATAACAATATAACGATAGAAATGTAATCACTTCATATCTAGGGACTAATAAGGGGTTTTAGGGTTATATGGTCCTTATACATTGCTTAACTTGTGCCTTTGTTTCAAACAAGTGTTGTCCTCAACACTTGACTAACTGCTAGTGGTTTTATAAGCATAAGTCATATTCTCATGCCCTATCATCCACTAGCACGTTCTTTTGTTTGATGATGTCCTCCATAATTACTGGGTTACTCGGCTGCTTAATCCTTATTTCAAGGATTGTTTTTACTTCTAGTATGATTTTCCCTTCTTCATTTATCTCTAATATACTTACCGACTACAAATGAATAGCATGATCATGATATTAAAGAGGTGGAGCACCCTTAGCCATTAATCCAAATACCTTGGGATATTTATTGACAACTTTATGGAAATCCCTTGACATATATGATATTGATGTTTGAACATTTAATGAACATAATTGTACCTTTACACCCTAGTGCCCCTTTTTGGGTAATTTTGTCATTCCATTAAATCTTATCACTTTAGAGGGTTTCCTTTGGATACCTCTTAGCTTAATTTTCTTTCCTTTTGAGGTAAATCTTATGAAGAGATCTTGAAAATTAAAGGTCATTGTTTCCAATGATTGTAACTGTTGGAACCCTAATACAACTGTAACATCCCTAGTCAAAATTCCATATAAAATTTAATAAAGGAAAAAACAAGACCATGGTCATGGGACATGTATTCCAATCTGGATGTTGGGAAAAACATCCTAGTGGGTGTCACTTTGGTTTATTATGGCTAAAGGAAATTGGTAAAGGTAATGGCAAAGGCTTTAGAAATGCAAAGAGACATTATTGGCATTTTATTTATGAAAATAAAGGAAAATAGGAGAAAAAGGAGGTGAAAGATCACAGGTTGCATGTGAGGAGAAAAATGAAGGAAAATAATGGAAAATGAAGAAATTAGAGGCCTCATTGATAAAAAGGATTCTGAGGATCAGTTGGGAAGCTTTTTGCTCAGACTTTGCCAGTTCAATTTTGGGACTCTCTCTATTCTCTCTCACACACTCTTGAACACTTAGAGTTTTCTCGGATCACTTCAGCTTTGGATCAAGAAAGGAAAATAAGGAAAAGAGGAAGGAAGGAGTAAGCAAGGAAGAGTAGGATCAAGCAACAACAATGGGATTCTTCGCAGGTATCGATTTGCATGTGTGATTTCCTTGCTATATTTTCCATGCATGGTGTTACATGTGTCTTCTTGGTTCTCTTGATGTCATTGACATGGGTTTTTCCATGTGTGACAATTCCTTCAGCCTAGCCTTGCCATTTCCAGATATCCATGGTGGTAGGTTCTCATATTTTGGTTGAGTTGGATTATTGGATGGACTCGAAGCTGAGAGGGGTGGTCTCAAGATTATTCACAAGGCCTAGGAATCCTGATTAGGATACATGGTAAAGCCTGAATGTGAACACCTTGATTGAGCCTAGGAATCCCTTGACCGGTAATGGAGGGATACATGGTAAATCTCAGTGGTGTGTACCCTTGATTGGACCTATGAATCCCGGGTTGGGATACATGATAAAGTCCAAAGGGAAAAGACCTCGTAGGCCTAAGAATCCCTTGACCGGTAATGGCGAGATACACAGTAAAGCCAAGAAGTTGAGATAGACAAATTCCTCACATTTTAGGTGGATAGATTCGGTGGCATCCACGCTTGAGTTGGCCTAGTGATCTAGTGTGGATTGTGGTAAAGCCTAGTTTTGTATGTTTATGGTTTATGGCATAGTGATCTAGTGTGTATTGCGGTAAAGCTTGGTTATATTGATGAGGGTGAGGTGGTTTAGCCTCAGGAAGCCCAGGCTGAGTTTGATTTTAAGTCTCACATTCATGCTTGGAATATGGCATAGGGGTGATTGGTTAAAAGAAAGATTTGGTTCAACCAATATATGGTCGAGTGGAACGTGGAAGTCCTAAACTTGGTTAACCTTTGCATACATTAATAAGAGGTTCTTTTCCCTTCTTCTCTCATGAGTAATGTACTGGTTTGTATGTGGATTCTATGGCTTTTGTATCCTTGGTATTTTTGTTGCTATTATGCTCGTTATGAGCATGTATTTTGATAACGATGATGTATGGCCCTCATCATGTTTTGACTTGCAATTGAATGAACAGTGAATATATGACCTAATAGATGATAATGTAGCTGATGTGATAAGGGAGAAATGCTCCTTAGCGAATCTCAGATAAGTATGAGACCCCTATGTTCATATTTGTTGTTTAAACTTGTAGATTACATATTTGTGACATGTTTGACAAAATGTCTGTCATGGATAATATGGATCCAGTCAAGTCCTTGTTCAAGTGATTGCATTTATATCATTATTCAGTTATTGTCTTTCAGTTCTGAATGTGTCATGGATTTTTGGGGAGTGCCTTGAGCCCTGGGCTTGAAAAAGTGGCACGAAAATCGAGTTCATAGGCTCAAAACTACCTGGAAAGTCTACAGTCGCATGCATGCCCATGTTGTGCAAGCGACTGGAGGGTTCCAAACACACTCTTGTCCATATCAATGGAGTAGATGGGGGATTGATGCACAAAAAGGTCAGTTTGTCTCAGGGGCTAGCCACCTAGAAGGTTTGGATGGCTCATGGGTGTCCTGTAGTAGGTGCAAAAGGTATTTGTAGTTGTGTGGTGTCAGTTCCACTTCCTTAAGGTGACCTAGGAGGTTGAATCAGATCATAGTATCCTCTCTTCGCATGTTTGCCCCAGTGGACCAGGTAGCCTAAGTAAATGTGGGAAGAGGGTGTTACAAAGTGGTATCACAACGTGGTTCACTTGTTGGACTGGATGGGTGGTGTGTGTTGGTCATGCATTCATGTCAGTTGCATTTGTGTTCTTTATGTTTGTGGACTATGTGCTTGTTGTGTATGCATGGTGGTGGTAATTGTTGTCGTTGTGTCGCCATGTAGAAGTTGATGGTGTTTTTGTTAGATTTGATCATCATGAGTACATGTCGGTTATGCATATGTTATGCATGCCATTGTCTATATTTTGTTATGTGTGCATTATTATGGGCATGGTGGTCGTGCATGAGGTCATAGTATGCATTTTAGGTCATCATGATGCTGTTAGTATCTTATGATATTGATGTGTTGGTTGAGATAGAGCAGGAGATGTAGGTCATCAAAATGAAGTTGCAACACTAGATTTTGGGGTGAGAGTAGATCGTCATACAGGTATTGTATGTTTGACATACATGTATGTTAGTTAATGGATTGTTATAAGAAGTAGGGTTACTTATATACCTGTTTGCCATTTTGTTGTTGTTGTGGTTACATGCATGGTAGATGCTAGTGAATCAGTGTGGTCACAAGTACGTGTGTCAAATAGTCATGAATGATAGTAACTTATTTTTATATGCATTGTTGTTATTGTATGATGATTATGTTATATGTTGTTGATAAGTATGTTATATGTTAACTTGTTGATTGCGATATTGATGATCATGGTATATGTTGTTGATGGGTATGTTATATGTTAACTCGTTGCTGTTATATGTTAGTTAACTTGATGATTATGGTTACTGCATTAAGATCTTGATATTATATGTATCATGTTAATTTGGATTGGCCCATGCATATGGTTAGGGTTATTACATTCATGTATGAGTCGATATATTCGTGATATTTTTTTGTATTAATCTAGATTGATTGTGCATATGTGATTGTTAGGCATGAATGGCAATTGTTTATGAGTTTATGATGTGAACATGTTAGCTAGTTACTGTTATGGATATCATGATCTTGCTTATGTTTGAGTCGATATGTTGAGAAGTTATATTGTGCTAATCTAGATTGATTGTGTAGACAAGATAGCCTCCCTTGAGATACACTAAGGTATGAGTTGGCTTATGTTGTCTACTTCGTGCTTGACTGCTTAATTATGTCGTCTATTTGGTGTTTGGGTGTTTGGTGTCTATTATGTTGTCTAGTTGATTTATCTAATATGGTATGTTTATAGTTTGTTTGAATGTTCGATTAATTGCATGATATGAGTATGTGTCTATAAGATTGTTTGAATAAATGACCTTGTTTTAAGATGGTTTTGCTAACACATATGTGTTGAGACAACTGATATGTACTTGAATGTAAGTAGGTGATAGTTGTAGCAGTATGTATTAGGATTGATGACTATGAGTTGATTGTTGATTATGACATGATTGTTAGACTTGGTAAATGTTGATTTCAAATTAATAGATGTTTTTTCTTGATCTTTGGAACATGTGGATGGTGTATTCAATTACATAGCAGCATGCTTGGCACAACAAGGTAAGATAGCTGGTATATTGTTATATTTAGTTATGCGCTGACAATTATGTGTTTATGGCAGTATGATACAAGTAATTGAATGGAAAAGAGACTGCCATGAAATCTTCAAGAGGGCTTGGGTTAAGCTTTCCTTGGGAACCATAGGGATTGAGTCATGGTGTTTGTTTCTAGTCTTATGCTTTCGGTTTTTTTTATTTGTTTTCACTTGATTTGCAGTCTTGATTGCGTCTAATGCATGATCATGCCATTTTTTTGGGGTGTCGTATTGCTATTGGTTTTCCATGGTTTTCTTCTTTTTGTTTCTTGTGCTTGCCTTTAAGGCATTGAGAGTCTTGGGAATTGGTTGGGAAACAAGGAAGGTTAATGAAGCTTGGTGCATGAATAAGGGTAGTTGAAGGTAAGAATATGATAGTCAGATGGATTGATTGGGTCCATTGTGGTAAATGGATGATGGCAGTACAAACATGAGAAAGACAATAGAAAAGGTAAAGTAAATGGATCTGAGGTGTCAGATGCCTTGGCTATGTTGGGAAATATCGTTCTCAATGTTGTGCATGGATAAAGGGAGTTCTCTTAATCTTGACCTTATGATATCTATAATTATGTTGTGATCATGATTATGTTGATGTCTATATATGTATACATTTATATATGTATATATGTCATGTATGACAGGGTCGTCATGGATCATGATTGTTTTTATGCTAATGTTTATATGTGTGTGCGTGTGTTGTTCTCTAACTGGATCATGATTTTTTAATACTAATGTTTATATGTATATATGTATGCATGTATGTCATTGTTTGACGGGGTCATGATTGTTTTATGATAATGATTATATATATGTATGTATCTATGTATCTATGTCACTGTATGACAGGGTTGTCAGGGATCATTCTTGTGGAGGAATGATTTCTTACGCGAGTGAATGACATGAAGAGGTTCTTGGTTTATAAGGAATCAAATGGGAAGAGTAGTCCTGACAAATATATGAGGCCAATATCATGTTGTTATAAATTGATATTATGTGATTGTATTATGTCTATGTTTATATTGTGATAGGTAATGTTGAAGGATACATCAACATAATGAAAGTAGTGTGATTTTCGCATGCTAGGATAAGCATGGATGGCAAAGAGACATTGGAAGCAAGGTTGCTTGGTAGAGACAGTGTGGTTTTGGATGTGCAGTGTTATTGTTGTGTATATGTTGTACATGTTGTACTTGTGATGTTGTGTACATGTGATTCTATGTATATATGATATTGTGTACATGTTTTTTTTGCAGTGCTATGTATAGATGGTGTTGTGCACATGTTTTTTATGCAATTCTATGTATAGATGGTGTTGTGTATTTGTTGTTTATGCAATGCTATGTATAGATGGCGTTGTGTACATGTTGTTATGCAATGCTATGTATAGATGGTGTTGCGTATATGTTGTTTATGCAGTGTTGGGTATAGATGGTGTTATGTACATATTAGATATGCGGTGTTGTGTACATATCGTACAAAGCGCATGTTGGATTTTCGGTGTTGTGTGCATACAATGTTATGTACATGTTGGATATGAGGTGCTATGTACATATGGTGTTTTGTGCATGTTTCATATGCGATATTGTGTACATAAGGAGTGGTGTGCATGTTTTACATGTGGCGCTATGTACATATGGTGTTGTGTGCATGATTGTACATGTGGTGTTGTGTACATGACGTGCATGTGGCACTATGTACATGTGGTGTCATTTACATGTCGTGCATGTGGTGATGTGTACATGTGGTATTGTGTACACATTGTATAGGTGGTGCAGTGTACATCTAGCGTTGTGTACACGTTGTGCAAGTGGTGTCGTGTACATGCGATGTTGTGCACAAGTTGTGCAAGTGGTGTAATGTACATGCGATGTTGTGCACATGTTGTACATATGGTATTATTGTACATGTAGTATTGTGTGCATGTCGTACATGATGTGTTGTGTACATGTGGTATTGTGTGCATGTTGTACATGTTGTTTTGTGTACGTGTGCTACTATGTATGTGCACTGTGTAGTCATTGTATTGTGACATGTGTATTCGTTGTGTTGTAAATTGTGTATGTATATGTATTTTGTTATGTTGTACATTAGGTGTAGGTGTATGTATTGTGTTGTGTCGTACATTGGGTGTAGGTGTATGTATGTGTTGTGTTGTACATTGGATGTAGGTGTGTGTGTTGTATGTCTGGTATAGGTGCGTGTATTGTATGGTGTTGTATGTCATGTGTGGTTGTATGTTTGTGATGTACAATATGTGTATGTGTATGTGGTTGAAGAGAAGAAAAGGCATTAGGTGCTTTTCGGGTGTGGAAATTTATCCAGTGTGTGTACAAAAAGAAAAAAGGTAGAAGCGAAGGATCGGTTGAAGGATAAGTGTCAATGTTTTATTTCAGTTTTATTACGCATATGCTCTATGACTTTGTTTTATAATGACTACATGTGATCGATGATTATGGTTTATGATGGTTACATGAGATCTATGATTTTGATTATGATGACTGTGTTTTGATCTAACTAGATGTGATATGCTTATATATGATGATTTGGTCAAGATGCTAGTTTGACTTGTTGTGATAGAAAGTGAATAGAATTGCAAGTGTACCTTGTTGACAAACTACCAATGAGGTATGATGTGAATTTATTTCAATTTATTGTGAATCTAATGGCAGTTATGTGCTTGGTACAGGAAATCATGGAATGCTCGGTTGGGTGGTTGGAACTAACTACAAGAATTAGTAGCAAAAGTGAAAAGGAATTGAAACATGCAACCGTATGTTGGTAAAGCACTTCAGGAGCAGGGCCATTGTAGGACACGAGTACCCAATAGTGTCCATTTATTTCCACGATCATGTTATTACTGGTATGATGGTTGAGGCAGGTATATGCCTTGGTTTTTGTATCTTCCGATGCGAGGAAGCCTTGCCAAGGGATGGATCGCCCGGGATAGGGGAATTTGGGGAACTTGGAAGGTAAGTGACTGCATGAAAGGGGATTATCAGATTTCCCGAGGGACTTTATAGCAGAGAAGGGAAGGCTGAGGAAAGCATTTTTTGGGGGGGAATTAGCATTGCTAGATGGAATCAAATGCACATTGGGAGTGTGCCCTGGAACAATGAGCTGGTAAATGTTCACTGAGAGGACAAGTGGTGTGAGATTGTAGCGTTGGACATTGGATGTAGTTTTGACTTTGGAAGTGGATTCTAGACTTCCTGGGAAGGAAGTGAAT
This sequence comes from Pinus albicaulis, assembly GCA_034641835.2. NCBI lineage: Eukaryota > Viridiplantae > Streptophyta > Pinopsida > Pinales > Pinaceae > Pinus > Pinus albicaulis. Next base: position 330,507,155 of record CM076569.1, on the reverse strand, counting down.
CTTGGTATTACTTTGAGGGTGGAGGTGTGAGCCTTTGGATTCCCTTGTTGCGGATGCAGCCATTGTATCATTTTATTTGCTGGTTAAGAAAATGTGCATATGTGCATATGTGTATATTATTGTAAATATTGTATCAAGATAGATTTATAAAGCTCCATAAATAGGAAGGTTATATGTTGGTTGAGAAAATGTGGTTGTTATTGTAAATATCGTAATGAGTTGTGTTATAAAGCTCTAGTAAAGGATATGATTATCATGTTTTTATTATGTGGTCATTGTAAATACTGCAACAAGTTGTGTTATAAAGCTCCATGGGTAGTATGTTTTTCTTTTAGCAGTTTTGTTGGTTGTAGGTGTCATTGAACAACGAGGATGGTGCTCCCCCAAGGAGGAGGGTTGTGTAACAACCCTGGTCAAAATTCCATGTAAAATTTAATAAAGGAAAAAACAAGACCATGGTCATGGGACACGTATTCCAAGTTGAATGTCAGGAAAAACATCCTAGTGGGTTTCACTTCAGTTTATTATGGCTAAAGGAAATTGGCAAAGGCAATGGAAAAGGCTTTGGAAAGGCAAAGAGTAATTATTGGCATTTTATTTATGAAAATAAAGGAAAATAGGAGAAAATGGAGGTGAAAGGTCACAAGTTGCATGTGAGGAGGAAAATGAAGGAAAATATTGGAAAATGAAGAAATTAGAGGCCTCATTGATAAAAAGGATTATGAGGATCAGTTGGGAAGCTTTTTTCTCAGACTTTGTCAGTTCAGTTTTTGGGCTCTCTCTATTCTCTCTCTCGCACTCTTGGACACAGATTTTTCTTGGAGCACTTTAATGTTGGATCAAGAAAGGAAAATAAGGCAACGAGGAAAGAAGGAGCAAGCAAGGAAGAACAAGATCAAGCATCTACATCGGGATTCTTTGCAGGTATATATTTGCATGTGTGGTTTCCTTGCTAGATTTTGCATGCATGGTGTTGCATGTGATTTTTTAGTTCTCTTTTTTTCATTGGCAAGGGTTTTTCTAGGTGTGACAGTGCTTTCAGCCTAGCCTTTCCATTTCTAGATAGCCATGGTGGTGGGTTCTCTTTCTTTGGTTGAGCTGGATTGCCGGATGGACTCGAAACTTAGTGGGGTGGTCTCAGGATTATTCACAAGGCCTAGGAATCCTGGGTTGGGATACACAGTAGCTTGAATTTGAACACCTCGATTGAGCCTAGGAATCCCTTGACCAGTAATGGTGAGATACACGGTAAATCTCAGTGGTGTGTACCCTTGATTGGGCATAGGAATCCCGGGTTGGGATACATAGTAAATCCCAAAAGGAAAAGACCTCGTAGGCCTAAGAATCCCTTGACTGGTAATGGCGGGATACACGGTAAGCCAAGAGGTTGAGACGAACAAATTCCTCACGGTTTAGGTGGAGATATCAAGTGGAATCCATGCTTGTGTTGGCCTAGTGATCCAGTGTGGATAACGGTAAAGCCTAGTTCTATTGATGAGGTTTTTGTGGTTTAGCCTTGGGAATGCCTGGTTGAGTTTGGTTTTAATTCCAACATTCATGCTTAGAATATGGCACAAGGGTGATTAGCTAAAAGAAATATTTGGTTCAACCAATCTATGGTCGGGTGGAATGTGGAAGCCCCAAACCTGGTTGGCCTTTGCATACATTGATTAGACGTAATTTTCCCTTGTTCTCTCATGAGTAATGTCTTGGTTTGTATGTGGATTCTATGGCTATTGTATCCTTGGTATTTATGTTGCTATTATGTTGGTTATGAGCATGTATTTTGATAGTGATGATGTATGGCTGTCACCGTGTTTTGACTTGCAATTGAATGAACAATGAATACATGACCTAATAGATGATAATGCAACTAATGTAATAAGGGAACAATGTTTCTTAGCTAATATCAGATAATTAAGAGACCCCTAGCTCATATACGTTGTTTAAACCTGTAGATTACATATTGTGACATCTCTGAGGAAATGTATTTCATGGCTAGTAGGGGTCTAGTCAAGTCCTTGTTCAAGTGATTGCATTTATATAATTATTACATTGTTATCTTTCAGTTTTGGAAGTGTCATGGATTTTTTGGTAGTGACCTAAGCCCTGGGCCTAAAAAAGTGGCACAAAAATTGGGGTCGCAGGCTCAAAACTACCAGGAAAAATCCCTGCTCACACGCATGACCATGCTGTGGGAGCAACTAGAGGGTTCCAGTTGCACTCTTTCCCATATCAAGGGAACGGTTGGGGGATTGATGCACAAAAAGGTCAGTTGTCTTAGAGGTTAGCCACATGGAAGGTTTGGATGCCTCATGGGTGTCCTATAGCAGGTGCAGAAGGTCTGTGTAGTTGTGTGTTGTCGGTTCCACTTCCTTAAGGTGACCTAGGAGGTTGAATCAGATCATAGTAGCCTCTCGTCGCATGTTTACCCCAGTGGACTGGGTAGTTTGGGTAAATGTGGGAAGAGTGTGTTACAAGAACATCATCATCACCCATTTGGATTGAAATCATGGGATTGTCCAACAAATACTCTCCCACATTGAGCTTAATACTATGACACTTCCCTGAGCAATTTATGGTGCCTCCATCTGCAATTATTACTTGAAACTCTGGTGTTGGATATATGAAACATTTGAGAATATTTGCTAATTCGTAATTGACAAAGTTATAGGTGCTGCCTGAATAAATCAACATTGTTACCTTTTTATTTTTGATATATCCTTCTATCTTGAGGGTTTATGGAGTATTGATGTCAACCAAGGCATGAAAATATATTGTTGGAGTATTCTCTATTAGCTCTAGATATTGCGACGATTCAAATTCTTGAAATTCTTGTGCTTCAAAGTATATGTAGAATAATTTCTTCTCACTTCATGTATGCCCCCTATTGTACTTGTTGTCACAATTGAAACATGGTCCCTTTGCTCTTATTTCATCCATTTGTTGAGGAGCCAACCTTGTCAGTTTAGGAGAGGGAGAATTATCTTCGCTATAGTTATTAGTGATTGATTTTATAATGTCCATTTTTTTACTTTCAACTTCATTTCCAGACTAAAAGCATGCTCTAGAGATTTAGGTTCAAAAATATGCACCTCATATTGGATGTTTCCTTTAAGGTTCCCAACAATAGGTCTAAACAATTATCCTTTGAAATATTCTTTACTTCAAGACTCAAATTTTGGAATTGTTGAATTTGCTCTGTAGCTAGGCCCTTTTGTTGAAGATTGACCAATTGACTAAATAATTTATTTCTCTTAATATCCCCATAATGTGTTATAAATTATTTTGTAAAAATGGACTAAGATATAACAAAATCATTTTTTCCTTTCACAAAGTCATTGATACCATACATATTGGTCTCATTCTAAAAATATGGATGCAATATTTACCTTTTGCAAGGATGTCACTTGGTGTAGATCAAAGTATTTCTCCATCTGATAGATCCATGTTATAGGATCATTACCATCAAACTTCCTCATATCGATCTTTAGAATGTATTAGTTCCTTGGTGTTGACTTGAATCCTTGATGATGTGGATCTTGATTAAGGTTATGTTATTCACAATTTGTGCTCTCCAATTGTGATAGAATACTCCTCATATTAGATTGACCCTCAACAACATGGTTTTCCTTATGTTTTTTATTTCCTTGGATCTCCATATCCATTTTAGCAAGCCTCTCCAAGAGAAGATTTTCAATCGTAATCATGGATTTTTGTATTTATTCATTATTTTCATTCATCTTCTTTTTCCATTTCTGTCTTATTTTCTTTCTTCTTCTTCTCCATTTCTCTTTTCAGTTTTTCTTGAGAACCTTATATATCCGCATTTTTCAACATACTACCATATATTTCATTAAATTCTTCTCTAATTGAGATAACCTAAAGTCTGAGTCTTCACTTTCTTCACGAATCAAGGACTAGATTTCAACGGATTTAATAGGTGTAGTAGCATTCTTTGGAGCCATGTTGGAAAATAATAATAGTACTTCTATTTATCACAAATTTCAGTCACCAAAAAAAAGGGATCTTCATATCAATAGTTAGGTCACTAGTAAGTTACGTACCTTAATTCAGAGAATATCAGAATGGTTGAAGTTTTATTGATATATATCTGGGATTTGAGCCCTTTTGGATCTGAAATTTTTTTATTTAATATTTCTATGTCTTGTCAACAGATGCTTAGCTCAAGTGGTAGGGATGGGGGTTTTCCATCCCATCCACCTAGGTTTAAGTCCCCAGAGACATGGTTTTTTAATATTCTAATATGACTTGTCAACAATTGCTTAGCTCTAGTAAGGATGGTTGTTTTCCATCCCATCCACCCAGGTTCAACTCCCTAGAGAAATTTCTCGAGATGGTAAGGCTAGAAGGATAGGCATCTCATTGGAGTCTAGGATCCTGGCGCTAGTTTTGATGGTCTTTGGACGTCTCGATCTTAGGATGAACTATGAGTTTTGAGTATATGCGGCTTGAGAGTTGTTGCATATATTTGGGTAGGTTGCTAGTTCCCTATCAAAATTTTACATTGAAAAAATATTCTAATATGTCTTTTCTACAATTCCACAAGTGAGAACGAAATTTGATGTGCCAAGTGAAAGTTATGGTAACTTTTCCAAAACTTGCTCATTTTTGGTCCCTTCTCACAAACAAATTTGTATAGCATGCCATGTGTCCAATTCTTCAAATATAATTCTAAAATGTGTACTTGAGGTACTTATGTATGTCTCCTCAAATACCTAAATATTTCATAGTCTGGAAAGTCCTAGACAAGAATATATATAAAAAATATCAAGATGACCTATTTAAAATTTATTTTAGGACTCTTCACAAACCCTAACCTCAATAGAGAATCAAATTCTGAAAACTGAACCATATTTTCTCTAATATTTATCCTTAATATGGTCTAATTTTCACTATTTAAAACCTCACATAAAAAAGTTTTTTGAAGATTCCAAACTTACCTATTTGAAACTAATTTTAGGAGATTTTAGGAACCTAGAATTCCTTATAGCATATATCTGAAATAAAAGTGAACCAAGATTTTGAAATTTGAACCAAATTTTTATCGAGATGTCACCTTAATGTGGTCCAAATTTCACGATCTGAAGTCTCACAGAACAAATTTATAGTGAAAATGGCGAACTAGCCTATTTGAGACTGATTCTAGGAACATTTAGAAACCTTAACATTCTTGGAACATATCTACAAAAATATATCGAACCGATATATGAAATTTGAAACAGAAATTACCTAAGATTTCTTCTAAATTTTCTCCAAATTTCACTATTTAAAACCTCCCAAAAAAATATTATAGTAAAAATTCCATGATGGTCTCTTTGAAGCAGTAAAACCCTAGGATCATGAGCTCTAATATCAAATATTATGAACCTTGCACCTTAAACATAAGAAGAAACCAACATTTACAATCCTCTTCGTGGGGGTAACCTCATTTTACAATGAATACAATGTACACAACAATATTTGGTGATACTAAGACTAACCCTCCTTAGTATATATATGAGACAAAGGATACAATTATAATAAAATAGGACAATGAAAGGTTATAGCCTACATAACAATATAACAATAGAAATGTAATCACTCCATATTCAGGGACTAATAAGGGGTTTTAGGGTCAATATGAGTCTTATATAGGGCTTAACAACTTTCAGGAGAAGAAAGATAAAAGATAAGAAATTATTGGTGTGGTTGTATATGTTAATGACTTAATCATTATTGGTAACAACTCTAAGCTGAATAAGGAAGAAAAATATACTTATTGTAAATAATTTTCCATGAGAAAATTGGGATTACAACATTGGTGAGGCATTGGAGTTTGATAACAATAAAACAAGATTTTCATCTCACACATAAAGTGTACTTCTAAATTGTTAATCAAGTTCAGAATGGAAAATTGCATTCCTACTAAAACACTAATGGAAGTAAACATAAAGCTTTCTAAAGATAGTATACTAGAGGTAGTTAATGAAATGTTATATTCTTAACTTGTAGAAGGATTGATATGTCTTAACAACAACCAAACCAAACATAGCTTTTGCAATCGACATGTTGTCAACATTTTAAATTGTCGTAAGGAAACACACTATAATGCAACTAAAATAGTGTGTAGGTATATCAAAGATACGTCATAGTTTGGTATTATACTTAAGAAGATTGACAATTTCATTTTGAATGATTTTTCAAATGTAGAGTAGGCAAGTAAGATGGATGAAAGAAAACCGACAACAGGTTTTGTAGTGGAGTGATTTCATGAGCAAGTAAAAAGCAACCTTCAATTACTCGTTCAATAACCAAAGCAAAATATAAACCAACATTTGGAGGAACATGTAAGAGAATATCATTATATACAATTTAAAAATTAACAAATGCAATTAACAAATTTACACTGTGATAACCATAATACAATCAAGATGACAAAATACCAACCTATCATTAAAAACAAAACATGTCCAAATTCATTATTATTACATTAAAAAGCAGGTGCAAAATAAAAATATAAAATTGATTTATATGATCTATAGAAAACATATGGCATTAGAATTGCAAAGTACAATTTAAGTAATGCATATAGAAAACATATGACATGTAAATCTTAACATATATGTTATTGAAAAGTCATTATATGATACATATGAAACATAATATACTAAGTTAAATTTTTATTTTTTATTTTTTTAAGAATTATAAAAAATATATTTATATTTTGTATGCATGTTGTTTTCCCATCATATCGAGATCCTAACTTTTAAAAAATCTAGCATATCTATATGGATCTTGGAAACTTAGGGTTTGGGTAAGGAAACAAATCAATCTTGAGGATAATATTGTTGAATAAAATAAGAAGGTTGGGGAAGTTATCACAGATATGGAGGTACAATAAGTAGCAAGCCCGAGAAAATTGATTTTGCTATTCAACATAAAAAACCAAGTAAGCTCACATATGTATAATATCTTGTTTGAAACTTGTTGGACAAAGGCTAGCTACTAATATTTTACTCAAATCTTTCGTAAATCCTATGAGTTTACTTGGCTTTTTTAAATGTTAGATCACTGAAATCTCTCTCTCTCTCTATATATATCTGTGTGTGTGTGTGTGTGTTTAGGTTGGGGTTAGTTTCATGTTGGATGTGTTGCCCACCACTTCATGGGTTATATCCCTAGGATAAATTTTTCTCCAACATGGACCTCAACTGGAAACCATCAACCCCTTGTAGCCTCCTACTAGCTCGTTGTGCCATCTCTTTGTCACCTGAGATAGACATGTGGTCCCTCGCCCATCTCATATTGATCGTATGTTTGAAGGTGGGCCTCTCGAATCTAAAGTTATGTCTTGTCATTTGGTAATTGAGTATTGGGTTTGTTATCACCCTAGTAATTCTCAGGTTTTGGGATGGGGATTTTTGTAGTTAAGAAAACCAAGGGTAACCAAGAACCGCTTTGGGAATTCAGGATCTAGCCTTCCTGAACTCCAGAGAGGGATCTCTCCTAAAGATTTATCTTTGTTTTGGTAAAGGGTTTTAGGCTAGCTATGAGTGAACAGTGAGACTTGTTTTGTAAGAGTGGTGAGAATAAAAAGTGTTTCAGGGTAAACCAGAAGGATCTACCAGAACATTGGGCTATGGAGTCAACTTTCTAGGCAAGTAGAGCTAAGAAATAAGACTTAAAGATGCAAATGTACTAAGGGCAGGATAGATGACCTTCGAAGGATTTGAATAGGCTTTGTTGATGGAATGGGTGAAATCTGAACAAAAGGGCACTTAAGAATCCTTAAGTTACAGACAAGAGGATTGAAGGAGGGGATCAAACTGGGACTTAGAGCAATTAAGAATTATATAGTCCGGTTATCAAGAAGAAAACATAAAAATGCCAACTAGTTTAAAACAGGGAGCTTGTTATCACTAATCCTGTTTAAATTCTCCTCAGTTGATCATTACAGAATAGAAACACATTAAATGAATGTCTGTAAACTTTTAAAGGAAAACACTGAAAACAGGAAAAATACGAGACTTATCTTGTCACCATGAGAATCCTTAGTTATGATGTCTCTAATCTCGTTTCCAGTCTGCTGCTTCGCTAATTGACTCACACCAACTTCAATATGTCCAAAAAAATGATAATAGTAGTCTTGAGAAATTTTATTCCACACAAAATACTTCAAGGAGTGAAGTATTTATACAAATTCTAAACTAAAATATCTTGAAAAATATCAAGATTGGTTTACAAAATATCTCTAACTGTTTTACATAAATATAACTTAAGTAAAGGACACTCAAGACTAATGAATCTATTTGGCACTATTTCTTATGGATAGGTGACGACTAAGAGGAGAATTCGAATTTTATCCAACTCTTAGTTGATGATGAGGCATCTAAGTCACTAACTGCTTCCTTTCTTTGTGCAATTCTGCTCCAACAATTCTGCAAACTTGGGGTCCAATGATATCTTTTTATTTCTGAATACGTAATAGATGTGTAAAAAGTGAAAGAGGTTATTTTATATTAATATGTTGGTGAGATAAACCTCTTTCAGTTTCCTAAAATTCCTCTCCAGCTGTGCAAAATAGGTTCTACAAAAATATGTGTAAAACAGAGTTTTACAGAGTCTGAAACATATGCTGTAAAGATTTGCATGTATCTCTTGTTCTGTAATGACTATGAAAAAAGTGAGATAGGTTTTTGTAGATGGGTCCTTTAGGAACAACAATGTCCTTTCGTTTTATAAAATGTAATTCTGATTTTCCACAATCGTCTCTGCAAAATGATTACTTAACAGGAATTTTCTACAAAAAGTGCTCTCCAATATTGTTTAATATTTCCCAATCCATAATGGCTGTTAGAAAAGTGAGAGAGGTTTTTGTATATGGACCTCGTAAGAACATAAACCTCCTTCATTTTTGCAAAATTCATCTTGGATTGGTCACAATATGTTCTGCAAAACAATGACTTAAACATGAATTTCTGCAAAAATGTTCCTTCTTGTTGTGTTTTCATTTTTTCACCTTTTTGTTCTTTTAACTGTTTTACTTTCACTTTGGATAAACTTCATTGTTGGTGAAAGCATTTTCATTTCTTTTTACCATTTTACTGCCTCTGTATTTACTTTTATTGTTCACCTTTGACTGCTCTGTAACTTTGTTTTGACTTTTCACTCTGACTTTTACCTGATACACTTTATCCACTGATACTCTTTAACTATTATGATTTTCTTTATTCCTGTGAATTCTGATTTCATTTTTATCATTCATTGTGCAAATTTAATCATTCTGATCTCTTTCTGACTTGATTTTACTCTTTCTTTGTATACAAAATTGTTTGTTGAATGAAGCTTTTGAATTAAAATCTGAGAAATTGGAGCAAACAATTTTGTCAACTAGTATTGAAACTGTTGGCCCAATTTCTTATTCTGACAATAACCTGCAAAAATAAACCAATTTTTTAATGAAACAGAAGTCTGCAAGAAGGTGATTGAAGTCTCTTGAAAGACCTGTGGAATGAGATCAATCTGTGGAGGTTTAATTGTGTTTTTTAGGCATTGTTAGGCTTACTTCCGCAAGTTTAAATAGTTTGCAGGAGTGTTTCAGTTTAACAGAGGGAATTTTGAGCAATTATTGGGTAAAGATAGTCTTAATGGGTATTTTAGTGCTCAATTAGGAATCTAAGAGATGAAAAACTGGGTTAAGACATGAATCAAGGGTTTCCTAAATGGTTGAGACTATAAAAGATGACTTGTTAGGAGATATGTAGGTTCAAAGACCTTTTCAAGCCATGGAATGTTTTTTCAAGGGTTTATACTAAAGATTGAACTTAAAATATAGGCTTTTGATGTCGATATGTTGTAGTTGAAAGGTGTCTTTGGCCTTCAAACAGAGATTATGTTGGTCAAAATGGAGCTTTCAGGCGTGAAATGGGTCTTTTAGGTACAAAATAGGCACACAGAGGGTAAACATCGGATTCGCGAGCCGAAAAGGATTTACCAGAAGTTTACCAGTCGGGCGGAGCTTATAACGTTCACATAAACCTTATAACAAAGGTTTTAACCTTTATTATAAACCTTATAAAACGTAATATTGGTGAGTTACATATCTGGCAGGAAAATTTTATTGTTTGAACTGTGGAAAATTGCTGGTGGTTTTCGCATTGGATGCAGGCGGTAAGCTGTTTTTGGCTTTTGGAACGCGATCAAATGAAAAGGGGACACATAGCATTGGGTTGTATTGGAAAACAACTTTTATCGCGTGATTTTCATAAAACATGGGTCGGGCACTTTATTTGCGCGATATAAGTTTCGGGCTGTCGGATCTGACATCGGAAAGCGAACGATTAGGATTAAATGAAAAGATGCGGGGAAAGTATAGTGGGACCAGGGCATCGATTATTGACTATTGATCTAGCGGATGGAAGATCAATGGTGATCGCTTAACGCGATGAGCTGTGGTGTGGTTGGGGACTAGAGCTGTCGGGTTACATATGAATCGTTAGATATTAATAGTAAATGTAGATCCAACGGTTGACATACGACGCGATGGGAAGGTTAAGATTATGAAATAGAACTATCGTGTTTAACAAGAATCGTTGGATTGTGAAGGGATGATCAGACGGCTATAAAGCAGCGCGATAGGATGTGAAGAGATATGGGGATAAGAATATCGCGTTTGTTTGGAGTCGTAGGATAAAATGAGTGTTAGGGATCAGAGGGTCAATATTGAATCCGATAGCTGAAAGATATATGAAGGTTTTTATATATAAAACAGGCTTTATACATAAAAAAAAGGTGGTCGAGAGGGGTAAAAGGGCTTTGAACCAGGGTTAATATTTGTGGAGATGGGATATATATCGCGGGGAAATGGTTAGGTTATAGTTTTAACCTTGGTTAAAGGGAGTCGGGAAATAAACAAAGGAATGGGTTTTGAAGTTTAGTTTAAACAAAACTTCAATATTTTTGTTTTAAACACATAATTAAACATGTTTAAAGGTTTTTTCATATATTTATTATATAGTAAATTAAATCAAAATGATTTAACTACCATAGGGGGCGGGATATTTATATAACAATATATTTAACCAAAAGGGGGTATAAAGTGGGTATTTTATTTAAACATGTGGAAATAAATAACTTTGGCTAAAGTTATAATAAATGGGTTTTTGGGGCTATTATATAAAAGGGAGTTATATAATATAGAAAATGTTATTTCTATAAGGAGTTAATATATAAGTTAAAGTTAATATGAAAATGGGACAATGTATACTCAAAATACATAAACATAATCAAGTAAAGTGAAGTTTTAAAAGACAAATTTGCATCATACTAATCTCATCACTTTAACTTATGATAAAATGTAATTTTGAGGGTTTAATGCGTGGTGAAGGAAATTAGTCAAATGGGAATTATAATATCTTTAAGTAAAAATGAGGTTTTACTTAGGATTATTCAAGGGGATGAATGCATGAATGGAAAATGATGTAATTTTAGGGATTAATATAGACATTTAACATTTTCCACTGATCAGCCATAGAGCCTTGGGTCCGGTCCCAACAAAAGTCAAGGAAATGCCTTGAGCCTTTCTGACTAATAGTTTAGAATGGTTAATGGCTATGGGAAGGGGAAGTCAATTATTAGCAGCCCTGGTGAATGATATTCACATTGATTCTTCTCACCTTCTTCTACCTACCCAACTTACCATGCTAACATTTATTCTTCCATTTCTAGTAAGGTGCATTTGAGGTAGCAACCTTTACAGCATTTATTCTTTCTGAAAGAAAATAAAACTATCTAATTCTACACTTATTTCATCCATGAATCCAGATTAAACTGTTGGATTCACTTTATTTCTCTACCTAACTACTGAATTGTCATGATTAAACTGTATGACAATTCTTTATTCTCTATCTAAAACATTTGAAATTGAAAAGTGACAAGTCAATATTAAATTGTTCAACTCATCACAGACTATGGCATTTATTGACATTCTGCCATAGTTAAAAGGTAAAAGTAGTGGCATTTAGACTTGCACACTTTCATGTTTTATTGAATTTTATTTTGGGGTCTTTTATTTTTCTAAGTCCTTTGATTTTTCTTTTAGGACTTTTTACCCTCTTTTTGATTTTTTTTTACAAAATATGTGAATACAACTTGTAGAAGGAAAAGTATGTAAATATTTACAAGATTATCAATAGTCAAGTCAAAATTATAAATCTTATATTTATAGGTTGCTAACATCGGCTTCACATGGGGATGGCATCTCCTTGTGAGATGTCAAGAACACCGTTGACTAGTAGCCTTCATCTTTGACCTTTGATGATCTTAGTAAGTGTCTTCTGCAAACTAAAATCTGATATGAAACTAAAACAACACACAACAATTTTCAAACCAACTTATAAATCTTAAACTTTTTAGGACCTCATCCTTGGCTTTAAATCTTAATGAAAAAACTAGCTGAAAATTAAAAACTAAAAAAAATGCTCAAAATTATGAGCTTATTGGCACTCATCTACCTACTCTAATCTACTAAAAGTCTTATTGAATCAGGTAATACAAAAATTCCAATGAAGCCAATCAAGTAGCTGTAAAAATAAATGGATAACTTGATTGTTTGTGATCAAAATTGGAAGTATATTATGATCATGTGCCTTTATAATAAATGATATGATGTGTAAAGGCAACTTTTGATGTATTTTATCCTTATAGAGAAAACACGTTTGCAGATTTGGGCTAAAAAGATTCTCCATATAATCTAATATAGGATCAATAAAATCATGATGTATGTTATTTACTTCTAGGCCTTCAATGACTAATAGTTCAGTGGAATTATGAATATTAGACCATGAAACTATTTCTTCAGTCTTGTATTTGAAAGAATAATCATCTTCAATATGCAATTCAAAAGGTATTACAATTTCTTCTTGCTTTGGAGAAGGAAGATTTTCAAAGAAACTTTTAGGATTTCAGAAATTGTATGACTGAATTTGAGAATGCAAAAGTTTGATTTCATTTTCATAATTTTCAAAAATTATATCAAGAAACCATTTTTTAATTTGAGGAGAACATTTTCTTGATTTAAAAATAATAAAGAGAACTTTTAGAAAATCTTCATCAAATTGAAAATCTAATATCTCATTCTTCAAACTAGCTAGTGTTTGTTCTGTGAAGTTATCTTGAATTTGAAGAACATAATTATCAGCATACCGATCATACTTAGGCAAATCCCCCAAAAAAGGAATGTCATCAATCACATACATTAGATCAATAGAATTTATTTCTGGCAATCCTGATAAATTTGGATTAGTTTGATTGCATTCTATTTGAAAGTCATTCTTTTGTTCAATAGGAGTGTTATCAAGCAATGGGCATTTTTGGGAGGGTAGAATAACATGAGCATCAACCTGTTCTTCTGTCTCTTCATGGATAAAAAATTTAGTACATTCATCAACATTAAAAGAAGTAGAAACAATTTCTTCATTATGTAAATATTTTGAGGATGGTTGCATGTTTAGAAGCAAATTGATTTCTTCTTCGGTGAGGGGGGGTGGGAATCTTTGAATTCTTAGATTGAAATGAAAATTATTTTTTCTCTTATCTAAAAGTTGATCATGAGGTTGAATATTTTCTTTAACTCCATTGAAAACATTAAATGAAACATCATTTGTTAATACAGAGGGGTTTTGTGGATCTTGATTCATCTCCTAATCTATTTCATCTTTGTTTAACTCCTCTTGATTATTATGACATTTAACTTGAGAATGAAAGTTCTTGACTTCTTCTAATAAATCTTTAGGATGCCAATTTCCAAAATCTTCATCAATATTTTTAAGGTAATGTATAAGATCTTCAGCTTGATCACAACAATTTTCAGCTAATGATAAAGATGGAAAATCTTCTTTGTAATGCTCATAGAATACCTTATGAAAATCTTTTAGAGAAAACAAACTTGCAGGTTTGAGAGCTTCGTACCATTTCCTTGCTTTTCCTTCTAAGGTTGCCATGAATATCTTCATGAGGCAATCCTCATGCCAATCAACCTTCAATATTGATGAGTGTATATGAAATTTAATGAGATGTAGTAAAGGATCATCAATATTCTCATCTTGAAACATGGGCAGATTTTCAACCCAATTTACCTTCGGTAGTTTGTGTGGAAATCCAGGTATGTGATCTCTGCTCATGGGAGCATATCTTCGTTTTATTCTTGGATCATCTTGAAAATCAGCCATAACAAAAGGCCACGGTATCTGTAAAACCAAGTTATATCCTTATATAAAATACAATACATATTGAAAAACTTTCTTAACGAGAAAGAACATAATGTCTTGGATTAAGATCCAAGTTGAAAGCGTGATCTTTCCATATTGTTCTTACAGGTTCATTCCTCCAGTGGAGTCTTGATTGTGAAATTGGTGTGGAGTCGCCAGGTAGATGATTTTAACCTCTATATGTCTGATCATTGTCCACCATCATAGATCAGATCTAAACTTGTAAAATATCTCTGAAGAAAAGGTTAGTTTCCTCAGTAGAGTTGTCATTATATTACCCACAACCTTTAAACTTAATCTTAAAGTAGAAAAGATATGTTTTAAAAATATTCCTCTAAGATTAAACTTAAAACTGGAGAATGGTTAGTTCCCCAGTATGGTCGCCAGTATGTTATCACCCTAGTAATTCTCAGGTTGTGGGATGGGGATTTTTGTAGTTAAGAAAACCAAGGGTAACCAAGAACCGCTTTGGGAATTCAGGATCTAGCCTTCATGAACTCCGGAGAGGGATCTCTCCTAAAGATTTAGCTTTGTTTTGGTAAAGGGTTTTAGGCTAGCTATGAGTGAACAATGGGACTTGTTTTGTAAGAGTGGTGGGAATAAAAAGTGTTTCAAGGTAAACCAGAAGGATCTACCAAAACATTGGGCTATGGAGTCAACTTTCTAGGCAAACAGAGCTAAGAAATAAGACTTAAAGATGCAAATGTACTAAGGGCAGGATAGATGACCTTCTAAGGCTTTGAATAGGCTTTGTTGATGGAATGGGTGAAATCTGAACAAAAGGGCACTTAAGAATCCTTAAGTTACAGACAAGAGGATTGAAGGAGGGGATCAAACTGGGACCTAGAGCAATTAAGAATTATATAGTTTGGTTATCAAGTAGAAAACATAAAAATGCCAACTAGTTTAAAACAGGGAGTTTGTTATCACTAATCCTGTTTAAATTCTCCTTAGTTGATCATTACAGAATAGAAACAAATTAAATGAATGTATGTAAAATTTTAATGGAAAACACTGAAAACAGGAAAAAGACGAGACTTATTTTTTCGCCACGAGAATCCTTAGTTATGATGTCTCTAATCTCGTTTCCAGTCTGCTGCTTCGCTAATTGACTCACACCAACTTCAATATGTCCAGAAAAATGACTATAGTAGTCTTGAGAAATTTTATTCCACACAAAATACTTCAAGGAGTGAAGTATTTATACAAATTCTAAACTAAAATATCTTGAAAAATATCAAGATTGGTTTACAAAATATCTCTAACTGTTTTACATAAATAGAACTTAAGTAAAGGACACTCAAGACTAATGCATATATTTGGCACTATTTCTTATGGATAGATTATTACTAAGAGGAGAATTATAATTTTATCCAACACTTATTTGATGATGAGGCATCCAAGTCACTAACTGCTTCCTTTCTTTGTGCAATTCTGCTCCAACAATTCTGCAAACTTGGGGTCCAATGATATCTTTGTATTTCTCAATCCGTAATAGATATGTAAAAAGTGAAAGAGTTTATTGTAGATTAATATGTTGGTGAGATAAAGCTCATTCCGTTTCCTAAAATTCCTCTCCATATGTGCACAATAGACTCTGCAAAAAGATGTGTAAAACAGAGTTTTACAGAGTCTAAAACATATGCTGTAAATATTTGCATGTATCTCTTGTTCTGTAATGATTGTGAAAAACGTGAGATAGGTTTTTGTAGATGGGTCCTTTAGAAACAAAAACCTCCTTCCGTTTTGTAAAATGCGCTTTTGATTTGCCACAATCGTCTCTGAAAAATAATTACTTAACAGGAATTTTCTGCAAAAAGTGCTCTCCAATATTGTTTAATATTTCCCAATCCATAATGGCTGTTAGAAAAGTGAGAGAGGTTTTTGTAGATGGACCTCGTAAGAACATAAACCTCCTTCAGTTTTTCAAAATTCATCTTGGATTGGTCACAATATGTTCTTCAAAACAATGACTTAAACATGAATTTCTGCAAAAATGCTCCTTCTTGTTGTGTTTTCATTTTTTCACCTTTTTGTTCTTTTAACTGTTTTACTTTCACTTTGGATAAACTTCATTGTTGGTGAAAGTATTTTCATCTCTTTTTACCATTTTAATGCCTCTGTATTTACTTTTACTGTTTACCTTTGACTGCTCTGTAACTTTGTTTTGACTTTTCACTCTGACTTTTACCTAATACACTTTATCCACTGATACTCTTTAAGTGTTATGATTTTCTTTATCCCTGTGAATTCTGATTTCATTTTTATCATTCATTGTGAAAATTTCATCATTCTGATCTCTCCCTGACTTGATTTTACTCTTTCTTTGTATACAAAACTGTTTGTTGAATGAAGCTTTTGAATTAAAATATGAGAAATTGGAGCAAACAATTTTGTCAACTAGTATTGAAATTGTTGGCCCAATTTCTTATTCTGACAATAACCTGCAAAAATCAAACAATTTGTTAATGAAACAGAGGTCTACAAGGAGGTGATTGAAGTCTCTTGAAAGACCTGTGGAATGAGATCAATCTGTGGAGGTTTAACTCTGTTTTTTAGGCATTGTTAGGCTTACTTCTGCAAGTTTAAACAGTTTGCAGGAGTGTTTCACTTTAACAGAGGGAATTTTGAGCAATTCTTGGGTAAAGATAGTCTTAATGCGTATTTTAGTGCTCAATTAGGAATCTGAGAGATGAAAAACTGGGTTAAGACATGAAACAAGGGTTTCCTGAATGGTTGAGACTATAAAAGATGACTTGTTAGGAGATCTGTAGGTTCAAAGACCTTTTTAAGCCATGGAAATGTTTTTTCAAGGGTTTATACTAAAGATTGAACTTAAAATAGAGGCTTTTGATGTCGATATGTTGCAGTTGAAAGGTGTCTTTGGCCTTCTGGTCAAAATGGAGCTTTCAGGCGTGAAATGGGTCTTTCAGGTACAAAATAGGCACACAGAAGGTAAACATCGGATTCGGGAGCCGGAAAGGATTTACCAGAGGTTTACCAGTCGGGCGGAGCTTATAACATTCACATAAACCTTATAACAAAGGTTTTAACCTTTATTATAAACCTTATAAAACGTAATATTGGTGAGTTACATATCTGGCGAGAAAATTTTATTGTTTGAACTGTGGAAAACCACTGGTGGTTTTCGCGTTGGTTGCAGGCGGTAAGCTGTTTTTGGCTTTTGGAACGCGATCAAATGAAAAGGGGACACGTAGCATTGGGTTGTATTGGAAAACAACTTTTATCGCGTGATTTTCATAAAACATGGGTCAGGCACTTTATTTGCGCGATATAAGTTTCGGGTTTTCGGATCTGACATCGGAAAGCGAACGGTTAGGATTAAATGAAAAGATGTGGGGAAAGTATAGTGGGACTAGGGCATCGATTATTGACTGTTGATCTGGCGGATGGAAGATCGACGATGATCGCTTAACGCGATGAGCTGTGGTGTGGTCAGGGACTAGAGCTGTCGAGTTACATATGAATTGTTAGATCTTAATAGTAAATGTAGATCCAATGGTTGACATACGACGTGATGGGAAGGTTAAGATTATGAAATAGAACTATCGCGTTTAACAAGAATCGTTGGATTGTGAAGGGATGATCAGATGGATATAAAGCAGCGCGATAGGATGTGAAGAGATTTGGGGATAAGAATATCGCGTTTGTTTGGAGTCGAAGGATCAAATGAGTGTTAGGGATCGGAGGGTCAATATTGAATCCGATAGCTGAAAGATATATGAAGGTTTTTATATATAAAACAGGCTTTATACATAAAAAAAATGTGGTCGAGAGGGGTAAAAGGGCTTTGAACTAGGGTTAATATTTGCGGAGATGGGATATATATCGCGGGGAAATGGTTAGCTTATAGTTTTAACCTTGGTTAAAAGGAGTCGGGAAATAAACAAAGAAATGGGTTTTGAAGTTTAGTTTAAACAAAACTTCGATACTTTTGTTTTAAACACATAATTAAACATGTTTAAAGGTTTTGTCATATATTTATTATATATTAAATTAAATCAAAATGATTTAACTACCATAGGGGGCGAGATATTTATATAACGATATATTTAGCCAAAAGGGGGTATTTTATTTAAACATGTGAGAATAAATAACTTTGGCTAAAGTTATAACAAATGGGTTTTTGGGGCTATTATATAAAATGGAGTTATATAATATAGAAAATGTTATTTCTATAAGGAGTTAATATATAAGTTAAAGTTAATATGAAAATGGGACAGGGTATACTCAAAATACATAAACATAATCAAGTAAAGTGAAGTTTTAAAAGTCAAATTTGCATCATACTAATCTCATCACTTTAACTTATGATAAAATGTAATTTTGAGGGTTTAATGCTTTCATGTGGTGAAGGAAATTAGTCAAATGGGAATTATAATATCTTTAAGCAAAAATGAGGTTTTACTTAGGATTATTCAGGAGGATGAATGCATGAATGGAAAATGATGTAATTTTAGGGATTAATATAGACATTTAACACTTTCCACTAATCAGCCATAGAGCCTTGGGTCTGGTCCCAACAAAAGTCAAGGAAATGCCTTGAGCCTTTCTGACTGATACTTTAGAATGCTTAATGGCTATGGGAAGGGGATGTCAGTTATTAGCAGCCCTGGTGAATGATATTTACATTGATTCTTCTCACCTTCTTCTACCTACCCAACTTACCATGCTAACATTTTTTCTTCCATTTATAGTAAGGTGCATTTGAGGTAGCAACCTTTACAGCATTTATTCTTTCTGAAAGCAAATAAAACTATCTAATTCTACACTTATTTCATCCATGAATCCAGATTAAATTGTTGGATTCACTTTATTTCTCTATCTAACTACTGAATTGTCATGATTAAACTGTATGACAATTCTTTACTCTCTATCTAAAACATTTGAAATTGAAAAGTGACAAGTCAAGATTAAATTGTTCAACTCATCACAAATTATGGCATTTATTGACACACTGCCATAATTAAAAGGTAAAAGTAGTGGCATTTAGAATTGCACACTTTTATGTTTTATTGATTTTTCTTTTGGGGTCTTTTATTTTTTCTAAGTCCTTTGATTTTTCTTTTAGGACTTTTTACCCTCTTTTTGATTTTCTGATTTTTTTTTTTTTTACAAAATATGTGAATACAACTTGCAGAAGGCAAAGTATGTACAGATTTACAAGATTATCAACAGTCAAGTCAAAATTATGAATCCTATATTTATAGGTTGCTAACAGGGTTTACTTATCATAAATACTTTTGGGCATGGATTGATGG
Organism: Pinus albicaulis; assembly: GCA_034641835.2. NCBI lineage: Eukaryota > Viridiplantae > Streptophyta > Pinopsida > Pinales > Pinaceae > Pinus > Pinus albicaulis. The sequence goes on along the minus strand of CM076569.1, from coordinate 330,487,603 downwards.
GGGGATTTGGCGGAAAGAGTGGGCTTAGTCTGCACTCCTATCCCCTTGATATCTTTTGGGTTCTACCCTTGCATCTTAATCCCTTGGGATCTCCTTTATTAACCATTTAGTTCTAGGGTGGTACTACTTGGGAAACCCTGACTTTGGGTGCGTTGTCCCGCTCCTTTATCTGCATGTATTACTCCCCTTCCACTCATTATACTCCCATTCATCATTTCTCCCACCTGGGTCCACATAGTCCCCATGGGTCCACATGGGGTCAACCTCCCTATACCCTTGCCCCCACCTTGGGTCAGATCTAGAATGATGCCCCAGAGGTTGAAGTTGCTAAAAGAAAAAGAAAAGGCATAATTGGCCACACTTAACAGGAAATTGTACTAGAAAATCCAAAAGATGGCTGGGACAAAAATATAATTAGCACGTGGGAAAAAGCTAATGCAAGAGCTCTGCCCCTTACCAATGGCCATCACCCTGGTTTCATAGGCCATAGATGAGCCTCCTTTGTCATACAAGAACCCATGATTGTCCCAAAACCCTAGAGCGCAATGAACTGCCCTACCTTAAAAGAGGTAATCACTGTTATATCTAACACATCTTGCTCTTATCATTGAGCCCTGAGCAGTTAATTAAAGAAAAATCATAAAAGGAAAAAGGCATATAAAGAAGGGTGGAAAAATCAAGGCCGAGACACCTCATGTACCAAGATTTCTCCCTCCTACACATTATATACCCTAGTGTGGGTCTCCCCTTATGTGGTTGCCCTTATGCCCCAATATGTGGCCCATGATATCCCCTCTCATTCCCTACTCCATTTCACTTATTTGTCACTTACCGCCCCCATTCAAGGATGTACATTGGACCTAATATACCTTTTAAAGGTTGAAACCACTAAATAAGGTGCATGGCTAACCCCCTTTGGAGTATGGAGACACTAACACATGCCAAAGCCCACTACAGAAGGGCACACCATTGTGAAGTGTCCACTTTGTTGTCCATGATTTGTAAGCTCTTTTAAATGATTATTCTAATGACTGGTTGTACTAGAAGCCTGGGGGTGCATTGGATCTTATACAGGATTGCAGGTGGTTTCCATTTGGGTTTGGTCTCCCTATATGGGATCCTAACCCCCAAAGAGCTACATTGTCGCACACAGGGTGTGTAGAGAGCCATGGGCCTCCACAATAGCAAACATACACTCCACAAATCCTCATTGATGTTCAATGACTACTAGCGATCCACTTTTGGGATGATGGTGATGTGCTTGGTACACTATGCCCAACAAGACCCATAGGAGCCCCACACTCTTAGTAGGTGTACTAGGACGTGTACGATGTCATGGTAGCTTTCAATCCATCACTCGAGCCCTTGCGAAGGATCTACAGGAATCTATGATTCATATGGAGACCCATGGGGTCATTTTTGTGCCCCCGCGCCCACTAGGAGCATCACAGATCTACTACTTGGAGAACAAGGGGCCACCCCCTTTTCCATCATATTTCGAGGAATTTATTCCTCATTATGGCACTTCAGGACATTATTATGCCTTTGGAGGTCCCCACTACATGTATATATTATTATTTGGCCCATGTGATGCTTACTTTTTCCATTTATGAGCTAGTTTGGTGGGCTTGTCACCAATAGGGGTTTTATTTGCACATTATTTTATCATTAGGGGCTAATGTAGGCCCATAGGCTAATTCGAACTCCTTAGGAGGGTATATATTGATGTTATCTATTTTCATTTGGATCATCACTTCACTTGGGATCTCTCTACTCTTAGAGAATTTCACATTTCTTGGAGGATCATTTTGGATAAATGGATGAATTTTGATGTATGGATTTGGGCCATTTTGATCTTGGAGCTTCGTTTTTTTGCAAATGTGATGTTGTTTGGATATACTCTCTAACACTGTAAGTAAATTTAAATTATATATTATTTTCACTGCATACTGTTGAACCTCATTATAATTAGGGCTAGTTGCAGCATCATTGGAATGTGGAATTGAGTGTCTATTTAGATTTTTTAATGTATGGGCCATTGTTAGATGAATGAAATGTCCTAGAGATTGTTTTATTTTGATAATATTTCACTATTTTCAAGAAGTTTAAATGCTTGAAGGTCACTTTTCTTCTTTTTTCCTTAGCATTGGACGAAGTTGACTTTCTAAGCCTCCTTGATCAAGAAGTCGAGTTCTCAATCATTATCATCCTTGACACCATAACCCCAAGGGAAATAGGCACTGGTACCTCAAAAGGGTGGTCATTTGCCTCTCCTTTTTCACCTTTTTCCCATTTTCCCCAGGTCTAGCCCTGATAGGTCACCTAGGGCATCAATTTCCCGAGAATATACCCACAGAAAAAATTCGATCTCTTAGAGGCTATTGCGTTGATGGATCCCATCCCTCCCCTCTGAATTCGAGGCAATTCTTACAGTGGAATCTCAGGGAATCTCAAGCTCTAGTTCTAGGACCAAATTTTTCCTAAGAATCCCCATGGCTAGACCCTAGCAAGATCAATTCAACCTTTTGAAGAAAAATTTATTGTTTGATCCTTTCCCCTCACCTTGTTTAGGGTAGGAACATCATTGGTTGCTATATTCCATCCCCAAACCTGAGTTGGGTCCACTTGGTCCCGTGTGGTGTTGTTTCCTATCAAAGGTAAACCATCAAGGGATATTTGGGAAACCAATTTCATATAGGATTTTAGGGATTCGAAAGTACCTCTTCAGGTTGTACCTCTCTCCCTTATCCTCATCCCATCTCCATTGGAAGGCAAGGCCCTTGCTTAAAAAACAAGCATGTATCATTCTTCACCCCTCCTTGGGAAAGAGTTACTGGGATCACTTCATACATATCCATTGACATATCCTTTATAAGTGGCTTCCCAAAAATATCGGGACACCTCCCATCCCTAAAAGTATGTAAAGAGTAGGGAGTCTTAGCCATGGTGATAGTGGACAAAGCCTCCATCGTTGCCCTTAGTCTAGCAGTTGTCCTATTAGGATCCCCCTTTAGGCCCCTTGCTGGTTTGAGTAGTAAATATCTACTCAATTGTAAGATGATATCAACAAGATTGTGCAAAACTCGGTTTAGATGCCCCTTGCGAAGCTATAACCTCCACAATTGGCTCCCATCCTCAACCACTCCCCATAAAATTTCAACTTGAGAATTGATAACGACTAAATCCCACACAAACCAAACTACACGTCATGGATTATATATATATATATATAAACTTGATTCATACCTGAAATGTGCCTAATATGCTTATGTGTATCTTGCAGCGCCCTTATTATACGTGCAACAGGCATGGTATTACACATTCAAATATTTGTCTGGCTGACTATTATTTGTGTTTGACCAAAAAAAAATTGTAGCTTGTCCATAGTTTAATATTACACATTAAATTTTATTATTTTAATTTATTTATTTTTACTTTGATTGGCTACACTCTTATTATATAATCATTACATATCTACAATTGGATTTTGCATTGGCGCTTCCTCTGGACTGATCGTCTCTGCAGAGGGGAAAGTTTTCCTTCCTCACTATGCACATGGTGAATTGTTCAATTGTAGATTTTGGAATCCTCCCAACAACAAAAGTAACACAATGAACTTGCTATTATCCATAGAATTCCAAAATATTCCAAAAATTTGCTAACTATATAAATTCAACATAGTTTTTAACACTAATTTCAAGTTACCAACTCGATTTTTGAGAGGAAAAGGCCAACAATTGGAAGATGGCCACAAGTTACCAACTCGATTTTGATTTTCCATTAAGATTTGGTCAGTCGTGTGGCAACGATTGGTATTACAATATGCAGAGGCTAGAAAAGGGAATGTGTTGTTGTAAAACTCGTCTTCAACTGCCAATTCATAGGGAGTATCAACATTTCAATATGAATCAAAAGTTTCCATGGCAGGGTTTTGAGGTAACATGGCATGACAACACCAACATATATCAAAGTTGTGAAGCGTGTTTGAACAATAATAGGAGATGTGGTTACAGAATGCAGAAACCAAAAACATTTATTTTCTTTTGTCCCGACGGTAATGCATATCCAAACAAGTGCCCTGACCATGGTGAGTTTCTTGATCCAATTTTGTCATTACTAATTATTCACTAAATTTAACTCACTCGATTGCAGATTCAAGAAATACGTCAGAAACAAATAAAAGCGAAGTAGCTTCTCTCCATTAAATTATGAAAAAATCTGGTTGTGGGTTCAAGGAATATTTTCAAAATCCTACAATAACTTCACTATTGTCCATTAAATTTTGAAATATTATTTAAAATTCATTAGATTGTAAAATATTCTCAAAATATTTTAAATTGATTGAGCTTCTCCCTATTAAATTTTGAAATATTCCCAAAATATCTTGAATTAATCCCTAATCTATCATTCTATACTTCTCTATTTTACCAATATACTCTTGAATCAAGTTACATATATTCTATATTTTCCCGTAAAAGTTATAGATCCTTTGCAGGTACTAAATATACAAAAGATTGAAATATGTCGCTGATTGCAACAATAAATATATATTCTTCCTATTTAGTATCTCTAATTTAACAACAAGGTGAATTTAAATTTTAATTCCATTAACATATATTAATAGGGTTGAAAGAGTAACAAGAATATGTTCATCCCACCCCAAGTTACTTCCTTGCCGGAGTTGTAGCGGCAGCTATAGCAATAGCAATAATGCTTGCAAGAAGAGAAACCCGCCTCCTCAAATATCACAACCTCCTATGCACCCAAAAGCTTTGTACTTCGAGTGAAAAATATTTCTCCATTGATATTGGAGTTTAGATTTGTACATTAGACTAGATTTAGTGAGTACATGTCTTTGAATCGTTTCCAATCGTTGGTAAATACCATATGTCTCAATTGCTGATAGATACCACATGTCTCACGGTATGAATTAGGAATAAACTTAAATAGAAGAAGCACTTGAACCCTTTGCCTATTCATTTTATATAAATGTTCTTTTGTGTCTTTCCTAATCTTGAATATGGTCTTTGAAGTGGTGTCGTAGATGACTCTTGTTTCACATGAGAGGTGAATCACACATTACATCTCACAAAAATTGTAATGTTGTTTTATATTTTAATAAAATGAGTACACACCTTTAAATTGAACATTTTTTTTTTTCTTCATGTGTGCGCTTTGTTCACGTGTATGTTTTGTGCATTATTATATAGGTTGATTGTGGTTGTAATATTTTCAAGTTTGAAAGGTCTCAAGGGGAAATATTTTTTCAATTTAAACTGCTATTTACATATTTTGAATTTAGACTAGAAAGACTTGGGTGTCTAGAAGATATTTGAGATAAAATCGATAATAGTTAATTATACTCGTGCATTATTATATATGTTGATTGTGGTTGTAATATTTTCAAGTTGGTAAGGATTCAATCATGTGATATGGGATTGAAGATTTTTTATTTTTTATTTTTATTTTATTTTTATTTTTTAAATGGTTATTTATATATTTTGAATTTAGACAAAAATATTTGGTGTTTAGTGGATATTTGAAATAAAATTGAGAATAGGTATTAGACTAAAAGGACTTGGTGTCAGTGGATATTTGAGATAAAATTGAGAATAGTTATTATAGTTTTTTTTTGACAGAAACGGTTATGGAGTATTTATATTCATCTTGGCCTGAATGCCGAAAATCTGATTACATTGAGGATTTCTATATCCTGTTGCATCTCCCTACTAAGAATGAGAATGCAGCTAAAGCTTGAAGACTTCTTCCTTGATAAGGAATCTATAGATTCGATTTCAGAGATTTTTCCCAACTTGAAGATACAAACAAATTTATTTAAGAGCAAGCAGTAAAACATGACAATAATCAGCTTATGGGATGGGTTCCCATGATTCTTCTTCGTCTTTCATCTTGACCCCAGCAGAGAGGAGGACAACTTTGTTGGCTTCAATGTCCGCCTCTTTATTATGAGTTCTTAGCACATGGTAGTAATTCAACTTCTGAAAAGCGTTTTCCAAACCCTTAATTCTGGATATCAGCCTTGCTAGTTTAAGATCCATAGCTGGGGAGTTGGAAACCATTGCGTTTATAATGATCTGGGAATCACCTATAACATTAGCTTCACTTATATTTAAATCTTTGAGGATCTTGAGGCCTTGAAAGAGGGCTAAAGCCTCAGCTTGAATGCTAGATGAATGTCCAAGCCCCTAAGCAAAGGAATGAATTTTTTCCCCAATTGGACTTACAACAACACCTCCTGCACCAGCTCTGCCCGGATTGCCCTTTGCTGCACCATCAAAAAAGAGAGAGTGCCTTGAGTGCGAATTGAGCCAGTCTTGAAAGTCAGTTTCAGATTTCCTTATTTGCCAGTCTTTAAGAGGAGGGACGTTTCTAACTGCTGATTGAAATTGCAAGTCAAGGAATGATCCCCAAGCAATGTCCTGTTGGCTGAGATTAGAGTCATCTTTTATATCAGTCAAGCACTCCTTTAAATGACATTTAATCTTGATTTCTAGGGCCTTGTGATTCTGTTTAATATTTCTGAAAATTCTTCTGTTTCGTTCTAGCCAGATCTGCCAACAAATAACCTTTGGAAGGACAGCCCATGCAGTTTTGATTATCTGGTTTTTAGGAGGAGGGCCAGGATATTTGATTGCCCAATTAGAAAAAAGATCAGCAGTGGAACAAGGAAGCAAAAAGTTGGGATCCAAATTGTGGATAAAGGAGAACTTGATCTGTTTAGAGAAATTGCATTCAAGGATTAAATGGACTACTGTCTCTGTATTTTCGTTGCACAGCGAGCAGATGGAGGGACCGTAGAACCCTTTTCTCTGCAAGATGTCATACGTTAGGATTTTGCCATGGCAAATAAGCCAAGCAAAGAAGTCAACTTTGGGCCATGAAGGAAAACGCCAGACACCCTGCCAAGGTGCTGGGTCAAGGGGGACGTATGGCCTCTCTTTCAGCTTGGCATATCCCATGGAGACAGCGTAGCCTCTGGCATTTGGCCCCCAGCCTTTCAAATCTTTTTTCCTCATGTGCATGGGCGCCAAGCCATGAAGGAGGTAAAGCAGCGTGGACCATTCGTTGATCAGATGAGCCGGCACCTCAATACGTTTCCAACTTGCCCAAACAGAATCGCTCCAAAGAGAAATATCCCACAACGAACACAACCCCTCTCTATCCATCCAGCAACGCAGCGCTCTAATGGAGGCTTTGTCTTCAATTGGGTCCATATTCATGATTTTATCAGCCCAGGTATTGATCTTTTTTCCATTTCCTGGGATCCAGTAGGAGTGCGCATTGATTAAAGGAGCAGCTTTAACATACAGTTTAAGGAAAGACAAATTGGGCAAATGGAGCACATTGTCTAAACAGCTAGAACGAGGACCTCTGAAATACTTTTTCCAGAGAGCCAATTGGGCCCAGCCAGGCTTGGGCGCAATGATCCTCCAAATAATCTTAGCTGCCATAGCCACATTCTGCTGACAGAGGTTTTTGAAATTCAAACCACCCTCCCACAGTGGCTTGGAGATGGTTTCCCAACTGATAAGGGGAATATTGTTTTCATTCTGTTTGCCTCCCTTCCAAAAGAACCTCCTCATGAACTCTTCCATTTTTTTTAAAATGCTTGCCGGAGCGATAAGCACAACAAATTGAAATAGAGGGAGGCTGGTGAGCACAGATTTAATTAGGACAGATTTGCCAGCAGTGTTGAGCCAGGAGAAACCCCAGGCTTGGATCCTAGTCTTGAATTTTTCTAGCAGAGGGAGCCAGTCTTTGCTTGCAGGTCTCTTATGAAAAACAAGAAGGCCCAAGTATTTGAAAGAGGTCCAAGAAGAGGAGGCTGCAGAACCCAAACATCTAGAAATAGCGGAGAGCAATCTGGGTGAAGTGTTCCAGCTGAAGATATGACATTTGTTCTTATTTACAATGCTGCCTGAGGCCTCACTGAATTCATCCAGAACTGCTTTAAATTTAGAGGCAGAGGAAAGAGAGGCAGCTCCCAAAAGTAGAGTGTCATCTGCAAATAAGGCGTGATTTATGTTTTTGACCCCTCTTGCAATACACAATCCATTAATATCTTGATCTTGCATCTTTTTGTCTAACAGGAAGCTGAGGACAGAGGCTTGGATGACAAAGAGCAAAAGGGAAAGAGGACAACCCTGCCTAAGCCCTCTCGAAGCTTTGAAAAAATCAGTGGCTCTTCCATTTACAAGAGGAGCAATCCATGGCTCCGAGATGCATGCCCGGATCCATTTAATGAAGTTTGCTCCAAAACCAAACTTGCTCATGACTTTTAAAAGAAAGCTATGATTTACTCGATCAAAGGCATTTGCTAAATCGAGTTTAATCACCATACATTGTTCTTTTCGAAGAAGACTTGAATGAATTGCCTCTTGTACAAGGGTGAAGTTTTCCACGATCTGCCTTCCTTGGATGAAGCCTCCTTGATTCTTCGGAATTATTTTGGGAAGAATGAGCTTCAGTCTATTTGCAATTACTTTGGTGATTAACTTGTACCCAGTATTGCATAGGGAAATCAGACGAAATCTGTTGAAATTGTTGGCGCCCTTTTCCTTGGGTATGAGGGCTAAGAAAGCGGAGTTTGTGCTGCCACCTATTTTCTGAATGTTTTGAGACTTTTGAACCATTTTGAGCAGATCCTTTTCAACAATCGGCCATCAAACTTGAAGAAACCTGGCAGAAAATCCGTTCGGCCTAGGGGCCTTATCCGAATCCATATCAAAAAGGGCCTTTTTAACTTCATCTTTAGTGACTTTGGCCTCAAGGATCTCGTTCATACGAGGAGAAATTGCAGAAGGAATAATGTCTGGCAGATCTGAGTAATGGTTCGGGTCCTTATCCTCACTATACAAGTTTTGAAAGTGAGAAAAGGTTGCTTTCTTAATATCTTCGAAATCCTTGTGGGTGTCATTATCCTCCTTAATCTCAGAAATAGTGTTGAAGCATTTCCTGGCCTAGGCTTGTTTGTGGAAAAAATCAGAATTCCTGTCCCCTGCTTTGAGCCAGAGATTTCGAGATTTTAATCTCCAGTATTCTTCTTCAGCTAAGCAGGCCTTATGAAAGCACTGTTGCAGTTGAGCCTCTTGATCTAGCAGCTCCTCTGTGACTATAGCGTTCTCCATATGAGTTTGATGAGAGGCAAGAGAGGCTTTAATGGCTTTTCTTTCTATAGCAGGGTTGGACAGGGTTTTGACCCATTGTTTTAGGACTCCTTTTACCCTTCTAAGCTTTTCCTCCCAGATAAAGAAAGGAGATCCATTGACAGGCTGACTCCAACACTCCTTGACTATTTGCATGAAGTCTGGCTCCTTGACCCAGAGGGGACTAAATCTAAAAGGAATAGGACCCAGATCTAGATGGGCCAGGAGCTCTAGCTTTATGGGCTTATGGTCCGAGATGTTGTTAGCAAGAATGTGCATTTTGGGTTCTAAACCTAGTAACAGGTAGGAGCTTTGAATGAAAAATCTATCTAATCTGGCAGCAATATGACCAGGGCCCATTCTTTTGTTAGACCAAGAGTACTTACCGGAAGAAGGTTTGATATCCAACAGGTCCTAGTCCTGCATTAGATCCTCCGCACATTCCCTTGACGGATCTCGGACAACGCTGCCTCCTGTTTTTTCAGACGAGTGAAGAGTGAGATTGAGGTCTCCAACAATAATTATATTTTCCAGATTTATCAATTCTGCTTGGTGCCTTATAGAATCCCAACAATCCTTTTTTTCCCCGACATTGACTGGAGAGTATAAATTGAAAAGGCAAAAAATTTCCTTAGTATCCAGATTCTGCATTTTCAGCAGCAACCAGTGAGTATTACTAGCCTCAAAGGTGACTACAAATTTGCTGGCATTCCATAGAGTGCCAATCCCTCCCGAGGCGCCCCGGGCAGAGATTGCTCTTGCTTCATTTTTGAACCAAAGTTTCTTGCTTGCTTGTAGGAAGACTACATCTTCCAGCTTAGTCTCCTGGACAAGAAGTATGTCTGGAGTTTCTGTTCTTATTAAGCTTCTCATGGCTTCTTCCTTAACTTTACTCCCCATACCTCTATAGTTCCAGGAGATGATCTTCATTATTTATGTTTCTGGTGGGCTCCCTTGGAGCCTTGGGGCTGAATTTTCGACATTCTAGGCTTTGAGGCTAGCAGTTTTTCCAGAGTTGGCTGGCTTCCCTGTAGCTTATCTTTGTAAGTCTCCTGTTCTCTTTTTTCCCTGTCAGTTTTACGGCCTCTTGTGGATCTTCTTACCAAGGTTTGGGACTCTCCTATTTCTCCTTCCTCCTCTGACTCATCCGTTTCCTGCTCTTCTTCCTCATCTTCTAAAGTCATACCTTTGGGATCTTCAGCACTTGTTCCTTTAAGGGAGGCTGAGGGAGTACCTTTGCTTGGAGAAACCGGTTTTTGGGTCTCGATCTCCTGAGTAGCTTCTGTCTATTGGCTTAGCAGGTCAAATTTGTTTTCTTGCGCCTTTTTGGGAGGGGGGCGTTGAACATTAGCCTGAAGAGAGCCTTTTCCAGAGGGTCCTCCCGGTTTTTTCCCTTTCTGATTGATTTTTGCTCTCTTGACTTGGTTCCAACCCTCTTCAATCCCTTTCTTTGGCTCGGCGTTGGACAGACAGTTTCTAGCAAAGTGTCCATGAACATGGCATTTCCTACATTTGAATGGCATTTGCTCATAATCCAAGATCTGCACATGAGACCAGCTGCCGACTTTGATTTTGATTGCCTCTGGGAGACCCACCTCTAGATCTACTTCTACGCAGATCTTAGCACATTTGTACTGGTCCTTGTTGTTTGCCCGATCTATGAATTTCCCGAGAGTGTTGCCAATGTGTTTCAAGGAATCCCAGTTCCAGCAATGAACTGGCAGATTTGGAAGTCGAACCCACACCGGGACAGCCTTGGGAACGTCGACAGTCGGATCAAAGTCCGGAGTCCATTTGTTCAGATAGAGGCCCTGAGAGCCCATGAAATACGGCCCATTTTGGAAGATCAAATCTTTGTCTTCTTTGGAGGAAAATTCAAAGAGGAAGTACCCTCACCCAAGAAAGTAAGAGGTGACATTTTGCTTGATCAGAGGAGCCCAGTTCCTGTTGACCCATTGCTCAGTAGTTTTCAGAGAGGGCCAAAGTCCCGTGAATTGGCCAATGAGACCACGATCAGCCAAAGATAAAGCTACTTGAATGGGGGCCTCTGGAGGCAAAGAGATCTCAGGAATTTCATCGAGCTTCTTAACGAATTTGGATGCTTCGCTTCTTTTCTTCTGGGGCAAACCGGCAAGAAGCTGGTTGAAAGCGTCAATGGCAGGAGCAGAAGGCGGATCCTTAGAAGGACCCTGTGTCTCCATAGGAACAGGCCTGAGGCCGGCCGCCGCAGGGGCAGCCACGCAGCAGAAGCCCTAGCGTAGCTCAATGCGCAGAGAGGGCTCTATATGAGACAATCCAACATCCAAGATATTTTAGTTGAGAATAGTTATTATAGTTACCTTATGCATAGCATTAGTATTTATTTTTTATTTGATTAACTATTATTTGTGTTTGACCAAAATAATTTGAGAGGTTGTCCATAATTTAACATTACAAATTACATTTTATTATTTTTTAATATTATTCTAATTAGGCCAATAGATGCTCTACAACCCAATATAAGGTAGATGTGTTTGCCTTAAAAGGTATTTTACAACCCGGTATAAAGTAGATGTTTGAGGTGAGAGATGCTTTATAATCCAATATAAAGTAGATGTGTAGAGGTTAGATGTAATGTAAGATTGTATGTAAACAATTTTAATGTCCACCCAATTGTAATCAATGTATTTGTAATAATTATCCCTTTCTTTTAACTCAAAGTTATATTTACTAACACTCAAAAAAGATGTATGGTAAATAAATAAACTAGAGGCATGGTAAATAAATAAAACTTTTTAAATTTTTTTTTATACTTACTCCATAGGTATGGTAAATAAATAAATATAAAAGAGATATAAAGAGATATTGTAAATAAATAAAAATTTATCAAATTGGATTAGAAATCAACATCTACTTATATACCAAGCTTATGGGCCAAATACTATGGTAAATAAAAGATGTATGATAAATAAATAAAAATATAAATAAACCAGAGGTATGGTAAATAAATAAAACCTCTTTTTATATTTACTCCATAATCTTTTTTTATATTTACAAACACTCAAAAGAAAAAAATTATTTGGGTGAACCCTATGGGCCAAGTTATTGGGCAGAGAGACGGGCTATAGCCCACTATAAGTAGATTTAGATGTAATGTAAAATTGTATGTAAACAATTTTAATGTCGGCTCAATTGTAATAAATATATTTGTAATAATTAATTACAATTATCCCTTCCCTCATAACACGAAGATATGTTTACACTAAAAAAAGAGGTATAGTAAATAAATACAAATATAAATAAATGAGAGATATGGTAAATAAATAAAACCTCTTTTTATACTTACTCCAGAGGTATGGTAAATAAATAAAATATAAATAAACTAGAGATATGGTAATTATATAAAACCTCTTTTTATATCTACTCCATAAACCTCTTTATATTTATGAAAACTAAAAAAAAGTTTTATTTAGGTGAAGCCTATGGATCAAATAACATGAGACAAATTATTATTAATACCATGGGCTAAATACCATGAGACAAATTATTATTATTACCGTGGGCCAAATACTATATTTATAAAAGAGGTATGGTAAATAAATAAATATAAAAGAGGTATAAAAAAGTATGGTAAATAAATAAAAATATATCAAATAGGATTAGAAATCAACATATAATTATATATCAAGCCTATGGGCCAAATACCATGATAAATAAAAGAGGTATGATAAATAAATAAAAATATAAATAAACCAGAGGTATGGTAAATAAATAAAACCTCTTTTTATATTTATTCTTTATCTTTACTAACACTAAAAAAAGATGTTTTATTTAGGTGAAGCCTATGGGCCAAATTATTATTAATACCATGCAAAAAAAACATTATTAACCCTAATATTAAAATTAAAAAATTAAAATCATTATTATTATTAAATTTAATATTCATATTAATATATTATAATATTACTATTATTAAATTTAATAACTTTGGATTAATACAATATTAAATTTATTATATTATAATATATATATTAATATATCATGATATATATTAACTCTAGATATATATGGGAAGGAAGAACAAACACATAGAGTGATAGAGGTGGAGAGATAGGGTGACTGACAAGTGAGAGATGGAGATAATCTAAAGGAGAGGGGAGAGGAGGAATGAAGAGAGAGAGAGGGAGAGCATTGAGAGAGGTAGAAAAGGGTAAGAGAAAGCGAGAGACACACAAAGATGGTGGGGGAGGAGCGGGGGCAGAGAGAGGGAGGGAGATAGTGATAGGATTGAAGGGCAGAGAGAGAAATGGGGGAAGAGAGAGGGAAGTAGGAGAGAAATGGAGAGAGAGGACTTAAGAGAGAGGAGGAGAGAGGTAGGGATAAAGAGATGGATTTGGAGGGGGAGAGAGGGAGGGAAGTAGAAACACATAGAGAGTGAGAAGTGGAGAGATAGAGGGAGTGACAAGGGAGAGATGGAGAGAGAGAGTGTATGTTTAGGGGTGAGATAAAGAGACAAAGAAGGAGAGATGAGAGAAGGGGAGAGAGAAGGAGAGAGGGAGGGAATAAGAAAGACATAAAAAGTGAGAATTAGAGAGAGAGAGGGAGTGACAAGGGAGAGATGGAGAGAGAGAATGTATGTTTGGGGGTGAGATAAAGAGACAATAAAGGAGAGATGGATAGAAGGGGGGAGAGAAGGAGAGAGGGAGGGATATACTAATAGAGTTGGAGGGTGAAGAGAGAGAGAGAGAGAGAGGTGGGAGAGAAAGGGAGAGAGAGGGAGAGCGAGGAAAGAAGAGAGATAACGTGAGAGAGTGGAGAGAGGGAGGGAAAGAGAGATGGAGTTGGAGGGGGAGAGAGAGGGAGGTAAGAAGAAAGACATAAGAGAGAAAGGTGAAGAGAGAGTTAGGGAATGATAAGGAATATGGAGAGAGAGGGAGAGAGAGGGGGAGAGAGGAAAACAAGAGGAAAGAGAGATAGAAGCAGGGGAGAGAGAGAGAAGGGGACGATAGAGATATAGATGGAAGGTGAAGAGAGGGAAGAAGAGAGAGATGGAGATAGGGACAAAGGGACAAAGAGATTGATATATATGGAGTGAGAGAGCATGTGTGTTTGCGGGTGAGATAGAGAGATAAAGGAGATATAGAGGAGGGTGAGAGGGAAGAATTTTTCTTGCACTAGATGCATTGATTTTAGTGCATATGGTGATTTCTAATCCTATTTTATTGCTTACACTAGATGCATTGATTTTAGTGTAGATATTGATTTCTAATGATATTTGATTGGTTGCACTAGATGCATTGATTTCAACGTAGATGATTTATAATCCTATTTTATTGCTTGCACTAAATGCATTGATTTAAGTGTAGATGGTGATTTCTAATCCTATTTGATTGCTTGCACTAGATGCATTGATTTCAATGTAGATGATTTCTAATTCTATTTGATTGCTTGCATTAAATGCATTGATTTCAATATTCATGGTGATTTCTAATCCTATTTGACTTCCTGCACTAAATGCATTGATTTCAATGTAGATGTTGTTTTCTAATTCTATTTGATTACTTGCACTAGATGCATTGATTTGAGTGTAGACATTGATTTCTAATCCTATTTGTTTGTTTGCATTAGATGCATTGATTTTAGTGTAGAAGTTGTTTTCTAATCTTAATTGATTGCTTGCATTAGATGCATTGATTTCAGTGTAGATATTGATTTCTAATTTTATGTAATTTGATGTATGATGGTACATTAATTTTAAAGTGATTGGATTAACAGTGTGCACTGATTTCAGTGTAAGCAGAAAAAACTATTGACAATGTACATTGATTTTTGCGTTATAGTGATTCAAACTATTAATATTGGAGAGCAAGAGAGACACAATATGATGTTTACTACAGTAGCTCGAGCTAAAGATTTAAATGGTTTACTATTTCAACTGTCCTTTTCATATAATCGATATGAAAAGATGACAAAAATAACAAGGGTGACAATAAGAATAGGAGAAGAAAATAGTTTGAGATTGACCACAATGAAGACTATTTGTAATTGAATACATTCTTATTATTCACATTTTCTATCATTCAACACTATTATTGTCACTTTGCATTCAAAATTTTTATTTCATCATTAAAGTTATTAACAATATTGATCATCTCAACAAACTGAGCTAACTAAGAAATTTTAAAATTAAAATGACCAAGTTAATCTCAGACATATTTAGCATATTTAAAATTATTATAAGAATATTAGATATATTTACATGTTATTGACAAAATTAATCATATCTTGGATATATTTTCTCCTTGGTTGCACATGACTGAAACCAGCGTAGATCCATTTTAACTTCGGATCTATCAAGTGCCCAGAGGGACCAAATCTCTCGAGGTGCAAAGAGGTTTGCAACTTGAGAGATTTGATCCCTCTTGGTGCTTGATAGATCCGAAATTAAGATGGATCTAGACTAGTTTATATATTTTAACTTTGATTACTACACTCTTATTGTGTAATCATTACATATCTATAGTCGGATTTTGCACTGGCGCTTCCTTTGCACTGATCAGTTCCTTAGAGGGGAAAGTTTCCCTTTCTCGCTACTCACATGGTAGACTATTAAATTGTAGATTTTGGAATCCTACTAACAACAAAAAGTAACACAATGAACTTGTTATTGTCCATATAGTTCCAAAATATTTCAAAATTTTGTTAAACTATATAAATTCAACATAGTTTTTAATACTAATTTCCTAAAAGAAAAAACCAAAAGGCAAGAAGTGGAGGATGCGCAAAAGAAACAATTTACCAACTTGATTTCCTGAAGAAAAATACCAACAAGTGGATGTCACAAGGAAAAATGCTTGCATAACAACATTTACTAAATTAATGTTTTATCTCTTATTAGTCCCTGCCGTCAAGGCATGGGACTATAGTAATCGATTTTGTCCCTTTAACATTAATTTATTTAGTTTCTCCGTTGTTTTTTATTATTATGTGCTGGCTAATTTTACTAAACTATAGTTTGATGAGAAATCGTGGTTCTGGCCTCTTCCCGAGGCAAACTATAGGTTATGTTTGATTTTGCTAACGACATATTTTTTATTTTGCTAACTAAGTAGACTAATGCTAGCATTAGTCTGTAGTATGAAATGCTAAGTCATTTGTGAAGGCCTGCTAACTCATTTGTGAAGGGCTTGCGAGCAAAGTTAAGGTTAACAGGGGTGAATGCATGTGGACAACTTGTGGACACCGTGATGCATGTGCCCGACCATGTCACTGCATGGTGCAGTGATGCTTCAACTTCTGTATCTACTGCCCCTACTCCCTTGTTTCTGCAACTTGTAACTCGATTTCTCTTCAACTCGATTGAAGGAGATGGTTCGACTGCAACAATGATAGTTGCTCGCTCCGGGATAACCTCGCTGCCATAATTCCACAGTTATCTCAGCCGGAATCTGATGTTCTCGCTGCCATAATTTCTTGGTGGGAAAAGTAATTATTCATTTCTTGCCACTGATGGAGATGTTTCAATGTAATATCCCCAAAGGGAAATAACCAGTAATAAACAGAAATATGCCAGACAGATATAGAAAATACAATGCTGAACCAGATCATGGAACAATTACACATAGAATGCCAGAAACTGAGCCATTTTATTAATCTGAAAGTACATAGAGAGGAGTACAAGAAAATCAGAATGAGGGCACCTATCCTTGCTCAAGGCAAGTGAAGAATCCTCTCGGAAAATAGGAAATGGCTACTACAGAAACTGCATCCCAGCTGCTGGAAGAAACTGCCGTAAACTGCTGCTGCTGGAGTGAACTGAAGCTAGGGGCTGATCCCCTTGCCGGAATGAGCTAAAAATCTACAGATCACCTATACTCGCTGCTCCGGACAAAACCCAGAAACCGTGAAGCAAATGGACCACCTCTGAAAATCGCCCCCAGAAACCCTCCTCCTACAAAAACGCTGTGCCTTCAGGAACAGCTCAGAAGCTCAAGAAATATGCTGGCAAAAGGGCTGGATCTACCCACAAATCCTCCAGATGAGATGACCAACTCCCCAAGGCTGAAAACACTGAAAAATGCTGCCAGAACCCCACATAAAGACCCTACTCATCAGATCTGCGTCCTCCCTGACTGGATCTGCGTCCTCTCTGCCCAGATCGGCTGGATCTGAGTCATACAAGGCTGGATCTGCTACTATCTCTCCGGATCTGCGTCCCACAAGGCTAGATCTGCTGCTAGCTCTTCAGATCTATGCTAGATCTGCCAATATCTCCTCAGATCTGCAACCTCAAAGGCTGGATCTGATGTTATCTCTTCAGATCTAGGCTGGATCTGCCAATATCTCCTCAGATCTGCAATCTCCCAAGCTGGATCTAGTGCTACCCCTCCAGATCTGCAACCTACAGAACCAGATCTGCAAATATCTGCTCAGATCTACGATCTCCAAGGCTGGATCTATCACTGTGCCTTCAGATCTGCGTCCTTCCTCTTCCTACTGGAACAGCGTCCTCACTCCAAACTGATCTGCGTCCTTCCTGCTGCTGAAACTGCGTTTTTCCCTGCTAGATCTGCGCAGCCACTAGAGGGCTTCTTCCTCTCCGACTCTCCACCTGAAACTGCTACTGAAACTGAAAGATAGAACTCAGAAATTAACCTTACTAGGGCGGGCACTCGAAGTCCCCCGAAGCTAAGGGTGAAACAAGAAATAACCTTACCAGGGCAGGCACTCGAAGTCCCCCGAGGCTAAGGGTGAGATCTCCGACCGGAGACACTCGTGCACTAAACAGTGCTGCAGACCGACTAAACAACCGTCGTGCTGAAGCAGACAAAAGTCTAGCTCTCAATATCAATATCAAAATATGCATGATCCAAATGAGGTGAGAACCTCTCCTTTTATAATGCCAAACTCCCTCCAAAACTTAACTCTCCTTTAACCTGCGCAGTTTACCTTGGGTCAGCCTGATACCTCCCCCATCATACTCATGTGGACCCCCAAGGCCCCCTTTCTAAGTTACAACGTCAATCTACTAGGAAAAGAACACTTTATTATAAAGTGAGGTGACTAAAGTGAGGTGACCCCTCTTATTTCTCACTTTATTTATTATTTCCAACTAAAGCGGCAAAATTAAACAAAAATGAAATATTCCAATTAGCAAGGCTAATTGGGAATATTACATTCAACCACTGGAACCGCTCTTGATCACTTCACCGCCAAACTGTATATGAAGTAGAACCTGTTGATTATCTCATTGATTAAGCAACTTATTCTGTTGGTTAGTGTGATTCTACCTTTCTTTCTTTATGCCCAGATAAAACATATACCTCTAGGATAAAACCAAACCCTTCTGCACCTTTCTCCACGATGGGCGCTGGAGATAAAGTCTTTGCGTGGTTCTGGGTGGGGCATATTCTTTACCTACGTGCTTCCAAGCTTATTTTACTATGTTAAGAAGCAAACTGAGAGACTTCACCATCAACATCCACGAAGTCCGAACTGTAGAAGGCAGGCCGGCAGCAATCCTTCGATGAGATGATGTCAGACAAGCAAGAAGCAAAGGAACCTCATTCGAACCTAATTCGTTTATATGCATTCATTTTTTTAGGCATTAGTTTTCTTTTCTTCTTTCTCAAATACCAATTGGGGTTACTAATCTTCAGGGTTGATACTTTGACTACAGGGTTGAGATGAGCTCCAGAAATATGACCAATGGAATAAATTACGATCATGGCTGTCATTCCCCATGGCATAAATGTCGGTAGACCTGAACCTCCAGCATTCACACTTCGCTCAAAAAGTGTTGTAGCCGTTCTACCGATATGACACTGCCTTCAACTTTCATGTATTATTTTTTTATTTTTTATTTTTTTTGTGAAGTATCCCTATCTATGTATCCCTTTTCTGGCTCAGCTACATATTATGGCTCTTGAGATTCCTACAGCTTCTAGCCATAATTCCAACAATTCCATGTGTCGATCTTCTTGATTTTCCTTCAGAATTTTGGATGCACGTAAATCCTCTCGGCTGTATCCTTAACAGGCTGATGGCTTTCTTGGATTTCTATAAATAACTGTACGCCGAAAGGAACCTTAATGCTATAGTTACAACATTTCCCTGACAATTCCTTATCAATCTGTATTCCATACTGCAGTTCAATGCAATAACCAGGCATTAGTTTTCGCATTGTTTCAAAGGAAGATAAAGCATGTTTATGGCATCTTTCCACTGGCCCTCTTTACACAATTTTTTTATCGTATTCACTAATACATTTCCATGACAATTCCTAATCAATCTGTTTGCCATACTGCAACTCAATGCAACACCTAGGCATCAGTTTTCACATTGTTTGGCATTGGTCTTCTTCCATGGAAAACACTATTATGCATTATATAAGCGTTTTGCATGTTGGAATTGTAGGCTGTGGGCTCTGTCCATTCTGACATTCTTCTCCAACGTGTTTATTGTGCCATTTTGCAAGTAGATAGGACTGTTTCTTTAAGGCCAAAACTTACAGAACTTCTAAAAAACGGGAAAGAAAATAGAAGCGAATAGTTTCATATCAATAACAAATCTGAGAGATTCTGAGAGATTGAAATTATTTTTTTTCCAGATATTGAAATAGCTTACCCGGTAGAAGATATTCCACACATAAAACAATGAAAGCATCCACCGATGGGGTTGCAGAGGCATGGCTGACCACTAGCATAAGCGTCCATGGATGGGGTTGTAGAGGCATGGCTGACCACTAGCATAAGCGTCCACAGATGGGGTCGTAGAGGCGTGGCAGCCCACTAGCATTGTTCTTTGTATAGCATAATAGTGCTTTCTTTTCCCTTTTCTCTTCCACCCTAAAGGTTAATTGGTAAGCCTCATCCATCCTTGTTCTTTCCTTCGTCAGCCGACACTTGAAAACTATTTATGTTTTTTTAGCATTGGAAGAGCAGATCTGAATACGAGGTTGCAGACCCTAGCGAATTGAAATATCCAGCAGCAGCTTTCACACAGATTCAATTCGAGGGCAGGATTCCTTCCAGTTGTTATGGAGCCGGAGCGTGCGCAGAGAAAGCATCCGAATTAGTAGTTAATAGGGGCAGAACACAGAGGAGACACTTCGCTACATGCAACCCCCACTTGGCATTTGGGCATGTCGCTTTATTTTGTGTTTTTGTTTTATTTAATTTTATTAATATAATCCATTTTGGATATAGGTTTTCATTTCTTCATTGTAAACTTTTTCAAAAAATTTAAATAGATTAATTTTTTCTATATGCCAGCAAGCAAAGGGGCCCAGAATGGCTTGCAACTTTCCGTAAATGTTTCATCAAAAGACAAATTGTAAGTACCTCTGTTTCTAACAAGATAGGATATTTAAGGTTCCCTATTTCTAACTGAGTTACTGACTTACAAGGCATTGGTTTTCTGTATCATGATCAGGATTGAACCTGCATATGAAGAATTGGAAGGTAAAGATATACCAAAGGTTGCTATTGGTGCTCACCACACTGTTCAATTGAGCTCTGGCAATGGATTGAGTATTTGGAACAAGTCGAACAGTCCCTGCAGATTCGTCCTAATTGGGGGGCAGCCACTGAATGAATTCGATGTAAGAATTTAACATTTTACTATTGCGAAGAAATATAAAAGGCCACTCTGGAAGTCTGGTACAGAACAACACCAGTTTATTTTGTCTGTTGTGCTGGAACACTTCCTTTGGAAGCTTTTGCATAAACTGTTAAGCGTTTTTTCTTCTTTAATTTAATGCCTATTAGATGAAGCTATTTCGTCAGTTGACCATGTTTCGAGTTTTCTAGACTGCAAGAACCATGTGGAAATGTTTTTTTCTATTTATCAAATTCTTTAGTACCCCACTCAGTAGAATTTCTTGCTCTGTTTCTGCATTTATAGTACTGTTTTGTAATTATTGGTTCACCCAGTGGCAGTAAGTGAGTTTATCATAATTTCAGAACTTACCTTAGTGCATTTCAGAATGTTAAGGCCTTTTAATAGTATCATCTTTGCTAGTCAAATCAACTATGTCTTTTTATAGTATCATCTTTCTGATTCGGTTTTTGAATCCTATTGATATAGATAGCCTTATAGCTTATTCATTTTAAACCCAATATTTGGCTAACAATTAATTTATCATTTCTATGCTCTTTGTCAATGTAGATGGAATGCCCTTTTTTGTGTAGTGAATTGTCAACGAGTCTTGTATTGTTCTTCAAAAGTTATATAATGGATTGTCAGTGAGTATATGCTGTTGTCGAATACATATCGACTACGCTTTGTCATTTAGTGGAGTGTCAATCAGTGTTATGTTGTTCTTCTCTGCTTGTTTTAGTCACAGTTGTCCACTATTCCTTATTCCATCCTTCACCGCTCACGAAACACACATCAAAACAAGAACGCAAAAAGTACACAGTGAGAGAGCATGGTGTTCACTCAACCAAGTTCTATCAGATTTATGATTGTTGATAGCATGCAAAGCATTGGAGCAAGTGAAAACTTGAATAATTCTTCGAGAATGATTGACTGTTGAAGCAAGCTCAAATACTAAGAATAAAGACTATGCTCTAGGAACACTATCAAACCAGGGCTAGAACACAAAGAACATCAAGATAGAAAGCAAAGCATAATGAGAAACCATCCCCTGGTAAGCCCGATGGACTTAGTGGGAAAGGATCCCATCATCTGCCTAGGGATCACACCAAAGCGAACAAGAATGAGAATAAAGACTAAGCTCCAAGAACACTATCAAACCAGGGCGAGAACACAAAGCAAGCATCTAGATAGAGAGCAAGGATTATGGAGCAATTGGTAAACCCACAGGACTTAGTAGAAATGGATCCCATGATCTCCCTATGCATCACACCATGGCTGAAAAGGGTCGAACCAACCAAGCTATCCCTTGAGGCTTGACTATTTTGTTCTTATACAAAGCAATATATTAAGCCAATATCATATAGTGCACTAATCTCATGGAGTAATGCATGCTTCAGAGTATGTCAATGTGGGTTTCATCTGCAAAAATTACTGTCTGTTTTGTTTTTACATTCACTGGCATAACACCTTTTCTGCTCACACAATTCCAAATAATCAGATTCATAAGCATAACCTTAATCTAGCAAAATAAGTTAGCCACTATGTTAGATTGTATTTAACTACAAGGTAACGGTTGTTCCTTCAAAAGTTTTGCGTGCGTGATCTGCATAACATAATGATATTTACACTCAGACAACATTGATCACTCTACTTACCTTTCCATTTCCATCATTGCCATTCCAAATTACCTCAATTGGAATAGTGCAGATTTCCCTGAGCCAACCATCCCTACAATGGCTATGAAAGATGAAGGTCTCACATGTAAATTTATATTATTAAGAATTGACCCTTCATCTTCAGGACAACACTTGAGTGATCCATCTATAATTGACAAAGCATATTCAACTCCCTTGTAAAGCTTTTCAACAGCCTCTGCATTCACCTCATCACTGTGGAGATAATTTTCAAGTCGATGAAAAGAAACAATAGCTTGTGCTGCTGCGCTGAGTAATCCAGGGAAGGATGTCAGAGGGTCTTGGAGAATGCGAAAAGTTAAAATTGCAGTAAAAGCTTGGCCTGGTGTAAGTTCTATCTGCATCAGTATGCATGAGCCAAAGGATATAACAGAAACTGCAAGAGGCGATAACCACAGCAGAAAAATACTTATAGCAGTACTATAGATAATCCCCATTATCCAAATACTTTAGCGCGAGCAGCCTCAACTTTCCTATGAAACCATTCTTGCCAGGCCTGCAATTTAATAACCTTCATGTTGCTTACTGCTTCATTAGTGACCTTCATACAGTTATATTTAGAAGATAGTGCCTGTGTCATATATTTCTATTGTTTAGAGGCTATAAATAGACAAAAACACATCAAAATTACCATAGTAACCAAGCCAGCCAGCACAACAATTCGAATAACGACAACGAGAATAAGCAATGCAATGCATATCTTAAGTGGCATTGACCAAAGGTCATGGACACTTCTAACCATCCTAGTCACTATATCCACATCAACTGACATATAGTTCACAATTTTCCCCATTTCATGGCTTTGCCGAGCAAAATTTGAAAGGCGTATACCCTTTTGATAAACTGTAGAAATTAGTGATGATTGCACTGACAATGTAAGTTTGCCACAAAGAAAATTGTATTGATGATCTATAATCACTTCAGAAAACTTAGCTAGAAACAGTACAATTGCAAGTGCTGTTCCATTGTACCACAAAGCTTCTTTGTTTGTGGTGACATTTATGAAGCTCTATATTAGAAGTGGGCCCACATACATCACAGACAAGTTTGCAAGGGCGACAACAGCACTGAAACTAAATTGCTTCCAGAAAGACCGTAACAGAGCTAATACAAGAGAACATCGCCTTGATTGCAACTTTGATTGGAGTAGACCAGAAACACTTTATGCTCTATCTTGAGGTCTAAGCATAGGTGTATCCTGAACGTTAATGGCATAATTCTGCCCAGCGGCCAGCAGAGAATTCAACCAGAAGAAAGTCAACCTGCTTATAAATCTTGAACCAGCATAACTTGTTAGGGTTCTAGAGTTCTGCTTTTGAGGGAAAGATAAATCCAAATCTTGAATATGTTAGACCTGAGTTGATGCGTGCACATCTATCCAGTATTACTTTTATGAAAACACTGATGAATACATATAGCATTAGGATCTAGCAAATGCCATAGATCCTCCACAAATAGACAAAGAAAACTTCGGATTCCTCTCCGCAATAGCTTTCTAGTCACATGCAGATCAAATACAGAGGACCCTACAAGCTTTAGCGTCAACACAATACAGATAACAGGTGGTTAACACTGCACATTTGACTAAATATAGTAAATTTGGAAGCCATGAGAAAAAAGAGGTTTGATTTCAACAAGAAGCATATTTTTTTAACCCTATCTTTGTTGCAGGATCCCCATTCTGCACAAGGCTGATTTTACCCACTATCAGCTCCTCCATTTCCTGCACAGTGGACGTAGCTGTAGACCCAAATTCCCAATTCAGACAAATATATTGATTAATCTGTGTACATGGGCCTATGAAAAACAATGAATACCATTATGCACAGATTTATCAACATGGGAACATGAACAATAACGAATCCCATACCTGAAATTGCTTCTTCTTGTTCATTTTTCTACTTCCTCCAAACAGATTTGAGAAATATTCCAAGGCACCCATGGCACGCCCCATGGATTCTGACAGCAAAATTCTTTACTAAATAGCTAAAGCAGGGGAGTCTAACTGATCGAAGGCAGAGGCCAATGATTCTTAGGATCTGGCTTTTCACTGTAAAACTACTCTTATGCATTGGTAACAAAATATTGCTAGCTGCCAAACAAAGTTGAGTTCTAATTGTTTTTGCAGAACATTATAGCTATTGTTTGTTAAAAAATTTAATAACTCAGTATAATGACAATGTGGCCTTGCAAATCTGAACTCGTTGCTTCCATTCTACTGATACTTCTGACTCAAAGCAGGGACTAGTTGCCTTGCAACCATCCTTGTTTTATTTTATAAGTGACTTTATAAGTTGTGGAAATTCCACTGGCTCTTCCAACGACCATAATAATACTTCCAATTTCTAGGCTGTGATTCTTACTCTTTGGAAATCATGAATCGTATCGAAAAGAAGTCCAACCTTTTAGATCTCTTCTTGTCCAAGTCATCTGGTTCTTTGTATTTTCCTCCATAGACTAGGAGTATTGATTTGAGTGCAAAATTTTGTTGTATATTGAGCTTATCATTAGGTTTGGGCGGTCATAAATTTGAATAGCTGGCGAAATTGATCGAAAGTGTCACTATATGCACAGTCGATGGGAAAGAACTTGGGTATTGTTATGGCACTATTATTTCTCCTTCTGCTTGTGCTGGTTACATTTATCCATATTTCGGAGCATTAACAAAATTAAATTAAATTATTCGAGCAATGAGCTTTGTTTCATTCTACTATCCAAGTTTATCCTTTCATAACATGCAATATTTTTCTGTTTTTACGATCTCTAGTGGCATGGATTATGATAGAATAATTTGTAATTTGTAGTGGGCTTGGAAAGAGCACAAGAACATACTGTTGTTTTCTTTTATGGAAATGGTATACTCTGGCACCAGATAATGGTCATAAATTTCTTGAACAGATATAAAATGGTAGTTTCTTGTTCAGTTAAATTATTTTCCGCAACATTGATTAATATTCTTGGACAGTTAAATGACGCGCCTTTGCAGTCAATATTGACAATTAGTTATTTGTTTCAGGTATCACATTGAAATTGTCCAGAGATATATCTTTGGCTGAAGACGTATATAAGCAAACACTCTCTCTTGCTACCTCTGAACACAATGCGCTTTCAAATTAAGGGAATCTATATTGGCAACAAAATAGGTTCGTTGATGCACACAGGCATTTTCAAAGGCACTTTAAATTTGTCCAAGCTTTGCAACGACGCACAACAATCTTGGGCCAAAGTCAACTAGATTTGCTTGGGCCAAACTAGAGGCTACTTGATTGGTCTCTTGAAATTCAGGGTCCATTTCTTTAGCATCAACATGAGTAGGGATGCACCTTAATGCTTTGTTTTCTATTTGATTCACCTATTCTCTTCAAATATTCCAAATATCCATGTTTCCTGTTTCTTGCAATCCCACTCGCCTCGACTCCACCTTTAACAACAAAGCATCCAACAACGATGCCAACTAGGGAATCCTCCAAAATTTGTATTGTATATGGGAGATGATTGTTTAGATGAATACGTGTTTGAGATTATTATCAGTGCAATATCGACTAGCAACAACAAGGAAATCATTGTTTACAAGTTTACCAACAATAAGGGAATCATTGTTTACAAGTTCACTAAAATAAATAAATATCTGAATAAAATTTTACTTTTTTATGCTGCTTATTTTTCTTGATGTCATGTCATTGATCATGATCTTGTACAAGTTAGAACCAATTTAATATAACGTAAGATTAAACATTTTTCTTATTCAGGGCCAACATGCCATAGTAGAAAGGATGCTTAGCTAATTTTGATAACAATCAACATTTTTCTTATTCTGGGCCAATATGCCATAGTAGAAAGGATGCTTAGCTAATCTTGACAATAATAGTTGTCACCATTGGACTGCATAAATTTGTAATTTTTTCCAATGTATAGATTGCAAGAAGAACATTTTCCATGTTAAGTATGGAAAGGTATTGATCACCCCAACTCTATTTTGCTCTGCAATTTAAACCAAGACACCATTTGAGAGATAACAATAAAAGTTTTGTTCCATATCCCCTGTCTTCATTGCCACAAACACAATTGTGTTCATCTCTATATCAATCATGTACAATGCCCATGAACATTGTAGGAGACAAATTGTCCTACAAAACAAGTTTTCTGGAATTCACATCTCATTCAATTGAAACCAGCCTAGATCCATCTTACTTTGGATCTATCATGCGCCGAGAGGGATCAAATCTCTCGAGGTGCAAACCTATTTTTTGAGTGCAAAACTTGAGGAAAGGTTTGCACCTCGAGAGATTTGATCCCTCTCGGCGCATGATAGATCCAAAGTAAGATGGATCTAGGCTGGTTCCAGTTGGAGTCATCAACGTCACATTTTTCAGATTATTAAAATTTTTGTATATTTTTGAGATGTACATCATACTTTGAAATTTTGAAGATTAGAAATACAAATTCTAACAAATGTTATTAATATAAATATGTTTGGTAATCATAAAAATGAACTAATTAATATATTAAATAACAAATACACCTATCATATCATTGAAATGTGATATGAAGAATATATTGAAAAATACATGAAAAATACATAATTTATTTAGTATTTAGCCTTAACCTGACTTCTTCTTTTCTCTTAGAAACACTGGCACATTTTGCCATCTTTTCATATCGATCATATGGAAATGGTGGTTGAAATCGAAGACCATCCAAATATTTAACTCGAGATATTGCAGTAAAAGTGAGACCTTGTCGCTCCGTCCTTCCAATATCAATAGTTGCCTTTTCTAGTGTCAATCCCTGGGATTTATGAATTGTTAATCCCCAAGCAAGTCGCAATGGAATTTGTCTATTATTGCCTCTTTCAATAGGTATAATAGGAACAGTATGAGGGAATAATTCATCCCACGCAACTCCGACATAGTTATCAAATGTTACTAAAACATATGTAGGAGGATTAGGAGGTGATGTTCCAGGATTATACACAATATCTTCAACTACTCCAAGAGCACCATTGACAAGTCCTGCATTAGTCCATAAATTTGAAGTTATCATAACCCTAGCTCCAACAGCAAGAAGGACCTCATTATCCAAACTTTCCTCATCTACTTCCATGCTGTTGTTGTTATTTGATCTTGTAGCAACACTACATGCAACGGGGTGATTTAGGGATACCAAGCAATGCTTATTGTGATTGTGCACATCACCATTTGTTGCGAACAAATGTGTAGCCTTATTAAATGACTCTTTTGTTGAAGCATCCAAATTGGAATCTGTACGTGTCATTAGTACTTTCCAATCGTCTATTGTTGGAATCACATCTCTAACATTCATTAATAAATGACGAAAGAATCTTTGATCATTGCTCTGTCCATCTTGCCTGTATATTGTATCAAGAGTTACAACAGTTGTGAATAAATTCCATAATTCTTTTGCATGACCTTCACATGCATATGCAGGTCTATCCATAACAGGAGGTAGTTGTCCCAAATCACCAACCAATATAATTGATATACCTCCAAACGGGACTTCTTTATTGTGAGGAAAAGCTTGGCGAAGTCGACAATCAATATGTGTCAACAAATTTCTCCCTATAAAACTCATCTCATCAATAAGAATGTACTTAACATGTTTCATCTCCTCTTGTAAGGTAAGCAAATGTGACCCTTGTAAATCAATGAAGTTCCTTACTGGTATATAAAGAGCAGAGTGTATTGTTGATGCAGATATGTTGAATGCTGCAACACCGGTAGGGGCCAAAAGAAGCAATGGGCTCTTATGAGGAAGAGAGTCAGTTTCAAGTCTTTGTTTTATTGCACCAATCAAGTAAGACTTTCCAGTACCTGCTCTCCCTTCGATAATCATAAGCAATCGTTCTTCCTTGTCATCTCCTTTGTAATGATCAAAAACTACATTAAATGTGTAATATCCCCAACGAGAAATAACCAGTAATACACAGAAATATGACAGACAGATATATAAAACAAAATTCCGGAACCAGAATATGGAACAAGTACACATAAAATGCTAGAACACTAAGCCATTTTATTAATCTGAGAATACATATATAGGGGTACAAGATAATCAGAATGAGTGCACCTATCCTTGCCCTAGGCAAGTGGGGACCCTCTCAGAATAAAGAATGGCTGCAATAGGGACTGCGTCCTAGCTGGCGGAAGAAACTGCTGTGGAAAACTGCTGCTGCAATGCACTGGAACTAGGGGTTGATCCCCTTGCTGGAATGAGTTGAAGTCTGGAAGGGTAGCTGATCTCAATCCTTCGGACAAAACCCAGAAATCGTGAAGCAGATGCTCCACCTCCGAAAATACGCCAAATAAACCCTCACCAGTGAAAAAGTTGTCTCTGCCAGTGACAGCACAGAAGCCAAAGGAAACGCTGGCAAAAGGGGCTGAATCTACCCCCAAATCCTCCTGATGAAATAACCAAACTCCCCAGGGCTGGAAACACTGAAAACGCTGTCAAACTCCCACACAATAACCCTGCTCTCCAGATCTGCGTCCTCCCTAGCTGGATCTGCGTCCTCTGCCCTAGCCTGCGCAGTCTCAAGAAGGGGGTAACTCCTCTTCACGTCCCTGTCCACCCGTAAAAACTACCGCAAATCACCACCGAACCGAAGGGGAAAGAAACCTTGCTCTCGGAAAGGTGCACTCGAAGTCCCCGAAAGAATGGGTGAGATTCTCCGACCGAGACACTCAGTTTGCACTAAACAGTGCTGCAGACCGACTAAACAACCGGCGTGCTGAAGTAGACAGAAGTCTAGCTCTCAATATCAATATCAAATCAACCATCCCAAATGAGGTGAGAACCCCACCTTTTATAGTGCTAAACTCCCTCCAAAACCTTGACTGCGTCCTTCACTCTCCTTGGCCTGCGCAGTTAACCTTGGGTCAGCGTGAGGCCTCCCCTCATACTCATGTGGACCCCCAAGGCCCCCTCTTTAAGTTATAACGTCAATCAACTAGGAAAAGTACTTTATTTTATAAAGTGAGGTGACCCCTCTTATTTCTCACTTTATTTATTATTTCTAGCTAAAGCGGCAAAATTAAACAAAAATGAAATATTCCAATTAGCAATGCTAATTGGGAATATTACAGTCTCCCCCGGCAAAACGTTGCTTGTCCTCAAGCAATGGAAGTGATGGATGCTGTAAGATCCTCTCATCCTCCCAAGTGGCATCCTCATCCGACAAGTTCTTCCATCTCACCAAGAACTCTCTGATCTTCCTGCTCCGCAGTTGCCTCTCCCTAGTGTCGATAATAGCCTCCGGCTGTAACACCAGATGCCCCTCATCATCTGTAGGCGGTAGCTCCTCAGTGACTGTCACATGCTGGCCCAGTGCCTTTTTCAGGCATGATACATGAAAGATGTTATGAATCCGACTGCCTTGGGGCAGCTCCAACTCATACGCAACCTGCCCGATCCTGCGTATCACCCTGTATGGCCCATAAAAACGAGGCTTTAGCTTCTCCGCCCCCTTTTGCTTGAGCGAAGACTGTCGGTATGGCTGTAGCCGTAGGTAGACCAGGTCCCCTACTTCAAAGTGTCTCTCCACCCGACCCTTATCAGCATACAACTTCTGCTGATTCTGTGCTGTGGCTATGTTGTCCTTGAGAGCTCGGAGGATGTCTTGGCTCTCTTGGATCCATAACTTGGCTCGCGGAGCCCTGCTAACACCAAACATCATATCCACAAAAGATAAGGAATGATATCCATACAAAGCATAGAAAGGTGTCATACCGATGGACATATGGTGCGTTGTGTTGTAGCAGTACTCGCCCAAATGTAGCCACTTCAGCCATGCCCGCTGCTGCCCACTGACGTAGTTACGCAAGTAGCCTTCCAGCCACTTGTTAACTATCTCCGTTTGCCCGTCCGTCTGAGGATGATAACTAGTGCTCGGTGTCAATTCGGTCCCCACTAGTCGGAAGAGCTCCTGCCAGAATCCGCCCATAAAGCGACTGTCCCTGTCGCTGACAATGGTCTTGGGTAGACCATGCAATCTGAAAACCTCCCTAAAGAACAATTCCGCCACCTGTGCCGCCGTGTGATGTGCTGAAATGGCGAAAAAGTGAGCATACTTCGTCAGCCGGTCAACTACCACGAAGATGCAATCCTTGCCCTGCACGGTGGGCAACCCTGTGATGAAGTCCATCGATATACTCTCCCACTTCCCCTCCGGAATGGGAAGAGGCTGCAACAACCCCGCAGGATGACTCATCTCTCCCTTGTTTCGCTGGCAAACCTCGCACTCCCTGACATGTTGGAGTACGTCCTCCTTGAGGCCCTTCCATGCAAATCTCTCCCGGATGGCCCTGTACGTCTTGGTGAACCCCTGATGGCCCGCCAATGGTGAATCGTGTGAAGCCTGGAGTATCTTCTTCTTGAGCTGAGATCCCTCAGTCAAGAAGATCCTGTCCCTGTAATAGATGACCTCATCGACCACCTTGTACCTGCTATCTGCTACCTGCCCATCTAGAACCTCGCATGCAAATCTATCTTTGGAGTACTCAACCAATAGTCGAGCCTTCCAGTCAGCGTCCAGGCTCATGAGTGATAACGTGGCCGGTCTACGAGAAAGGGCATCAACTACCACGTTATTCTTCCCCTTGACATACTCTATGTCAAAGTCGTAGGCCTGGATCTTGCTGATCCACTTCTGTTGTCTCTCCTGCAACTGCTTCTGCTCCAGGAAGTACCTCAGGCTGTTGTGATCTGTCCTCACCCTGAATCTGCCACCCACCAGGTACTGCCGGAATTTGGCCAATGCATGCATGATGGCCAGCATCTCCTTGTCGTATATGGGATACAACCTCTCGTGTGGAAGGAGCTTCCGGCTCTCGAAAGCAATCAGATGACCGTCCTGCATCAAAACTGCACCAATTCCCTCTCCTGATGCATCACACTCTAGGACAAAGGGCTGCGTAAAATCTGGCAACGCCAATACGGGAAAACTGCTCATCACCTCCTTGAGCTTGTCAAAATCTCACTGTGCTGTGTCCGACCAACTGAATGCCCCCTTCCTCGTCAGATCCGTGAGGGGTGCAACAAGCTGAGAAAAGCCCTTGACGAACTTCCTGTAGTAGGTGCAGATACCAATAAACCCTCGAAGCTCCGTCACATTCCGCGGCTCTGGCCAGTCTCTGATAGCCCTGATTTTCTCCTCGTCGACTCTCACCCCGTCCACTCCTATAATGTGTCCCAGATACAGCATCTCCTTCAACCCGAACTCACACTTGGAGAGCTTGGCATAGAACTGCTGCTCCTCCAAAATGTGCAAGACTGTCTCAATATGCTGGATGTGCTCCTCCCAAGTCCTGCTGTATATAAGGATGTCATCAAAGAAAACCAGCACAAACTTTCTCAGATGATCCCTGAAAATGTGATTCATACAAGACTGGAAAGTAGCAGGTGCATTGGTCAGCCCAAATGGCATGACCAGAAACTCAAAGTGCCCATAATGACACCTGAAAGCGGTCTTGGGAATGTCCTGTTCCCTCACGCGTATCCGATGGTACCCGGATCTCAAGTCAATCTTTGAGAAGAACCGTGCTCCTCTCAACTCATCCATCAGCTCGTCGATCCTGGGGATGGGGTACCTGTTCTTCAGGGTCTTCTTGTTCAGAGCCCGGTAGTCGATGCACATGCGTAATGTGCCATCCTTCTTCTTCACCAGCACTACAGAAGAAGCAAAAGGACTAGTGCTGGGCCGAATGTGACCAAGGGCCAGCAACTCCTGAATGGCTCGCTCTATCTCGTCCCGATAGGCCTTGGGATGCCTATACGGTGTGGTAATCACAGCCTGTATCCCCTGCTCAAGCTCGATCGTGTGCTCAAACCCCCGATCCGGTGGCTGTCCTGGCGGGATGTCCCCAAAAACTACTGCATATCTGTCGAGAATAGACTGTAGATCAGGATGCACCGTCCGCCCTGTATCTACTGCCTCTGAAGCCCGCAACTCTACTGCCCACTCTATATCTCCCTTGCGGAAAGTCGCCTCCATGCTGTGTGCCGACACTGTCTGGGGTGGGTATGTGTTCTGCCCTCGTATCTTCTCATGCTTCCCCGTCTTGGGATCATCCCACTCCATCTCTAGGGCCTTCCAATCCGTCGTGACCTTCCCTAGAGTAATAAGCCACTGAACTCCTAATATCAAGTTGGTGTCCGGGATGTCCACCACAAAGAAGTGATCTGTCAATGTATAAGTGCCCATCGTCACTGATAACTCCGGTACATACCGAGCACATGCCATGGTCTGATCCCCTGGAACCAAAACAGAAAACCCATCAAAGCCCTCCGTCTGTATGCCTCTCCGCTCAACCATCTGGGCATCAATGAAATTGTGGGTGGCCCCACTATCGACTAAGACTGAAACCCGCTGTCCGCGCACTGTCCCCCGTACGCGCAGAGTCAAATACTTGGGGACTCCCCGCAATGCGGCTAGAGCTCCCCCAGTGGGTGCAAACGATGCCCCACCTGTCGCGGGTGGTGGAGGTGGTAAGGCACTCTGTGCTGCATAACAATCTCCTGTCTCCACATCATCCCCCTCATCCTCTTCCCCGCTGCTCTCGGAGAAGACCTCTATGAAATGTGCCTTCCCTGCCGCACATCTGTGTCCCGGTGCCCATGGCTCCTGGCAAGTGAAGCATAGCCGTTTCCGCCTCAGCTCTCTCCTGGCCTCATCATCAACCTGCCCTCGTCCCGGATTCGCCTTGGGAGGCGGAGCCCTCGTGTCCTTACCCTTAGGATGGAAAGCCTGTCTCTGGGGATAAGGTGGCCGAGTCCTGGGCAAGACATCCTGTAAGTCTCGAGTCCTGCTGATGGCATCCTGTAGTGTAGCCGGTTTGTTCGACCGGACTAGGCCACGCAGTGGCTCTGACAGCCCCTCCACAAACATGTAAACCATCCGGGCTGCCGATAAGTCAGGTACCATCACTGAAACCCTCAAGAAATCTGAAATGTATGTCTCTGCACTCCCCGTCTGTTTGAGCTTGGTCAGCTCAACGAAATGCTGCTCCGGATCCCTTCTGTCAAAGCGCTCTACCACCCTCCTGGTAAACTCGGCATATGTCGTCACTGTGGAATGCCCGAGTGTCGCCATCCCATGAAACCACCAGTCCTGAGCCTCACCCTCTAAATGCAATGTAGCCACCTTAATGGCCTCTGTCTCCGACACCTGGTTAAGCTGGAAATAGATGTCCAGCTTCTCCACCCAGGACTTTGCCGAATTGTTTGATGAGCCATCAAACGTGGGCAAATGGAATCTACTAGCCGCGCGGTGGTCATCGCGGTGGTGTCCGTGCCCCCTGTGCTGATCACGGGGTTTAACGCCATACTGGATATGGAGATAGCGCTCGAAGGTGAGAGAATCCATGAATGCCTGTCCAAAAGCCTGATACTCTGCAAAAGCGGCCGCCCATCGAGCTGGACTCAACTCTCTCGGCGCTGTCGACCCCTCATCTTCTACCAGGAAGGTAGGCATGGTAGGTCGCGTGGGTGCTGGGATATCTCTCTGTGCACCTCCCCGTACTCCTGTCCCTGTGTCCTCGGGCAAGAATGTGGGCATAGTGGATCGCGCGGGTGCCTGAGTCGTCACAATGGGGATAGCATCGTGCACGGGTACGTGGCGAGACATACCCGATCCCTCACCGACCTGAAGAACTCTAGGGAGTTCTCTCTGACTGATCTCTACGGCCACGAGCCTCTATGACATCTCCTGCATGTGACGGAGGAGCGTCTCTCTAAACCTCACCTCATCATCTGCCATTGGGTTACGCTGCTCTGTGCCCTTCTCAGGCTGCTCTGCCTCTGAATCTGTCTCAGGTGGCTCCTGATCAGAATCACTTCCCCCGAAAGGAAACTTCCACCCACTCTCAGCTTCTCTGCGTTCCTTCTGATAGATGTAGGGGTTATCCCCGGGCGTCATAGACTGCTAGCACCACAGGCTGAGCCAGATCTATGCTCTGATACCACTGTAATATCCCCAACGGGAAATAACCAGTAATATACAGAAATATGACAGACAGATATATAAAACAAAATGCCGGAACCAGAATATGGAACAAGTACACATAAAATGCCAGAACACTAAGCCATTTTATTAATCTGAGAATACATATATAGGGGTACAAGATAATCAGAATGAGTGCACCTATCCTTGCCCTAGGCAAGTGGGGACCCTCTCAGAATAAAGAATGGCTGCAATAGGGACTGCGTCCTAGCTGGCTGAAGAAACTGCTGTGGAAAACTGCTGCTGCAATGCACTGGAACTAGGGGTTGATCCCCTTGCTGGAATGAGCTGAAAACTGGAAGGGTAGCTGATCTCAAACCTCCGGACAAAACCCAGAAATCGTGAAGCAGATGCTCCACCTCCAAAAATACGCCAAATAAACCCTCACCAGTGAAAACGTTGTCTCTGCCAGTGATAGCGCAGAAGCCAAAGGAAACGCTGGCAAAAAGGGGTTGAATCTACCCACAAATCCTCCTGATGAAATAACCAAACTCCTCAGGGCTGGAAACACTGAAAACGCTGCCAAACTCCCACACAATAACCCTGCTCTCCAGATCTGCGTCCTCCCTAGCTGGATCTGCGTCCTCTGCCCTAGCCTGCGCAGTCTCAAGAAGGGGGTAACTCCTCTACAAAATGTCCACCAGAAAACTACTGCAAATCACCACTGAAACTGAAGGAAAGAAACCTTGCTCGAGCAGGCACTCGAAGTCCCCCGGAGCCAAGGGTGAGATCTCCGACTGGAGACACTCAGTTTGCACTAAACAGTGCTGCAGACCGACTAAACAACCGACGTGCTGAAGTAGACAGAAGTCTAGCTCTCAATATCAATATCAAATCAACAATCCCAAATGGGGTGAAAACCCCTCCTTTTATAGTGCTAAACTCCCTCCAAAACCTTGACTGCGTCCTTCACTCTCCTTGGCCTGCGCAGTTAACCTTGGGTCAGCGTGAGGCCTCCCCTCATACTCGTGTGGACCCCCAAGGCCCCCTCTTTAAGTTATAACGTCAATCAACTAGGAAAAGCACTTTATTTTATAAAGTGAGATGACCCCTCTTATTTCTCACTTTATTTATTATTTCTAGCTAAAGCGGCAAAATTAAACAAAAATGAAATATTCCAATTAGCAATGCTAATTAGGAATATTACAAAATGCTATTTTTTGCTTTTCTCCTAAACTTTCAAATGAATATTTTTTTGATGATTCATTAGTAACAATTGCATTCACTTTTTTCTTATCAGATATGAAGTTCACTGCACATCTTGACGTCTCTTCATCAACAAAGCTAGAGCTCCAATTTGTCATAACATCACGATCCCTAAATCCAATCATGTCAAATTCGCTCGCATGTATAAACTTATTCTTATACAAACTTGAAATAATCTCTCACTCATGTTGCTTAGAATCATTTTGTACATGTAAAACATCTTCATCCTCGTCTGGACATTGAGCTGGATCCTTTGAAGGTATTGGATTACGATCAATATGCCAAGGATTATAGGAAAATTTTTCCCAATTTTGTATGATGTCATCATCTCTAGAACCAATATCTGTATGAAAATCACGAAACGGCTTGTACAATACTAATTCAGACCAACAAAACTCAACAAAACTATTATTTTCGCGAGGGGGAACTGAATGAAACTTAGGAAATACTCGTACAATGGCTGCATTATCTCGTGGTAACCATTTCTCATCACGGCGACGTTTGTCATATGACCAAGATCTTGAAGCTTCTATCAACGAAAGGTGCTCCATACTCACGAGTCTCTTCCTATATGCATCAATAAGAGAATTATCATTATGGTCATTATTTTCATCAACTTTTACTTGTTTGAAAACATTTATCCCAACATTCAAAACAATGAATGTATGACTACATTCATTAAGAGGAAGCTCCAAAAGCATATGACATGTTTCTTGTGCTCCTATATCCCTGTCAACGATAGTCTCACACAACAATGTTCTATATGCACGTGCTGCTGGTTCATTTGGATTTTGAATAGAAGAAATACGCATCAACATATCATGGAAGCTTTCTGACCCTTTTTCTGCTTTTGATGCATATTTTGCTATGTAGTTAATCACAACATGCCTAGAAAGAACAGGTTTCCAATCCATATTTGCACGCCACATCATCAACATTTCACGATTATGTGTATTTAATCGATCATCATTTCGTCTAGGTTCATATATTTTTTCTCCACCCTCATCAACATAAAGTCTTGACATTTTGCATAGCTCCCATGGTGCCTTATATCTACACACCAATTTTCCACCCTTCTTTCTAAGGCATGACTTCTCATTGCAGGTGATGTGGCACTCAACACAATTGAGAAGTTGTTCATAGTCCATCATAGGATCAGATTGAAATATTTGTTTAGTGTTCTTTAAGCAAGGATGATCATCATCGTTCCGTTGAATAGAGATCTTTATTTGATATTCATTGCGTGGATTGAATGCATGGACAGATCTATCAAAGTATTCTTTTGCAAATCTAACTTGATTCAGGTCATTCCAATTCAATTTGTCCATATTGGGAGCATCTTTTAGCCAAAGAAACCCATGCACATGCGGAGATCCGCGATGTTTCCATTCATAACGACACCAAAAATCTGTAGCATGATGAAATTTTGAAAAAATCTCATCTCGAAACAATGTATGTCTTAAATGCACATAACTTGCTACAATGTGAGGATTATCAATGACATTCTGGCGTCTCCATTTTCTTGCTTCCTTTGAATCTGTAGGAGAGGTACCTGGCATCAATATATGCAAATCAGGCCATTACATATCTGCTACACTTAGTGTGAAGAATATTGTAGGAGATCCAATTTGTTATACTAAGTCACATAATTCGCCACGACATTTGCTCCAATATGCACATGTACCTCTTAGAACATGTCCAAATATCATCAATCTATCTACAATTTTAGAATTAGGAAGATTTTGTAAATGCTCTCGTAACTCATCAATTGTTGTAGGTAGTTCTGTCATATTTTTTTTAACAAATACTGCAGAAGACGCTTGAGCGCGATGTCTCATGATGATATTGAGTAAAAAGTATCTAAATCGAGGATGTCTCCCAAACCTATTATCACGAAATCTGAGGAGATGTTTTGCATACTCATGAAGATGCACGTTTCTTAGTCGTGCTTGTAACCAATCGGCTTCTCCTTTAGGGAATAATGTTGGAAATGCCATATCAAATAACCCTTCAGTATTGTACTCATTTATTGGAGATGAACCAATTCTAGGCCAATTAATGACATTTGTAGTTTCACCATCTAGTTGGTTTTCTTCTCTATTAGGATTATCTGCCCATGCACAAATAAGTTAGATTTCCCTAGGTGCATTTGGAGGCCTTACAACAAAAGAAGTTGTATTATAATTGTCTAAAGCATCTTCACAACTTGGAGCACCTTCTAACAACGTAATGTCTATGTCATTGTCCATATCTGGTAGTATAACAGAATTAATCATATGTGACACATTTATTGCTTTTTCCGGTAACTCATCCACAACATGCATATCAATTTCTACACCTTTATAATATGGATCATTTTGAATCTTATAAAGTAATGCATCTAGTACCTTTTGCCTTCTAACAGTGAAATCATAGCTTGATCCTTGCTGACCTTTTTTTCACACCACCATCATTAAATCCAAGTCTTTAATATGTCGAGGCAATTTATTGGCAACATCTTTAACATCTTGAGGCCATAGTAGAAAGGATGCTTAGCTAATCTTGACAATAATAGTTGTCACCATTGGACTGCATAAATTTGTAATTTTTTCCAATGTATAGATTGCAAGAAGAACATTTTCCATGTTAAGTATGGAAAGGTATTGATCATCCCAACTCTATTTTGCTCTGCAATTTAAACCAAGACACCATTTGAGAGATAACAATAAAAGTTTTGTTCCATATCCCCTATCTTCATTGCCAAAAACACAATTGTGTTCATCTCTATATCAATCATGTACAATGCCCATGAACATTGTAGGAGACAAATTGTCCTACAAAACAAGTTTTCTGGAATTCACATCTCATTCAATTGAAACAAAGTTTCTTCGTATCAATTTGAAGGAAACATTGCCAAAAAAATAAGGTTATAGAGCTTCATTACAACTAATGAGACAGGGTGCTCACCAAAAAGCACCATTTTAACACAACATTTTCACTTTCATATCTATTTTTTCATCAAGACTTTAATTGATGAGTTTGAAGCATGTCAGCATTATAGACTCCAATTTAGCTATATTTAAACTAAGCCACTAGTACTAGCTACTAAGTAGCACTTCTCTCCTAATTGATCAGTTCGCAGCCTGTCAGCATTCCAAAATCCAATTTAGCTATATTTAAACTAAGCCACTAGTACTAGCTACTACGTAGCACATGTGCCTATCATACCTAGTTATCATAGATAGAGACTCAATATCCCCTCGTCCTCTATCACATTTAAATTCTTGCCCAATCAATTAAATATTATTGCTAAATCAATTAAAAGTGGTTTATCTTCGAATTCGGAGGATGATTAGCAAAGTCATGTGGCTCAGACTTGGCAACGATTCAACAAATCCAGAGGAGAACCTACGTCTAAAAAAAAAAGCAGAGAACATGCACTAAAAAAATCAGTGAACTTAAACTAAGGAAAGCTTGGCATACTTGTTGGCCAAAACCGAGTCTCATGGAGTTCAACCAGGAATTTTGACTCGGCTTGCCAGCTCAAATAGCAGAGTCAACTCTGTAGTATTCACAGAGATATAAAGAGTCAGGTTTCTATCCATCAGGGGATGATGTAACCTAGATGCTAGGCAGGATGCAGAATTGTTCAAATCTTAACAATTATTCCAAAGGGAAAATGTTTGCATTGAAATTAGGGATAAATTTCACTGCCCTGCAAACACCATCCCAACGCTTTAAAAAAAGGGAAAACATAAATTATGATGGAAATTGCCAATGCCATAAATCATGATTATCAATGTACCATTTTTCATAGGGTAGATATTATATTTAAAGATTACAGTCATTAGAAAATCCCATGGAGTCATCAATGCATAAAAAAAGTGCTAGAAAATTGGAAATCTTACCGAACAAATTTCGTCTGTCTGCAACAATGTGGTAGTCCTGTGTTTGTGGGACGGTGGGAGTGAGAAGCATGAGCAATATTAAGCAGAACAACCTAGCCCCACAGACATAGAATCTGTTCTCCGCCGCTAGTTTCATGGTTCTCTGCTGCAATTCTTGAATTTTCAAGAAAATTGAATGTAGTGGGAAGCAGAGGAGATTGTTGGCAAAGGAGACTCCAGAAGATTGTTTGCATGTAAAATCACACAGCGATGATTGTTGGCAAATGATATTAGCGAATGCAGGTTATAAATGTGAAACAAATCCAAAAGATTGATCTGGAAATCCAGGAGTACAATTTTCCAGTTTAGCGACTCCATGAGATGTAAATGGATGGCCATCTTTGCACATGAATGGAGGACCATATGGGATAAATATGAGGGATTTCACGCAAAAGGTCATATCTAAATCTAAGTTGAAGAAAACATTTAAAAAAAAATTCATAGGAAAAAACGTCTTATATCATGTACCAGCACCTATTCAAAAATTTTCAAGAGTGTATACAATCAAATTCTGTGACCACAAGAGTAAGCTGTGAACCCAATAGTGTTTAAACAAAATTTTAACATTTGTTCTGGAATCCGCAAACAAAAGTCATCTAAGATCCAATAACAAGAGAAGATTTTTTTATATCATAAATGGAGCTTATGGTAGTAATTACTTAAGCATAAGTCACACTGCCGAGCGACAGTAAGCCGTTCATCTCTGTGAGCCAAGCTGCTCCCATTCTGTTCTCTGTGGGGGATCTGTATCCATGTTAACAAAAACTCAAAATGATCAGAAAGTTCATAAAGTTCAATAGAAATTGCACATCCCTGTGTTCTGTTGCAACCTTCCTGTACCATGTGATTGTCTTGTGCCCATGTTGTCAAAAATCAATAGGTCAAAATAGTACTTGAAGATCATAAGAATTTTATAGTGCCCTTTGCCTCATTGCCAGAGGCATCCACCAATTCATAATGCATTTCTCCGAATGTCCCCAACAATCTTTATTGGATAATCTGTTAGCAGTGTCATTTTTCTTCCTAAAAATGTGTGCAAAGGAGATATTGGAGAAGGATTTGTGAAGTTCATTAATCTTGTCTATCTAGTTGGATAGGTGTTCGGGCGCCAATGTGTTCCGGTTATTCAGGTGTTCAATAAGAATCTTAGAGTCCCAAAAAACCCAGAGTTTGTCAATATAAATATGTTTTGTGAACCACAAGAGGCCCCACAGGGCCAACAACTATGCCCTAGTATTAGTCCCCTTTCCATCGAACCAATGTGTTTTGTAATGACACAGTCGAGTAATCATTAGCCAAGCACCGCAGCCACATCTAATGTTTTGTGTCGCCCCGTCGAAGAAACCTGCCGAATAATGGATTTCAAAGGGTCTAAGTCTATGTGAGAGATTGTTAGGTCCCTATATCACTAGTATAGCCCCTTATTATTGTTAGTGTAAACCCCTTATTGTTATTATTGTACCCTTGTAACCCCCATTTTGTTATTATTGTGCCCTTAAATTATTATTGTTAGGTCGGCTAGGATTACATTGTGGTCCACTAGGATTAAATTATGGCCCCATGGACTCCTATATATAGAAAGGAGGTTTTGTGAATTGTATCATCAAAGAATTGTTCATTTATGTAATGTATTGGAGGTTTCCCCCTCGAAGTGGCTCATTTCTAAGGCGTTTACATCTCTTTTCTTCTATTTTTGGAGCTGGTTACACAACATTTGGTGTCAGAGCTTTGGATTCTAGGGTTTCGCTGCTCCAAACAGGTCATCGTGGCATTTTCGCTATAACTTTTTTTCTACGAAGTTTCAGAAGCTGAAATTTTTAGGGTGCGAAGAAAAAATCCTGAGGAAGCTTGTATAAAAATTTCAGAGTTTGGTTCGCAATAATTTCAGAGATATGATCTGTGGAAGTCAGGTATTTTTTCAGGCTCCTAAACAGGTCATCGTGGCATTTGCGCTATAAATTTTTTTCTACGAAGGTTCAGAATCTGAAATTCATATGGTACGAAGCTGAAATCCCGAGGAAATACATCAAAAAATTTCAGAGCTTGGTTCGCAATATTTTTAGAGATATGATCTGTGGAAGGTAGTGCTTTTTCAGGCTCCTGAATTTCATCTTAAAGAGGTGATCGTGGGAAAAGTTCAATAACTCTCTCTCTGGAGATTGGATTGGAGTGCCGTCAAAATTGGTCACAAGTACACGGCCTGTAGTTTATTGGCTATCAATTTTAGAGACAAAGGACAAAAAAGTGACACGTGGAAAGTCGTACAAGTTCGCTCTACTGAACCAGTCCAGAATTAGGTCATTGTGGGAGATTGGACACAACTTTGTCTTGGAGAATCCAAATCAGGTCAGACTTGTGGCATTTGAAAGAAGCTTCAGAGGGCTACTACAGGGCTGAATTTCAGATATCGAAGATTTTCAATTACAGAGATAATTCAATTTCAATATCAAGCTCCTCAAAGCTAGTAAAAGGTGTGTATTTTTTTTCCGAATTGCATAAGTCTTGTTTGAAGAATCAAGTTGAATTGATTCCAAGGGCATCTTGTAGAACAGATATCAATATTGGATTCTAAAATGGCCCCAAAAAAGAATTCAACACCCATTAAGCCTTCAGAAGGCTCTACTATGACTCATGAAGATGAAGAATTGCAACATGATCTATCAAAATTACAAGAGCAAGTGCAACAAATTTCACTCTCACAAAAAGCAACAAAAAATGAAATGGAAGTTTTGAAGAAAGGCATGGAAGTGAAGATGGACAGTTTGAAGAAAGGCATGGAAGCTAAAATGGATGGCGTGGAAGTGACGATGGACGGTTTGAAGAATGACATGAAAGACAACATGGAAAACATGAAGAATGATCTAAAAGAATACATGGAAGGCTTGATGACAAGCTTAAAACCAGAAATGATTCCTAATGGCGGAAATATAGGAGAAGAACCTCTTGATGAGAACAAAATAAATGTTAATCATGATTTCATAAACTCGAATGTTGGTGGGAAGAACCACCATATTCCAAAAATGGATATGAGGAAGTTTGATGGAAAGGATCCTGTAACATGGATACTACAGATGGAGCAATATTTTGATCTCCTTAACGTGCAAAACACACAAAAGGTACGCATTGCAACTTTACATTTAGAACAAAATACATTTGTATGGTATCGATGGCTTTGCTCCCGTAAAAAAATTGTCACTTGGTCAATTTTTACGGGGGAAATGATAGCACATTATGAGGATACAAAGAGCAACACCTTCTTTAGCCAATTGATAAATCTCAAACAAAAGGGTTTAGTGGGGCAGCACATTGAGGACTTCCAAAAATTGAATATAAGGGTAACTAATATTCCATAGGAACACAGGATTGATCTCTTCATAGGCACTTTAAAGGATAACATCCAACATGAAGTTCGTGTTTTGGAACCCGATTCATTGGAGAAGGCATTCAGGTTGGCAAGAAAAATTGAATGTAAAATTATGGCGACAAGGAAGCCTACCACTCACTTCTATAAAGAGGGAAGTGTTGCTACTCCTAGATTTCCACAACCTACAAGGTTGACACCACAACAATTCGAAGAAAAAAGAGCAAAATGGATTTGCTACAGTTGTGATAGAAAATACACTAAAGGTCATAAGTGTCTTGAGAAGAAATTATTTTACATAGATTGTGAAGAGGAAGAAGAAAATGAACAAGAAGAGGATATACACCAGGAACCAACCCTAGAAGAGGAAGAAATGAGTCTGACCATATCGTGTAATGCATTGGTAGAAATTACCACTCCTCAAACTCTCAAGATAGAAGGACATATCAAGAAGAAAAAGGTAATAGTATTGATTGATTCGGGTAGCACCCATAATTTTATTCATTGTAAGGTAGCCAAGGAATTGAATTGTTTCCTATACCCAGCACCAGAATGTCAAGTGATGGTTGCAAATGGAGGAACTATAAATTGCTCTGGAAAATGCCACAATATCAAGCTAACCATGGGAGAATATGTATTGAATAGTCCAATGCTTTCCATTCCTATGGGAGGTGCTGATGTTGTACTAGGAGTACAATGGTTACAATCTTTGGGGACGGTAGCTTTTAATTTTCAAGAACTTTTCTTGAAATTTTTTTTCAGAAGGAAAGGAAGTCGAATTACGGGGTATTGTGGGGAAGCCGGGAAAGATAATAAGCTCTAATGTCATGACAAAGCTTCTAAAGAAAGAACAACGAGGCGTAATTGCACAATTATGCTCACTAGAAGTTCCAACATCAAAATCATCTATTTCTGCGGATCTCCAAAAAGTCTTGGACAATCATTCCAAGGTGTTTGAAACTCCCAAAGGACTCCCACCTATTCGTGATCATGATCATGCTATTCATTTGATTCCAGGAAGTGTTCCTCCAAGCATCAGGCCTTATAGATATCCTTACATCCAAAAGAGAGAAATTGAACGTATGATTGCAGAAATGTTAGAGGCGGGTATAATTCAACCTAGTCAAAGTTCTTTCTCTGCTCCTGTAGTATTGGTACACAAGAAGGATGGATCATGGCGCATGTGTCCGGATTATAGGGAGCTCAATAAGCTCACCATTAAAGATAAATTTCCCATTCTGTGATTGATGAATTATTGGATGAATTACATGGAGCAATTTATTTTACCAAGTTGGATCTTCGTTCAGGATATCATCAAATTAGAATGAAGACTGAAGATATTCCAAAAACAGCATTTCGAACTCATGAGGGTCATTATGAATTTTTGGTCATGCCTTTTGGCTTACCAATGCACCTTCTACATTTCAAGGGTTGATGAATTCCATTTTCAAACCCTTCCTTAGAAAATTTGTGCTAGTATTTTTTGATGATATCCTAATCTACAGCAGGTCTTGGAAGGATCATGTTGAACATGTTGACAGGGTGCTCAAACTATTGCAGGAGAAACAATTATATGCAAAAAATTCCAAATGTTTCTTTGGAGTACAAGAGGTGGAATATCTGGGTCATATTGTATCTCACGAGGGTGTTAAAGTGGACCCTAACAAAATTAA
The DNA here is from genome assembly GCA_034641835.2 of Pinus albicaulis. NCBI lineage: Eukaryota > Viridiplantae > Streptophyta > Pinopsida > Pinales > Pinaceae > Pinus > Pinus albicaulis. The sequence continues at coordinate 330,442,980 of CM076569.1, read as the reverse complement.
AGCCATTAAGGAATGGAAAGTTCCCACAACCATAAAGCGGTTGCGAGGATTTCTCGGGTTAACAGGGTATTATCGCAAGTTTGTTAAGAATTATGGGAGAATAGCAGCACCTCTAACAACATTATTGAAGAAAGATGCATTTTCATGGACTCCTGAAGCAACTAAGGCCTTTGAATGTCTTAAAGAGGCAATGTGCCTAGCACCGGTCTTAGCTACGCCGGACTTCACAAAAACCTTTATTGTGGAATGTGATGCCTCAGGAAATGGAATTGGTGCAGTTTTAATGCAGGAAGGAAGACCCATTGCTTTTGAAAGTCGTCCAATCAAAGGAAAGTATTTACAGAAACCTATTTATGAGAAGGAAATGTTAACAATACTGCATGCACTAAAGAAATGGCGAACTTACCTAATGGGAAGACACTTCAAGGTAAAAACTGATCATGATAGTCTTAAACACTTTTGGAACAAAGACTATCTTCAGAAGAGCAGCAAAAATGGGTCACAAAGATGTTGGGTTATGACTTTGAAATAATCTACAAAAAAGGAAAGCTTAATGTTGTTGCAGATGCACTCTCAAGAAAGAATGAAGAGGTGGAAGCATTGCTTTGAGCCATTTCTATTATCCAACCAGATTGGATAACTGAAGCAAGAGATGAATGGAAGAACGACAAAGATGTATGGACACTCATTCAAAATTTGCAGCAATATCCTAGTACATCTGATACATTTAGTTGGAAAAATGATTCCTTATGGTACACAGATTGCTTATATCTTTGTAATAATTCCCAACTAAAAAAAAAGATTCTTCTGGAATTGCACACTTCTCCTTTAGGAGGGCACTCAGGATTTTTAAAAACTTACCACAGGGTGAAGAAAGAATTTTTTTGGGATGGCCTTAAATCTGATATTCAAAAGTTTGTGGCAGAATGTTTGGTTTGCCAGCAGAATAAAGTGGAAACAATTAAGACCCAGGGACTTCTACAACCTTTATCCATTCCAAGTCAACGTTGGGAGGAGATTTCAATGGATTTTATCACAGGTTTACCTAAGTCCGAAGGAAAGAGTGTCATCATGGTGGTAGTTGATAGACTTACCAAGTATGCACACTTTTGTGCATTATCTCATCCATTTAAAGCAAGTGCAGTTGCTACTACATTTATGGACAGAATTCAAAAGCTACATGGAAGCCCAAGGGTTATTGTGAGCGACAAAGATCCCATTTTTACTGGAAATTTTTGGAAGGAGTTATTTTCTTGTTTGGGTACTCAATTAGCTCATAGCTCATCTTATCATCCTCAATCTGATGGTCAAACTAAGATAGTAAATAAATGTTTGGAAGGATATCTTCGTTGTTTTATATCTGATAAACAAACACAATGGGTCAAGTGGTTACCTCTCCTTGAATGGTGATATAACACTTCCTTCCATGCTGCAGCAAAAATGACCCCATTTATGGCACTTTATGGATATCATCCACCATCAATCACATCATCTTTAAGGGAAAATTGGAAGGTTCAAGCAGTGGAAGATCACATCGAGCATCATCAAGAAGTTCTCCAACTCTTAAAGGATAACCTGAATTTGGCACAAAATCGAATGAAACAACAGGCAGATCAACATCGCAGCGAGAGAAGTTTTGATGTAGGAGATTGGGTATTTTACGGCTACAACCATACAAACAAATGTCCCTCAAGCAAGCTAAGAAGGATAATAAATTATCGCCAAAGTACTATGGTCCTTACAAGGTGTTGCAAAAGATTGGTACTATGTCATACAAATTGGAGCTTCCTGCTTCTTCACAAGTGCATCCAGTTTTCCATGTTTCATGCTTAAAGAAGGTTATAGGTGAAAATCTTCCAGTTCAAACAATATTGCCAGAACTTGATGAGGAAGGAAAAATCATATTGGAACTGGAAGCAGTCACGGAAACAAGAACTCGACAACTACGGAATCAATCAATTTCAGAGTATCTCATCAAGTGGAAGAACTTACCCACTGAAGATTCTACATGGGAGGATGATAATTTTATACAGAAGCACCCAGAGCTACTCAAGCGTTGAGGACAACACTTTTTTGAAGGAGAGGGCATGTTAGGTCCCTATATTACTAGTATAGTCCCTTATTGTTGTTAGTGTAACCCCCTTATTGTTATTATTGTACCCTTGTAACCCCATTTTGTTATTATTGTGCCCTTAAATTATTATTGTTAGGTCGGCTAGGATTACATTGTGGCCCACTAGGATTACATTATGGCCCCATGGACTCCTATATAGAAAGAAGGTTTTGTGAATTGTATCATCCAAGAATTGTTCATTTATGTAATGTATTGGAGGTTGCCCCCTCGAAGTGGCTCATTTCTAAGGCGTTGATATCTCTTTTCTTCTCTTTTTGGAGCTGGTTACACAACAGAGATCCCTTGGTGGCCTATCACGGATCCTCAAGCGTCCCTAGGTTTGTATGATCTGTTCAACTACCCACATAGGTGTGCATTTCGATTATTTGAATATCCACTTATTTCTGCAACACCACAGCCTCCAATGGAAAATGAGTGGAATGCTTCTGAAATGTTTACCTTTCGCGAACCACCAATTGATGCAATCTTCCACAGACATATAGTCTTTCTCCCGGAAATTTAATTCAACACACAATAAGCTCCAGATCGTCCTCCCAAAAATACACTTGTAAATTAGGTGTGAGTTATCTTCATCCACTGCCATTCATAAACAACAGATCTCAGGCCCAATCCTGCCTCTCTTCATGATATTTGTCCATGTCAGGTTTTTGTTCTTCCAAAATAACCATAGGAAGATAATAATTTTAACCTGAATCTTTATCTAATTCCAAATCTCCGTGAACCAGCAGTTTTCTATCTGTCCGCTTTGGGCATTGATAAGATCTCTACAAGTATCACTCGTACTTACTTGTCCCTTTTAAAAATCCCTCCCCATGTTATATGGTCTCCAATTATATTGTATAGAAATCCCATGGATCTTAAAACCTCTGTATATTTTTTCCATTCATCAGCCATGTGTCCTTGAAGTCCGATGTCGTCAACCTCTTTCCACCTCGGAAGTCCCTTCTACCATTGTTGAATGAGTTGTCCAAGGTACAAAATGCCTCTTCCATGTAGGAAGTTTCGCATATTTGCACTGATGGTATTGAACTGAGGGTGTCCCCGAATGACCCCTGCCCCTATCATAATTTTCCTACCGTTTCCAAAACTCCAATGTAGATTTCGGGAGAATAGTGGCCATAATTTCCTGAACCCGTTCCATATGTATGACCCCCTGTCAGCTGTCCCCCAACTAGAGATATACATGGTCTCCAAGTTTTGTGATATTAGATATTTATAGCTGATAATATCCCACCATAACCCAAGTGTGTGTAAACATCTCCAGAAAGAATTCATTAACTATGCCTTCCCAAAAGTGTCAACGTCCATCAGGCCCCAAACCCCCCGGTTCTTAGGCAGGGTGATATATTCCCATTTGGTTAGATGATACTTCCCATCCCCTTGCCACCTTCCCAAATGAAGTTTTCCATAGTGGACTTTATTCTGTCAATAATGGCTTTTGGAATAAGGAATAAGTGGGCCCAATAAATGGATAATTGTTGTAGGAATGCCTACACCAGAATGAGCTTACCTCCCTTAGACAACCATCTTAAAGACCATCTGTTGATTCTTTTTCGATATTTATCAATAAGCCATTGTCAATCAACCACCCGGTATCGAGTAGGTTTAAGGCAGAAGCCCAAGTATGTTAATCCTTCCGCAAAAGGGGCGGTTATGAAATTAAATGTCTCTCCAACTTGTTCTATAATCTCTTGTCCCCCTTCTGTGATTGATAAGCTAGACTTTCCATCATTAGCAAGCACCCTTGACGCATCGCAGAATTTCTGGAATATGAATTTGAGGTTTATCCAAATTTGTTTGATGAGCAGTCCAAAAATCAACACATCGTCAACAAAAAAGCTGTGTGATTTCTCTGTGTTTAGTTATTTTAATGCCATGAAAAGTAACCTCAGATGCAGCCCGATTGATCTTGATGTTAAGTGCATCCATGAATAAAATGAACAAAAGAGGCGAAAGAGCACAACCTTGCCTAAGTCTTCTGCCCGCTTTAAAGAATCTGGAAGAAGTACCATAGATAAGGACAACCATCGATGCTTTGGTGATGCATCCCATAATCCATTCTACAGATTCGCTGGTCATCCAAACTTTGTAGAGGATCATTCTCATAAATGCCCAGTCCACCCTATCATATGCCTTACTAAGGTCGACTTTCATAACCACAACTCTTATGTGCCTATTTTGGATAGTGTGGAGAATCTCCTGTGTAGTAGCCACGACATCATGGATAATTCTATTATTGAGGAAACCGAACTGTTCCCGGGTTGAATCTTGACAAGACTCCCTTGATCCTTTCTGCTATGATTTTTGAAATAATTTTGTACAATGTGTTACAAAGAGAAATGGGCATGTAGTCCTCAAAAGTCCTCGTACCTTTTTTCTTCGAGATGAGAGCTAGAAAGGTAGAGTTGATCGCACCATGAACGCGGCTCATTTATCTCGTCTCTTCAACCATGTCTGTTAGATCTTCTATCAACAAATTAGAGAAATGAAGGAAAAAATATGGTGTCCACCCGTCCGGGGTCGGGCTTTTGTCAGGAGTGAAAGATTTGAGCACCCCTTCCACCTCATCAATACTGACCACACTTCTCATTCAGTTGTTGTCCTCCTCCCAAAACATAAGTGTATATTCTGCAAAGGCCCATAATTGATCCTCCACATGTGTTTCCTCCCTTGCTTTATATAAGTTTTCAAATTATTTAAATGCTTCCTCTTGTATCTTGTTAGTGGTATTAAAGTGTCTCCCTTCAATAGATATGTCCAAAATGGCATTCAAGTTCTTTCTGCCATTGGCATATGATCTGAAAATGATTGTTAGTTTTTGCTATGCTAATATTAGTCTCACATTTAAATAAACTTTGCTTTGGATTGCTTATCCATTAAGAGTTTATCCACGAGCATGTGATTGTCTAATCATTAAACTTGGTGAAATTTAGTGTTTTTCATGAAGTCAAAAGCATAGAAACTAAATGCTGAACAACAACAAATAAATACACAAGCAACAAAAATAACAGAGCTCAATACACAAGTTTTTGATGAAGGAGTTCACCCCTCCTAGGCAACATCTCCTTGGTCCAGCTTTATAGTGTGGGTCTTTGTATTAGCTTCAAATGTGAAAAATTCTTGTTTACAGTCTCCTATTGCCTCTGAAACCTACTCCAATGGCTCCAAAACATCAAAATCTACCAGAAATGACTCTTCACGAGCTCATTTTGGTCAAAAATTGTCTGAGTTATGGCGGAAACAAGTTTTCCTAGTATTTCTTCACCAAATTTGGAGTTTTGCCAGTTAACATGGCTAAATTTGGAAAACCCGCCTAAAAAGGTGCCTCCGCTATTTCTTTCGTCGTATTAAATTGTGTTTAATTTACAATAAACATAGTTTAAAGTTAAGATAAGCGTAGTTTACATTTAAGCACGTTTAGTGCTAACACTGGCTTAGTTGCACATTATCATAACTTAATTACGAATTAACGTTAAACGCTGATTAACGTTTAAATCTTCCCGTCGGTTTTGTTCCTTAGCTCCTGGTCTCCACCTTTAAGCACATGGAAGGGGGCTAGCCCCCTCCGGATCCCAAAACTCCGACGCGTTAACATTCAAATAGTGGCATCAAACATGTGTGTTAAGACCCACGGTAGAGGAGAGGTGGTAAGGCGTTGTGGTGGCACGGGTGAGGTCGTGGGTTCGACCCCACCACATAAATTATTGTTCAAAAATATTTAACCAGTTCCGCCATATAATTAGCTTGCCACCAAATTAACCTCCCACTAGATGTATATAGAGCTTCTCCAAATTTAGATGACTCCGCCGAATGGTAAGGTGTAAACCATAGGTTTAAAAAAAAAAGTGTCACAATATATAATTCTACCATCGTATAGGTTCAACTTTGGAATATAGATATGATATATATATACCCAATTCGACCATAGTGCCAACCTGCCACCGGCGGGGGGGGGGGGGGGGGTGTGGGATGTACGTGGCATGCCACGTGGCCCTTCCCCGTTGGCTAAAAAATCCTCTATATAATAAAAATAATGAGCCATCAAAATAAAATTTCCAACTTAAGAAATAGAGGAAAATTTAAACTTCACATAGAAACCTTGGCGAATCTAAAGATGACACTTATCACAGTGTCACTGGCTGAAACTGGAGAATATTCCCTGTGAAGCTAACTGGACTTGCCACATCATCACTGTACCTGTTCCGCTAATTTTTTTGCATGTTTTGGAAAACGAACAACATGCCATAATTCCCTCATACGAACTCAGAATTTGGTGAAATGAGTTGCGTTGGAATCCTGGAGACAAGCTCTATCTAGGTGTTCAGGTTCGAAGCATTTCTGAACACTTTCAATTTTGAGCTAAACACTTAGCCTTAGATCATTCCTCTCCACTAGAAGCCTTTTGGACCCCAAAAGATACTATCAATTGTTCAGCAACTGAGGGTACAACTCCCTCACTCTTCTAATCTCCAACTATTTGGCATTTGAAGGATTTTGACCCTTGAGTCCCACTCTAAGGTATTTAACATTCCCTCTTCTTGAAGTTCTGATTCTTCTGTCAAGTATGAGATCTTGTTGAAGTTCATCGAGATATTCTGGTGAAAAATCATGTATTGATGGCATTTGAACATGCTCTCCTTGATCATCAATCAAATCAGGCTCAAGGAATCTCAAATTCTCAACATTTACGACATAATAAATTTTCATATAAGGAAGAAAATCTAGCTTGAATGCATTTGTACCAATATTTTCTAGAATTTTAAATGGACCATAACGGATTGGTTTGAGCTTTTTACCTTCCCCTTGCAATCTTTCTTTGCTTATGTACAACCAAACTTTATCAACAACTTGGAATTTGTGATCAACTCGGTGTTTGTCATGCCTTGCCTTGTAGCTGCTTTGACTCTTTTCAAGTTGCTCTTGCACGGTGTGATGTATCAATTGAATTTTCTCAATGAAATTTCTTGCCTTGTCTATGTCACTATGACCATCTATAGCGACATCTTTCTCAAAGATGAAGTCCAATGGCGATCTTGGAAAATAACCATAACATGCCTCAAATGGCGACATGTTTGTGGAAGAATGTTTTGCCTTGTTATATGCATGCTGAGTGTAGTGAAACTGTTCATCCCACATCTTGGGATGCTTGCCACAATAACCTATAAGAAGGTGAATAACGGTTCTATTCACCACCTCTGTTTGGCTATTTTTTTGCGGATGAAATGCTGTACTCTTCTTCAACTTTGTGTCCATCATGTCCCATAATTTTGACCAAAAATTCCCAACAATCGAGAATCTTGATCACTTGCAATAGAAGTAGGAAGACCAAAATGGACCCAAACATTTTGAAAGAAAATATTAGCGGTTTGTTCAGCTGTAATGGTTTTCTTACATGACATCAAAATACACATTTTGCTGAACCTATCTTGCCACAACATACAAATAATCATGACCTTTCCTTGACATAGGAAGACCACCTACAAAATCCATTGAGATACTCTCCCAAGGATGTGAAGGAACCAGAAGTGGAGTGTACAATCCAATCTTCCTATTCCTATGCTTACTTGTTGCACATAAAGAACATCCTCTAATAAAACAAGATAAACTATCAATCATGCATGGCCAATAAAAATACCTTTGGAGATTCTCTACTGTCTTGCCTAGATCGAAATGTCCTGCAATCAATGATGTGTGCGCCTCCCTTATGATACTATTTATTTCTCCTTGTGGAATACATAACTTGCCCAAGTGATACAACAAAATGTTATGCACATGATAATATAACTCTTCATTTTGGTTTCCTTGACTCAAACTCTCATATACATCTTGAAAATCACTATCATTTGCATATTGTTCAATGTAACTTTCATGCATAATGGAGTTTTATTTGAGTATAATAGCTGAATTTACAATAGGTCTAGAGAGCATATCATCTACCTTATTGTAGATTCCCTTTTTGTACCTGATAACCAAATGAAATTGTTGTAGAAAACCCATCCATCTGAAATGTCTCGACTGCTGCAACTTTGACTGTGATTGTAAGTAATGCAATGGCTGATGATTGGTATGGATAATGGTCTCCTTTCCCATTAAGTAATGCTTCCATTTCTTTACACTTTGTACCAATGCATATAACTCTTTATCATATGTGGGATATTTAGTCACAACTCCATTAAAAATTTCAGAATGAGACGAGATAGGCTTACCATGCTGCATGAGCACTGCTCCCATAGCATAATCACTTGCATCTGTTTGGATCTCAAATGGCTTTCTAGGATCCGGAAGTGCTAAAACCGGTGCTGAACTTATATTTTTCTTCAAAGCGTCAAATGATTTCTGTTGTACATCTCCCCAATGGAAGAATTTATTCACACTTGTCAATGCATGTAACAAAGCTGCAATGGAAGAAAAATTAGCAATAAATTTCCTCCAATACTGTGCTGCCCCTAAAAATCTTCTTACCTCTATAACTGTATTGGGTTTGGGCCAATTCAGAATGACCTCTAATTTGGAAGGTTCGATCTTCAATTCACCTCATCCAATAATGTGTCCCAAATACACCAATGGAGTCTTACCAAACTCGCACTTTGACATCTTAAAAATAATTGCTCTTTTTCAAGACATCGAGAACCTTGTTCACATGCATGACATGTTCTTCTCTTGACTTGCTGAATATGAGTATGTCATCTAAGTAAAAAATGACAAAGTCATCTAGAAATGGTATAAGTACATCATTCATGACTCTCATGAAAGTAGTTGGTGCATTTTTTAAGCCAAATGGCATAACTAACCACTCATACAATCCTTGTCTAGTTTTGAAAGCAATTTTCCAAATGTCCTCTTCAATTATTCAAACTTGATGATAACCACTTCATAACTCTAACTTAGTGAAATATTTTGCATGCTTTAACTGATCAAGCAAATCATCAATGTGTGGGAGTGGGTAGGGATTCTTTACCGTGATTTATTCAGTGCACGTAAATTGATACACATGCGCCAAGTCTCATCCTTATTTGGAACCAAAACTATTGGTGAAATACATGGTGAAGTAAATGGGCGTATGATACCTTTTTTTCAGCAATTCTTGGATTTTATTCTTGATTTCCAAACTATCCATAATTGACATGCGATACATACCAATGTTTGGAAATGGAACATCCTACTGTAGCTGAATCTCATGTTGAATTCCCCTCTTGGGTGGTAACCTTTGGTTCTTGAAACAACTTGCCATGTTGACTTACCACATCAAACAAATCAGGTTTTAATTTTTCATCACATCCATCAAAAGATTCATAGTCATTATCATCCTTTTTCTTGATCATGAGAAGCACAAAATTTTTACTTTCATTTACTAGCCTCTTCATTTTCCCTACATTAACTAAATAAATGTTTAGTTTCTTGTGATGAGCGCTGACAAAACACTCCACCCCATCCTTTAGAAAATAATATTTGTTCTCATGGCGATAAAACGTCGCTTTCTTGTCATACAAATATGGACTTCCCAAGATAATCCCGGAAATGTCAAGTGGAACCACATCTAACTTGACTTCATTAAAAAAGTTTGCAGTAATAACAAATCTAAATATGCATTTTCTTGTAACTTGTAAATTGGAATTCTTAACTATCCAACCCAAAGGTTATGGTTTATGATGTGCTCCAGTTTCAAGGTTAATATTTTGACTAAGTCTTCTGAAATCAAGTTTGCTTGTGACCCCATATCAAATAATGCATCAGTCTTTGTATGATTAGAAATCACTCTAACATGGAACAACTCCATCCTTTTGTCTTCATTTGGAGTGTTGTTGTGATTGTTTGAGGAACTATAACTTGCCATGGCTTCCTTTCCTTTGCTAACCATGGCGATTATCTTGGTTTCATCTCATGAATCAGATCCAAGATCTTGTTGTGTAGTGGCAGTCGTCTTTTGTTTCCCTTTGTTATTTGGTTTCTTTGGCCGTAATTCGGGATGTAGTTTCCAACAATGGGCTTCATCATGCCCCTCTTTGGAACAATGTTTGCATGTAATTTTCTCCCCTTCTTTATTGATACTTGTATTCTTCTTTCCCTTCAATTTTCCTCCCTTCTCTTTTCCCTTTCCCTTAAATGGCTTCATCTTACTACCCTCTTCAGGAATGTTTTTTCCCCTTACTTCAAGATGCGTGGCTTGCACACATACTTCATCTAAGTTGTTTGGGTTAAACATAGGATAGTATCTTTCAAGTAGGAATGTAAACCTCCTATATATTTCAAGAGTGTATCTTGTGAATTCAAGTTTACTCCTAGTAGCAAAGCCCTCTTTCTAAACTCCTGAGTGTACTATTGAATAGTTTGGCCTTTGAGCTACCTAAAGTTTTGCCAACTCATAATTGCTTTTTTCATATAGGCTAATGGATTAAACTTTCTTTTAATGGAAGAAATGAATTCAACCCAAGAAATGAAAATATTACCATGGATTCACATTTCCTCTTGTGTCTTTGCCTCCCACCAAACTAGTGTTGCTCCTTCTAACCTTAATGAAGCCAACTGGGTCTTTATATCTTCTTCTTGTAAATTTTGAATTCTGCAGTATGCTTCCAATTGACAAATCCAATTGTCTAACTTCTCTGCATTAACCTCTCCATTGTATATGGGAAGTTCAAACTTGATGTCCAACTTGAGTAATGGAGTATTTCCTTTTAAGGTCTTGGAATGAGTGTGGGTATGAGTGTTTGTGGTGGATGTGGAAGATGAAGATGTTGATGAGAATGAGGAAGATGAGGATGGTGGAGATGGATGTGGCTTTCATCCACTACCTTTTGAGCTCGTCTCTTCATACTTCTTACTGTTTGAAGATCCTTCTCCATGTGGAGGCTTCGAACCTTCTCCAGCTTTTTCTACAATGAATGCTTTATAAATGACCTTAACCATTCTTTGCATCTATTTGAAGTCTATCTTAACATCCTCTTCTTAAGAATGTTCATGAGTCTCTTCATAGCCTGAAATTTTGGGTTTGGATTCAAGCTCAACCTCTGTAGCTTGTACCTCTTCAATCACTTCAGCTTCTTATGCAATTTGCACCTCTTCAATCTCAACTGACGGAGATGGAATTTGGAGTTTTTCAGGTGCTGCTTTGAGTGGTCCTTTGGGTGAGGATGATTCTTTCTTAGCTCTCTTCCTTCTTGTCCTAATCTCAGGACTAGCTAGCAATAGTTTCCCTTCTCTCTCTGCAACCTCAACCTTGTAAGCATCACAAAAATTGCAACTATTAAAACCTTCAAGCAAAAAAAGCAACCAACCTTGTGCTTTGATACTAACTTGATCTGAAAATGATTGTTAGTTTTTGCTGTGCTAATATCAATTTCAGATTTAAATAAACTTTTCTTTGGTTTGCTTATCCATTAAGAGTTTATCCATGAGCATGTGATTGTCTAATCATTACACTTGGTGGAATTTAGTGTTTTTCATGAAGTCAAAAGCATAGAAACTAATTGTTGAACAACAACAAATAAATACACAACAAGCACAAATAATAGAGCTCAATACACAAGTTTTTGATGATGGAGTTCACCCTTCTTGTACTACATCTCCTTGGTCTAGCTTCATAGTGTGGGTCTTTGTATTAGCTTAAAATGTAAAAAATTATTGTTTACAATCTCCTGTTGCATCTGCAACCTACTCCAACGGCTCCAAAACATCAAAATCTAGCAGAAATGACTCTTCGTGAGCTCATTTTAGTCGAAAGTTGCATGAGTTATGGAAGAAACAAGTTTTCCTAGTATTTCTCCACCAAATCTGGAGTTTCGCCAGTTAACATGGCTATATTTGGCAAACCTACCTAAAAAGTCACCTCCACTATTTCCGTCGCCATATTAAACTGCATTTAATTTAGGATAAGCATAGTTTAAAGGTAAGCGCAGTTTACATTTAAGCGCGTTTAGTGCTACATTGGCTTAGTTGCGAATGATCATAAATTAATTACGAATTACTGTTAAACGCAGATTAACGTTTAAATCTTCCCGGCGGTTTTGTTCCTTAGCTCCTGGTCTCCGCCTTTGAACACATGGGAGGGGGCTGGACCCCTCTGGACCCCCAAACTCTGGCGCGTTAACATTAAAATAGTGGCGGCAAACATATGGGTTAAGACCCATGGTAGAGGAGAGGTGGTAAGGCGTTGTGGTGGTGCGGGTCAGGTTGTGGGTTCAACCCTGACCCCGCCACATAAATTTTGTTCAAAAATATATAACTGGTTCCACCATATAGTTGGCTTGCCACCAAAGTAACCTCCCGCTAGATTTATATAGAGCTTCTCATGCCCAATTTGACCATAGTGCCAACCTGCCACCTAGCCATTGGGGGGGGGGAGGGTACGTGGCATGCCACGTGTCCCTTCCCCATTGGCTCAAAAATCCTCTATATAATAAAAATAATGAGCCATCAAAATAAAATTTCCAACTTAAGAAATGGAGGAAAAATTCAACTTCACATAGCAACCTTGACACTTGTCATAGTGTCAATGGCTGAAACTGGAGAATATTCCCTATGAAGCTGACTGGACTTGCCACATCGTCCTTGTACATGTTCTGCTCATTTTTTCCTGTTTGGGAAAATGAATAGCAAGCCATAATTCCCTCATACGAACCAGGAATTTGATGAAATGAGTTGCATTGGAATCCTAGAGATGAGCTTTATCTAGGCGTTCGAGTTCGTTCATTCCAACGCAACTCGTTTCATCAAATTTTGAGTTTGTATGAGGGAATTATGGCCTGCTGTTCGTTTTCCCAAACATGCAAAAAATTAGCAGAACATGTACAGGGATGATGTGGCAAGTCTAGTCAGCTTCACAGGGAATATTCTCCAGTTTCAGAGCATTTATTTTATTTAATATGTTTGGTGAATAATATTTTTTAATTGATTATTATAAAAAACTAATAATTTAGTATAAGAACTTGACATTGTTGATGATCAAACAAAGATATGTATTGAATCAAACTTTTCATAAATATGCTTATGCTTGTAATGAGTTGGTATCAGAGCACAAGGTTTCTTGCTTGTTTTGCTTGAAGGGTTTTAATAGTTGCAATTTTTGTGATGCTTACAAGGTTTAGATTGCAGAAGAGGAGAAGGGAAGCTACTAGTAGCTAGTCCTAAGATTAAGACAATAAGGAAGAGAGATGAGAAAGCATCATCCTCACCCAAAGGACCACTTAAAGCAACACCTGAAGCACTTCAAATAGGACCGTTATTCATCTTCTTAGAGGTTATTGTAGCAAGCATCCCAAGATGTGGGATGAAAATTTGCACTACATTCAACATGCATACAATAGGGAAAAACATTCTTCCATAAACACATCGCCATTTGAGGCATGTTATGGTTATTTACCAAGATTTCCATTGGACTTCATCTTTGAGAAAGATTTCGCTATAGATGGTCATAGTGACATAGACAAGGCAAGGAAGTTCATTGAGAAAATTCAGTTGATACATCACATCGTGCAAGAGCAACTTGAAAAGAGTCAAAGTAGCTACAAGGCAAGGCATGAAAAACACCGGGTTGATCACAAATTCCAAGTTGGTGATGAAGTTTGGTTGTACATAAGCAAAAAAATATTGCAAGGGGAAGGTAAAAAGCTCAAACCAATCCGTTATGGTCCATTTAAAATTCTGGAAAATATTGGTACAAATTCATTCAAGCTAGATTTGCCTCAGATAAGCAGTTTTGGAACCTGTTGATCAAGGAGGAGACCTTGTAGGGGTTTTTCTCATTTAAAGAATTATTGTTGTAGTAGCTATGGCCAACATGGTTCAGTTCTGGTTTTATTTCTACATTCATTAAGTTTATGAAAATGTTTTATGTATGCTTTAGTGTGGAATTGGAGTGTATTCGCAAGGGCTTTCTAGCACTCATTGGTGATGTATAGGTCATCTCTATAGTAGATTGTTGTATTGCTGATATATGTGAGAGTTATTTGCAGGAGAACATCACCTTGAAGGGGTGATAGCCACATAGTAAGGGAATTATACTAATATGTACCTTTGTTCACCAAAGAGAAAAGTGTTATAGTCATGTTGATAGGCCAAGGAGATGTAGCCCAGGCGGGGTGAACTCCTTAATTAAAATTCTTGTCTTATGGTTTGATGTATATGTATTTTTCAGCGGTTGATGTTGGCATGTTTTTCATATTTTTTATGAAACTACATCATGAAAGACATTTAAAAATTAAATACTATATATTTGAATTAATACATCTCTTAGCATAGGAGTCAAAATACTTTATGTTCCAATCTCCTTCTTTGAGCCAAAGAGCCCAACTCTTGAGTCTCCAGGTCTGTTCCTGGATGAGTAAAATCTTACGTTTTTCCACCTCCAATGTTTTAAGTCTTTCCCATCCTTCAGGGGACATGTGTCCTCCGTCCATAATCCAAAAAATTTGTGCAGTCTCCCTGGCTATCTCCTCTAACTCGTGAATCATATGCAATTTTTTACTTCTTTCCCAAGCACGAATCTTCAATTTTAGGCTTCTCAATGTGTCCGACAGATAAATCATAGGGGAAATCCCAGCCTCCCGCCTATGAGTGCAAAGGATTTATCTTACCATGAAATTAAAGTCCTTTTATTCTAACCACGATCTATTAAATTTGAAAGGGCTGCCCTTCGACTTCTTCTCAAACTGCCATTCCATAAAAATTGGCTGGTGATCTGAGATTAGAAGGGACTCCATCCAAGTTCTAACCCTCCCCATCTATTCTAGGAGATCTTCATTAACCAAAAATATATCAATTCTTTTTGCAATGTACTCTTTCCCTTTAGAGCCATTATATCAGGTTGGGCAAGCTTTCTCCAATTTCAAGTCCTTTAAGTTCACATCTTTGACCAAGTCCCCAATGTAGTTAGACAATGGGTCTCGTCTACAATGATCACCCCAGATATCCCCCACATCCAGGTTGCAGTTCATATCGCCTGCAATGATTGAGTTATCTAGTGAGAGAATCTCGCAAGTCTCCATTCTCTTCCAGAATTGTTCCCGTTCACAGTACGGGGCATATAAATTAACTAGATGGACCCTGTTCTTACGACCCCTAATATGAACAGTCAAAATAATGCCACCAAAAAAGCTAAAAGCTTTCAAGGCCACCCATATAGGATCCCAAATCACCACCAAGCCTCCAGATCTACCCTCAACATCCTTCACCACCATGTGCCATGCTGGAAACATAGCACGGAAGAAGGATAACGACTTTTTAGCCGTTGTCATGGTTTCTTGTATGAAAATAAAAAAAGGGGCCAACTTACGACAGAACTCTCGTAAAGAGGAAAATTTTTCCCTCCCCCCCAATCCTCTTAAATTCAGAGAGCAGAAGATCATGAGGAACTAGTTTTAGCGGGCTCCAAATCTCTAAGGACCCTATCTAATACAAGGGATACCAGAACATCCCATAAATTTCCCGACCGTAAATCCATATTAGTAAACCCTAAGTGACATGGATTTTTTTTTTAGTCGAGGGCGTCCCTTCCCTTTTCTGATGGTAACATTGGAGGCAGACGAAGGGTTGATGAAAATGGTGGGAGACATGGGACGGGTAGTGTGGACCACCAAAGGGGCTAAGTCTACATCTGGATTATGGAGCATGAAGCTCAGATCGCTGCTGATAGATTTTTATGGAGACAAAGGGACTTCATGACCAGGAGATGTCGAAGGATAGGATTCCAGAGGTAGCTCAGAGTTATCAACCGGAGGATGAGTTGGGGAAGGAGGATCAAGAATCGAAAAGTCAGGACCCCAGGTCCTCTGGCCATCTAGCTGTGAGAGGTCAAAAAGTTGTGAGGATTTCTAAGGACATCCCTTGGTGACGCAGTGCAAATCCTCGACTTTTTCGGGCACCACCCCCCCTCCTGAAGTGACAATTTCCTCCTAATTGGCCGCAGCCCCGCACCGAAAATAGAATCGACCTCCCGCATTTACAATATGTGTGATACCATTAGAAAGAGATTAAGTATTGAGAGATGACATACCATGAATTGGGTTCGTTGGTGAAGAGGCCCCCCTCTGTGGCGCAAACACCTCCTAATGAACAATGTCATGTCTATGATCCTGTTCTTCCACCACTGACAAGTTCACATGTATCTCAGCCTTCCACCGCTGACAGGTTCGCATCAGGTGTCCTGTTTGATGACAGAGGTGGAAACGAAATGAATCCTGCAAATAATCAATATGTTGTATGTGAAATAAGTGTTCCCAAGCCAGTTCGATGTGGGGGGGGAGGCTGTCAGAGAATGATAACTCAACCAATACCCATGCCACCTGCTTATCAAATACCCCCAGGAATTTAGGGTCGACAAAACGACATTTACCAATGTTGTTCCCAATTGCAGTGAGGACATGGATCATTTAGAACTCCAAGGGAAGGTCTGGTAGTTTCACCCACACGAGGTGGTTCTGAGGAGTGTCTCGGGTTGGGTTAAACTAATGTGCCACCTATGGAGAGCTATAAAATAGCACCCCAACACCCATGGCCTCCAGTGACCTCTCCAATGTCCTCCGAGTTCATGAAATGAAAGTTGTACCACCCGTTTAGTAATTTGCAGGTATTAGGTGGGTATCCAAGCATCTTGATCCAAGCTTCATTGAGCCACTGTGCCATGTTTTCCTCTCTATCCTTATCATAGAACCAACGTCCCACCAAAGTCTATGAGTGATCCCACACAATCAAAGTAATAAGCAACCAAACAATCAATGTTATTTTTAGTGTAGTGGTGATGTCATTACTGAAAAGATTTTATATAAATTATATAATATTATTCACACTACATTGTATTTTTTTATTCCCATTTATATGTAATTAATTTATATATATAAGTTGATGTTATTGTTAGTGTAGTGGTGATGTCATTGTTGAGAATTTTTTATATAAATTATATATAAGTTGAAGTAATGATTTATATCAATTAATTTAAGATGTTTTAATTTATTATTATATATATGTATGTATGTATTACATTTAATTGTATTTTAAAATGTTTTAATTTATATTATATTAATTAAATACATTTAATACATTGAGTGGGCTTAATGGTTAGGAGTATGTGTTTCCTCCTAAGAGGTCACATGTTTAATACTAGAGGGGGGTACATTATGTATGCGTTTGTAGACTTAGTAGTCAAATCATTGCGGCGAGGTGGGTCCCTTGTCCCACAAATAAGAGGTTCTAGTACACCAATTTGGTGCCTAGCTTCCCTTGTCCCACAAAAAAGGGGGTCTCTTTTGGTGTCTGGCTTGAAGGTGACCTAAAAATTGGATAACAACAACAAAAACAACAATACTAATGTACTATATTTAAATATATAGATGTATTTATTTTAATTTAAAGATAACATTTAACCTTTTAAGTAAATTAGTCAAATGTATTTGATATCTTATGTAAGTTAGGCTAAATAAATAAATAAACATACAATAAAAATTTAGAAATATATCTCTTATAAGAAATTATCAAATATTGAACTATGACATGAAATAATTTTTTAAGTCTCATACTAGTTATTTTGTTATATTTATGTTCCTATTTAATCAATATCTACTAATTGTGATTCTAAAAGATAATATTTTGAGGGGTGTCAGGAGGGGGATGGGTACTTTTTGGCTTCAATGGAACTAAAGTCCTGAAATATTTATGGGGTCTTTGGAAAAAAGACTGACAATTTGGCAGAAGCATAAGTCTCTTGCAAGACCTCGTTCTCACCAAAGAATTAAACATTTCCTCTCTTACTATGATTGGGGACTCTCTCTTAATCATTTGCCACATGGTAAGAGGTACTTTCCCTAAAGGCATGATCTTGGAGAACTTATTAAATCATATCAGAAGCATTGCAAAATGTATGCCTTAAATAAGCTTTGTACACGTCTTAAGGGATAAAAATAAAGAAGCAAATCAAAGTGGAAATCAGGGGTGCACTCAACAATTTAGTGAACTAAGAGTGAATGGCCAAATCAGATCTTCTTTTGTCCCCTAAAGACTCATCCTTTCCAACGTAATAGAATATAATAAAAAAAGAGCGGGTGGGGGGGGAGGGACGAGGGAATTTAAATGTGGCACCCCTTAAGTGAAGTTTAGTTGCATGCACTATCAACATAAGTATATTAGAGAAATTGGAGAACCCATATAAAAATCTTGTCATGGAGGCTGTCATATTTGTATTCCACATTACAAGTTGACACAAACACATTTCATTTGGAATCATTCCTTAGTGCATGGGATTTATTAATCCTTGTGGTGAATTGAATGTTAAAGAGTGTGGGTAGGCTCGGCTCGTCCTCAATTTCCTTGGTTTTCCAACTCCCTTGTGTCAGAATGGTGAGTTCAATAATGTAGTGTAAAATACCAGTTGTAGAGTGAAACTCTTATATCGCCTTTATAGTTTCTCCCCTCCTATGAGTTGTTTCCTTACTTTTGATAGGTGATGGCTTCAATTGGTGCGACATTGGTTGGGTTTCCTCCCCAGGCAAGCACTCCCATGTTTGTGGTTTCAACACCCAATCTATAGGACCCTGTCTAGAATTGGAGTATGGGTGGTCGTGTGGTTTCTTAGTTCTCATACTCATATAGTATTGCACCAATTCTGGAAAGCTATGCCTAGTGAGTGGAACAATTCTCTAGCCCAACTCAACGATCACATGGATGACATATAGTGCACCTCATAAGACTACAGTTTCAACATAATGAATAGCCAAAATGTAACCACCCCTACCACATTTACCCAAATCCACAAACTTGCTAGGATAAACATGAGATGAGAGTTACTCTACGAGACCCGATTTCCAAGATGCACTTATGGAAAATGGGGTTCACATGTCCAGAACTGACTGAAAACACCTAGGGACACATG
Source organism: Pinus albicaulis (assembly GCA_034641835.2). Classification (NCBI taxonomy): domain Eukaryota; kingdom Viridiplantae; phylum Streptophyta; class Pinopsida; order Pinales; family Pinaceae; genus Pinus; species Pinus albicaulis. The sequence continues at coordinate 330,423,988 of CM076569.1, read as the reverse complement.
ATCACACTGTTATAACCCTAATTTTACCCAACACTATTTCATTTCAATTTTGTTTCCTTAAATTTAGTACAACTTTATATTCTTGGCAGTTTTCTGGGTTTTAAACTTTTGAGGCCGTTTTGAGGGCCTAAATGAAATTTTCAAGGAAAATAGAGAGACCAAAAAAGTGCTAGACCAATTTACTAGTTTGTTTTCGCCATCCTCATGGAGATATTTGAAACAAGGTATTATGATAGTCAAACAAAGACCATATGCCTATGTTATGGCCCCGAGAAGTTGGAGGTATGAATTACTCATTTATTCAAACACTTTGTGTACATAGTACCTATAGCTTATAAATACATATTTTTTCATTAATTCAATAAGCTCACCAAAGAATCATAATTAACACAATGAAAAGCTAAACATTCAATCTCGAATGAAAACTTGACCTAGACTCCCTAGAACACACTAGACATTTCTTCAAACACATGGAGAACATGTAATCTATGGGTCATGAATGCATATTTAAACATAGGGTTATGATACTTATCTGAGAATCGTCAAGAAGGTCTAATGCCCTCTCATAATAGTTGTAATAAAATTTATTAGCTCATTCATTCATTAACCATTCATTAATAAATCAAACACATCAAGAGGCATGACCACTATACATCATATAACCAACATATAACCAACAAATGAGCAACATATACACCATGATAAAACAACCACCAAAGCCACATTATAACAAGTACAATTACTCATGAAATACAAGAGAGAAAGAGCTCTTATTAACATATGAAAATCCAACCAAGTCAATGACCTCCACGTACCACCCTACCATAGATTGGGCTGAATCAAATCTTTCTTTTAGCCAATCACCCCCGTGCCATATTCCAAACATAAATGTGGGACTCACAACAAAACCAACTAGGGCTTCCTTAGGCTTTACAATGTATCCCACCATTACCAGTCAGGGGATTCCTTGGCCCGAAACCCTCACATGTACAACCAACCTTTACCGTGTATCTCTCCATTACCGGTTAAGGGATTCCAAGGCCCAAATAATAAAAATACACTACTAGGATTTACCGCAATCCTGCCATATACCGGTCAAGGGATCACTAGGCCCTAAACAAACTTGGATGCCTCTAGGTCTCTCCACCTAAACCGTGGCACATTTTTCCATCTCCACCCTCAGACTTTACCATGTATCCTGCCATTACTATTCAAGGGATTCCTAGGCCATTGGGAATTTTACTGAGACCACCCTACTTAGTTTCTAAACCATCTAGAAATCCAACTCAACCGAGTAAAAGAACCACATCACACCATGGTTATCTGAAAATGGCAAGGTAGGGCTGAAAATCACTGTCACACCTAGAAAAACCCATTCTAATGACAACAAGAGAACCAAACACTTACATGCATGTACCATGCATTCCAAAACTAGCAAGGAAATCTTACATGAAACTTGATATTTGCAAGTAATCATGTTGTAGCCTCTTGATCCAACTATTCCTTGCTTGATCCTTGCTTCCCTTTGCTTTTTTTATCCTTCCTTTTCTTAGGCTTTCTCCAATGCTAGAGTGCTCCAAGAATGCTCTAAGTGTGTGTGTGTGTGTGAGAGAGAGAGAGCTCCAAAACTGAAATGAAAAAAAATAACACTAACCAAAGCTAACACTAAAAAAAGTTGGAATTGATCCTCAGAAGCCTTTTTATTAATGGGGCCTCTATTTTCTTCATTTTCCATTATTTTCCTCCTCACATGCAACCTGTGACCTTTCACCTTCCTTTTCTCCTAATTTCATTTATTTTCATAAATAAAATATCAATAAATGCCTCTTTGACTTTTCATTGCCTTTGCCATTGCCTTTTCCAATTTCCTTATCGATAATAAACCAAATGAACATCCACTAGGATGTTTTGCCAAACATTCATATTAGAATACGCGTCCTGTGACCTTGGTCTTATTTTGCCTTTATTAACTTTATTACATGTATTTTTAACCAGGGTTGTTACAGAACCCTCCCCCTTGGGGGAACACCGTCCTCGGTCTTTAATGACACCTACAGCCAGAAAAATAATTGAAAACCAAGACATATTGCCCATGGAGCTTTATAACTTAGCTCAATGCGAAACCAAAACCAACATGACAAACATAGAAAAATGACAACCATACTGCTTATTAGAGCTTTATAACACATCTGATCGATGCGATATTTACATCATACATATGCATATATAGACATAACCAAAAAACGACACCAAAACATATACCAAAAATCCTTTGCCTTGATCAACAAACAAGGAAGGATACATAGCCTACATCTTATCAACCATCTCCCATGTAGCTTCATCGGGCCCAAAGTGATTCCATTGCACTTTAACTTGCTCGATTCCGGAGCATGAGTTGTTTCCACTGCAAAATGCACCGAGGTTATGGCTGGAATTCTCCTTCTAGATCCACCTACAATACGAACCAGTCAATCACATGATCAACATCTTTAACATACTTCTTAAGCAATGACACATGGAAAACATCATGGAATTTCATTGTTGAAGGTAGTGCAAGTCGGTAAGCCATTGGTACAATCCTTTCGAGAATCTTGAAAAGCTCGCAATATCGAGGTGCCAGTGATATGAAAATGGAATGTACTTGAATAAAGAGTGCAAGGTATCCATTTTCAATAATTTTAAATCTGCAAACAACTCCAAGGTTAACTATGAAGTAAACACTCAGATGTCATTAAAATACTCATGCTTGAAGCTTGATGTCTTGGGGAATAAAACAAATAAGTTTTAGCAATTATTTAGGTGTTTATGTGTGAAGGCAAGTTACTTAAATTTGCTGTTTATCACATTATATCAGATTTATTTAAAATTATATCTTCAACAAATAATGACACAAAGATGATGAAGCAGTTCACCCCTCCTGGGCTACATTTGCTGGACCAAGCCTCCCAAAATGGGCTTGTCCTCTTGTATTAAGAAAGCTTCAAAGGCTAATACAAGTACATAAGTGCCTCTAAAGGAAAATCTGACTGTAAAAACAAAATCAGAAGATAGGAAACAGCTAAGAATGTTCTTCCCCAAGTACTAAACAATGAAATTGTACATTAAACAATACTTTCTTCAAATGGCCCTTTAAACTTATATGAAGAAATTCGAGGTGAATATGACCTCCAATGGTTCTGAAACCTCTTCCAATGGACTTAGAATGTCGAAGAAAACATAAGTAGGCTTTTGAATCACCGAAAATAGATGAATACAACCCCCAAACAACTCAAGCACTGGAATGGCCCTGGTGGCCTTTAAAGCTTCCCTGAAGAAATTCGAGGTGAAGAATGCCTCAACAGGAAAAAGGAGCTGTAGAAATGGACTCAAAGCACAAAATATAGTTAGAAATGAAATTCATTTCACATTAAATGGCTGCACACATCCCAATGCAACTCCCAAACTGATATGGCCCTAGTGGCTCTTGGAACTTCCCCGAAGCAAATACACCTACAAATGACCTCTGTTGGCTGTGAAACCTATGCCAATGAGTTCAAAAGGTCGAAGAGACCCAAAATAAATAAAAAATTTGCTCAGAAAGGATATCCCATGTGAAAGATATGCTCAACTGAAGTTTTTGCCTAGTTTGCCCTTGAAAAGCTCCACTAAATGTGGAGAACTGGAGTTAGCTCCAGTTAAATTCGGCCATTCCGCCAAAGATGGCGTGCTCTGCTAATTTTCCCGCCAGCGGTTAAGGTAGCATTTAGTGCTTGGTTGACGTGGCCACATGCAAACTTATCCATAACAATAAATGTTTAATGAATCCGCTGGTTTAGAAGGACTTAAGGCCATGGGTTCGGATGGCTGGTCATGTGGAATGTTTGGGGCTAGCTCTAAGCCCTTTGAAACCTCTGCTCCAATGCACGTACTGCAACCTTTTACTTTGACCACGTGCCTTATATACCTTTAACCATACGAATTAAAACATTTGCCATAACCTTTGTTATATGGGTTTAAAACATAGTTTATTTAAAACTAGTGTGTGGTATTTTAATTAATTTAATTAAAATTTTTAATATTTAATATATATTTAAAACTTTAATATAATATATGATTTTTAAAATCAAATAAAATATTAAATATTTATATATAAAAAAACATTAATATAACTTTAATTAAAATCAAAAAATTTTCCACGCATAAAATTAAAAAATTCCCTTTCACAATTAGAGGTTATTGGGTGATTTCAAAATGCAATAACTTCTTCATACGGTAACGGATTTGAGTGCCATTCATGGCTACAGGATCGTATCACCGAGGCCTGTCCAGTTGCTCAGGTTCCAAGTCAATTTGAGCACTTTCATTTTTGAGATTTTTCCCAAGCTTAGATTTGAGCTCCTGATCACACCTCCCAAATGAGAGGCTTTTGGTCCCCAAAAGCTTATTGAAATGCTAAACTGATCTGTAGTACAAAAAATGAGAGAATGAACATCCTCTTATCTTCAGCCCTTCAAAATTTTTTCCTTGCAAAGAAAATGAAATTGAACCACGAATGGAAGGAATTTGACATTTCCCTTCCTGAATGCACTTGTCTACAACTGTCCACTACTGTCTTTCTTGCTCTCACACAAAAATTTCTGGCGAGAAATTTATAGAATGAAACTGTACAATGCGGCGTTGATCAATGATCTAAGGTGGCTCAAAACAAACAAGATATTACAACATAAAATACATGCATACATCCGAAATTTGCATATGTACAAAAGGAGTACGTCTTATTGTGTGAAGAAGTCCATCCACTTCTCACCAAGCCACTTCCATGGTGACTTTTGCTGCTGCAGATTTTCCTCATGTGAAACTTCCCTATCCACATCAATAATGGAATCTGAGGTTCCACCTTTTCCAAACTTCTTGTTGTCTTGCTGCATGTGTGTGGGATGACGAGTTGGATGAAAAGTCCAACATTGAGAGACAACATGTCCCTTCTTTTGGAAAAAATTGAAAATCTTATGCACCTTATTTGAAGGTATTCTTTTATTCATCTACTTCTTGTGTGCCTTCTTCCTCATCCAACATCTCGAAACATGATAGTTAAATCAACCACAATATGTACAAGAATTATTTCTTCCATTAAAGCATGTAAAATTATCATGCCTTGCAGAAACACAATCAAATTGATCATGAGAAAATTTATACCTCTTATGTTGCTTTGCATGTTCATCCTTTTTGTCTCCATGAGGAGATGAACTAGGAGAGGCTCTAGCTTTCAATTTCAGAATAACATCATTGTTCTCATCTTGAAAACTGCCTAAAATTGCATGCTTGCCTTATGCTGCATGTCTACCATTTTCTTGTTGCAACAAAGGCTTAAAGAAATGGCATTCATCTTTGAAACAAATTTGACATATTTGCTTCATGGAATTTGGAACAAAAGTTCTCTTTGCATTAGCCTCACATGCCTTCATGGCTTTGAAGTCTTTGCCATTAGATTGTACATAACCAAGACCAAGGTTCTTAGGTCGTTCCTCAACAGAAAGGGGTTCAACCATGCCTTGTGCATGCTTTCCTAATCCTTTGACTTCATAACCCATTTTAAACAATAACTTGGGTCCTAATCCTCTTGTATGATTTTCGAAAGAACCAAAACGTCTTTCTAAAGAGGAAACTAAAGACACATTAGAATGGATTACCTCTTCCTCACGCATGTTCTTGGTCAAAGCCTCTTGGGCTTGATGAGGCTGCAACTCCATATCATGCAATCTTTGAAGAATTTCTTCTTTCTCCTGCTTCATGGCCAACAATTTCTCACGAAGTTCCGTGCTTTCTCTTCTATCCTCAAACAGGATCTGCACCATATCCTTCAATATAATGAATTCACGCTTCATATCTTCGTCGAAGAACCTTGTGAAGGAGGAAACTTCACTTGTAGAAGAAATTGACATCATGTAAATGGTCAAATAAAAAAAGGAACTTCAAACAAAGTTCTCAAAGCTTTCAATAGTGACAAGCTGTTGACCAAATGCCTTCAACTCTTGGAGAGGGTAACACTAGCTATCCCAAAATGAGCTCAAGCAAACTCATGCACACAATAAAACAGTCAAGGTTGATTGCACAGATGCTCAAAATATAAAATAAACCAGAGATTGACTGAAGTAGCATTTATCTACTATGTAGTTGTATAACAAAAGCGGTTCGAAGGCTTCCTGGCTTGCTTCAGACTTTATCTATAGTTTATATAACTTTTCCTAGAGCATATAAACAACAAAAACCTGCTCTAATACCATATGATCTGAAACAAGTTTGATAAACAGTTCTGAAACCTATTCCATTAGGTTCATAAGGTGGAAAATAGCTGAAAATTGTCTTTGGTTCACCTCAAACATAGAGGTACAACGCAATACAGCTCTATTACCAAAATGGCCCTTGTGGCCTTGAAAAGAAAATCCCTGAAGAAATTCGAGGTGAAGAATGCCTCAACAAGCAAAAAAAGCTGTAGAAATCGGCTCAGAGCACAAAATACAGTCAGAAATATAAACTACAATTGAAAGCTGGAGCCTCTACTAGTTCATCTCCTCGTGGAGGCAAAAAGGATGAACATGCAAAGCAACATAAGAGGTATAAATCTTCTCATGATCAATTTGATTGTGTTTCTGCAAGGCATGATAATTTTACATGATTTAATGGAAGAAATAATTCTTGTACATATTGTGGTCGATTTAACCATCATGTTTCGAGATGCTCGATGAGGAAGAAAGCACACAGGAAGCAGATGAAGCAAAGACTACCTTCAAAGAAGGTGCATATGATTTGCACTTTTTGCCAAAAGAAGGGACATGTTGTCTCTCATTGTTGGACTTTGCATCCAACTCGTCGTTCCACGCACATGCAACAAGAGGACACAAATATTGGTGAAGGTGGAATCATGGATTCCATTATCAATGTGGAAAGGGAAGTTTCACATGAGGAAAATTGCAACAGCAAAAATCACCATGGAAGTGGCTTGGTGAAAAGTGGATGGACTTCTTGACACAGTAAGACGTACTCCTTTTGTACATATGCAAAGTTCGGATGTATGAATGTATTTTATATAACAAGTCAAGAATGATGATGTTAGTCTACAATTGAAAGCTGGAGCCTCTACTAGTTCATCTCCTCATGGAGGCAAAAATGATGAACATGCAAAGCAACATAAGAGGTATAAATATTCTCATGATCAATTTGATTGTGTTTCTGCAAGGCATGATAATTTTACATGCTTTAATGGAAGAAAGAATTATTGTATATATTGTGGTCGATTTAACCATCATGTTTTGAGATGCTCGATGAGGAAGAAAGCACACAGGAAGCAGATGAAGCAAAGACTACCTTCGAAGAAAGAATTTTTGTGTGAGAGCAAGAAAATTGAAATTTAAAGGAAGTCTATTTAAAGGAATGTACTTGAATAAAGAGTGTAAGATATCCATTTTCTCACACAAAAATTTCTGGCGAGAAATTTACAGAATGAAACTGTACAACGCTGCCTTGATCAATGATCTAAGGTGGCTCAAAACAAAACAAGATATTACAACATAAAATACATGCATACATCCGAAATTTGCATATGTACAAAAGGAGTACATCTTACTGTGTCAAGAAGTAACAAGAATGATGATGTTAATCTACAATTGAAAGCTGGAGCCTCTACATCCTGGCTTGCTTCAGACTCTGTTTATAGTTTATATAACTTTTCCTAGAGCATATAAACAACAAAAACCCCCTCTGATACCATCTGATCTGAAAATGGAATGTACTTGAATAAAGAGTGCAAGGTAAATAGTTCTGAAACCTATTCCATTAGGTTCATAAGGTGGAAAATAACTGAAAATTGTCTTTGGTTCACCTCAAACAGAGAGGTACAACCCAATACAGCTCTATTACCAAAATGGCCCTGGTGGCCTTGAAAGCTTCCCTGAAGAAATTCGAGGTGAATAATGCCTCAACAGGCAAAAAGAGCTGTAGAAATGGACTCAGAACACAGAATATAGTCATAAAGGACCTTCAATGGTTCTGAAACCTCTGCCAATGGACTTAGAATGTCAAAGAAAGCAGAAGTAGGCTTTTGAATCACCGAAAATAGATGAATACAACCCCCAAACAGCTCAAGCACTGGAATAAAAAAAAACATTAAATTTAAAGGAAGAAACAACTTCCTTTTTATGAGGAAGTGCAACTTTTCCTCATGTGAAACTTCCCTTTCCACATCAATAATGGAATCCATGATTCCACCTTCGCCAATATTTTTGTGCTCTGATACCATCTCTGATCTGAAAATGGAATGTACTTGAATAAAGGGTGTAAGGTATCCATTTTCAATAATTTTTAATGTGCAAACAACTCCAAGGTTAACTATGAAGCAAACACTCAGATGTCATTAAAATACTCATGCTTGAAGGTTGATGTCTTGCAGAATAAAACAAATAAGTTTGAGCAGTTGTTTAGGTGTTTATGTGTGAAGGAAAGTTACTTAAATTATTTGTTTAACACGTTATATCAAATTTTTTTAACATGATATCTTCAGCAAATAATGAAACAAAGATGATGAAGCAGTTCACCCCTCTTGGGCTACATCTGCTGGACCAAGCCTCCCAAAATGGGCTTGTCCTCTTGTATTAAGAAATATGCAAAGGCTAATACAAGTAAATAAGTGCCTCTAAAGGAAAAATTTTATTGTAAAAACAGAATCAGAAGATAGGAAACAACTAAGAATGCTCTTCCCCAAGCACTAAATAGTGAAATTGTACCTTAAACAATACTTTCTTCAAATGGCCCTGATGGCACTTTAAACTTCTATGAAGAAATTCGAGGTGAAGATGACCTCCAATGGTTCTGAAACCTCTTCCAATGGACTTAGAATGTCGAAGAAAGAAGAATTAGGCTTTTGAATCACCGAAAACAGATGAATACAGCCCCCAAACAGCTCAAGCACTGGAATGGCCCTAGTGGCCTTGAAAGATTCCCTGAAGAAATTCGAGGTGAAGAATGCCTCAATAGGAAAAAAGAGCTATATAAATGGACTTAGAGCACATAATAAAGTCATAAATGACTTTTGTTTCACATTCAATGGCTGCACACATCCCAATGCAGCTCCCAAACTGATATGGCCCTAGTGGCTCTTGGAACTTTCCTGAAGTAAAAACACCTGCAAACAACCTCTGTTGGTTGTGAAACCTATGCCATTGAGTCAAGAAGGTCGAAGAGACCCAAAATCAAAAAACAATTCGCTCAGAAAGGATCTCCCATGTGAAAGATATGCTCAACTGAAGTTTTTGCCTAGTTTGCCCTTGAAAAGCTCCACTAAATGTGGAGAACTGGAGTTAGCTCCAGTTAAATTCGGCCATTCCGCCAAAGATGGCGCGCTCCGTCGATTTTCCTACTAGCGGTTAAGGTAGAATTTAGTGCTTGGTTGACGTGGCCACATGCAAACTTATCCATAACAATAAATGTTTAACGAATCCGCCGGTTTAGAAGGCCTTAAAGCCGTGGGTTCAGATGGCTGGTCACGTGGAATGTTTCGGGCTAGCTCTAAGCCCTTTGAAACCTCCGCTCCAATGCATGTATTGCAACCTTTGACTTTGACCACGTGCCTTATATACCTTTAACCATACGAATTAAAACATTTTCCATAACCTTTGTTATATGGGTTTAAAACATAGTTTATTTAAAACCAATGTGTGGTATTTTAATTAATTTAATTACTTTTTTTAATATTTAATATATATTTAAAACTTTAATATAATATATGATTTTTAAAATCAAACAAAATATTAAATATTTATATATAAAAAAACATTAATATAACTTTAATTAAAATAATTTTTTTTCCCCACATAAAATTAAAAAATTCCCTTTCACAATTAGAGGTTATTGGGTGATTTGAAAATGCAATAACTTCTTCATACGGTAACGGATTTGAGTGACGTTCACGGCTACAAGATCGTATCGCTGAAGCCTGTCCGGTCGCTCAAGTTCCAAGTCAATTTGAGCACTTTCATTTTTGAGCTTTTTCCCAAGCTCATATTTGAGCTCCCGATCACACCTCCCAAATGAGAGGCTTTCGGTCCCCAAAAGCTTACTGAAATGCCAAACTGATATGTAGTATAGAAAATGAGAGAATGAACATCCTCTTCTCTTCAGCCCTTCAAATTTTTTTTTCCTTGCAAAGCAAATAAAATTGAACCACAAATGGAAAGAATTTGACATTTCCCTTCCTGAATGCGCTCGTCCACAACTGTCTTTCTTGCTCTCACAAAAAAATTTCTGGTGAGAAATTTATAGAATGAAACAATAGAACGCGGCCTTGATCAATGATCTAAGGTGGCTCAAAACAAACAAGATATTACAGCATAAAATACATGCATACATCCGAAATTTTCATATGTACAAAAGGAGTACGTCTTACTGTGTCAAGAAGTCCATCCACTTTTCACCAAGCCACTTCCATGGTGATTTTTGCTACTGCAACTTTTCCTCATGTGAAACTTCCCTTTCCACATCAATAATGGAATCCATGATTCCACCTTCGCCAATAGTTTTGTCCTCTTGCTGCATGTGCGTGGGACGACGAGTTGGATGCAAAGTCCAACAATGAGAGACAACATGTCCCTTCTTTTGGAAAAAAGTGCAAATCATATGCACCTTCTTTGAAGGTATTATTTGCTTCATTTGCTTCCTGTGTGCTTTCTTCCTCATCGAGCATCTCGAAACATGATGGTTAAATCGACCACAATATGTACAAGAATTCTTTCTTCCATTAAAGCATGTAAAATTATCATGCCTTGCAGAAACACAATCAAATTGATCATGAGAAGATTTATACCTCTTATGCTGCTTTGCATGTTCATCCTTTTTGCCTCCATGAGGAGATGAACTAGTATAGGCTCCAGCTTTCAATTGTAGACTAACATCATCGTTCTTGTTTGAGCGAATTTCTTCATAGAAGTTTAAAGGGCCATCAGGGCCATTTGAAGAAAGTACTGTTTAAGTTTCCTCCTTCACAAGGTTCTTCAATGAAGATATGAAGCGTGAATTCATTATATTGAAGGATATGGTGCAGATCCTGTTTGAGGATAGAAGAGAAAGCATGGAGCTTCATGAGAAATTGTTGGCCATGAAGCAGGAGAAAGAAGAAATTCTTCAAAGATTGCATGATATGGAGTTGCAGCTTCATCAAGCCCAAGAGGCTTTGATCAAGAACATGCGTGAGGAAGAGGTAATCCATTCTAATGTGTCTTCAGTTTCCTCTTTAGAAATATGTTTTGGTTCATTCGAAAAGCATACAAGAGGAGTAGGATCCAAGTTATTGTTTAAAATGGGTTATGAAAGAAAAGGATTAGGAAAGCATGCACAAGGCATGGTTGAACCCCTTTTTGTTGAGGAACGACCCAAGAACCTTGGTCTTGGTTATGTACAATCTAATGGCGAAGACTCCAAAGCCATGAAGGCATGTGAGGCTAATGCAAAGAGAATTTTTTTTCCAAGTTCCATGAAGCAAAAATGTCAAATTTGTTTCAAAGATGAATGCCATTGTTTTAAGCCTTTGTTGCAGCAAGAAGATGGTAGACATGTAACTTATGGAAAGCATGCAATTTTAGGTAGTTTTCAAGACGAGAACAATGATGTTAGTTTTCAATTGAAAGCTGGAGCCTCTACTAGTTCATCTCTTCATGGAGGCAAAAAGGATGAACATGCAAAGCAGCATAAGAGGAATAAATCTTTCATGATCAATTTGATTGTGTTTCTACAAGGCATGATAATTTTACATGCTTTAATGGAAGAAATAATTCTTGTACATATTGTGGTCGATTTAACCATCATGTTTTGAGATGCTGGATGAGGAAGAAAGCATATAGGAAGAAGATGAATCAAAGACTACCTTCAAAGAAGGTGCATATGATTTGCACTTTTTTCCAAAAGAAGGGACATGTTGTCTCTCATTGTTGGAATTTGCATCCAACTCATCGTCCCACGCACATGCAACAAGAGGACAAAAATATTGGCGAAGGTGGAATCATAGATTCCATTATTGATGTGGAAATGGAAGTTTCACATGGGGAAAATTTGCAGTAGCAAAAATCACCATGGAAGTGGCTTGGTGAAAAGTGGATGGACTTCTTGACACAGTAAGACGTACTCCTTTTGTACATATGTAGATTTCAGATGTATGCATGTATTTTATGCTGTAATATCTTGTTTGTTTTGAGCCACCTTAGATCATTGATCAAGGCAGTGTTGTACAGTTTCATTCTGTAAATTTCTCGACATAAATTTTTTAGTGAGAGAAAGAAAGACAGTAGTGGATAGTTGTGGACAAGCGCATTCAGGAAGGGAAAAGTCAAATTATTTCCATTTGTGGTTCAATTTCATTTTCTTTGCAAGGCAAAATTTTTTGAAGGGCTGAAGAGAAGAGGATGTTCATTCTCTTATTTTCTGTACTACAGTTTAGTTCTTCATTTCAGTAAGCTTTTGGGGACCAAAATCCTCTCATTTGGGAGGTGTGATCAGGAGCTCAAATATGAGCTTGGGAAAAAAAGCTCAAAAATTAAAGTGCTCAAATTGACTTGGAACCTGAGCGACCAGACAGGACTCAGTGATACGATCCTGTAGCCGTGAACGACGCTCAAATTCGTTACCATATGAAGAAGTTGTTGCACTTTGAAATCGCCCAATAACCTCTAATTGTGAAAGGGAATTTTTTAATTTTATGTGTGGAATTTTTTTTGATTTTAATTAAAGTTATATTAATGATTTTATTTATTTATTATTTATTTATTATTATTATTATTTAATATTTTATTTGATTTTAAAAATCATATATTATATTAAAGTTTTATACAAATATTAAATATTAAAAATTTTAATTAAATTAATTAAAATACCACGCATTGGTTTTAAATAAACTATGTTTTAAACCCATATAACAAAGGTTATGGAAAATGTTTTAATTCGTATGGTTAAAGGTATATAAGGTAGGTGGTCAAAGTCAAAGGTTGCAGTACGTGCATTGGAGCGGAGGTTCCAAAGGGCTTAGAGCTAGCCCGAAACATTCCACGGGACCAGCCATCCGAACCCACGGCCTTAAGGCCTTCTAAACCGACAGATTCGTTAAACATTTATTGTTATGGATAAGTTTGCATGTGGCCACGTCAACCAAGCACTAAATGCTACCTTAACCGCTGGAGAGAAAATTGGCGGAGCGCACCATCTTTGGCGGAATGGCTGAATTTAACTGGAGCTAACTCCAGTTCTCCACATTTAGTGGAGTTTTTCAAGGGAAAACTAGGCAAAAACTTCAGTTGAGAAAATCTTTCACATGGGAGATCCTTTTTGAGGGAATTTTTTAATTTTATTTTGGGACTCTTCGACCTTCTGGACTCATTGGCATAGGTTTCACAGCCAACATAGGTTATTTGCAGGTGTTTTTGCTTTAAGGATGTTCCAGGAGCCATTAGGGCCATATCAGTTTGGGAGCTGCATTGGGATGTGTGCAGCCATTGAATGTGAAACGAAGGTCATTTATGACTATATTTTGTGTTCTGAGTCCATTTATACAACTCTTTTTTCCTGTTGAGGCATTCTTCACCTCGAATTTCTTCAGGGAAGCTTTCAAGGCCTCTATGGCCATTTTGGTAATAGAGCTGTATTGGGTTGTACCTCTCTGTTTGAGGTGAACCAAAGACAATTTTCAGCTATTTTCCACCTTATGAACCTAATGGAATAGGTTTCAGAACTGTTTATCAAATTTGTTTCAGATCATATGGTATCAGAGCAATTCTTCACATGAGGGAATGTACTTGAATAAAGGGTGCAAGGTATCCATTTTCAATAATTTTAAATGTGAAAACAACTCCAAGGTTAACTATGAAGTAAACCCTCAGATGTCATTAAAATACTCATGCTTGAAGCTTGATGTCTTGCAGAATAAAACAAATAAGTTTGAGCAGTTGTTTAGGTGTTTATGTGTGAAGGCAAGTTACTTAAATTTGACGTTTAACACATTATATCAGATTTTTTTAACATGATATCTTCAGAAAATAATGACACAAAGATGATGAAGCAGTTCACCCCTCCTGGGCTACATCTGTTGGACCAAGCCTCCCAAAATGGGGTTGTCTTCTTGTATTAAGAAAGCTGCAAAGGCTAATACAAGTAAATAAATGCCTCTAAAGGCAAATATGACTGTAAAAACAGAATCATAAAATAGGAAATAGCTAAGAATGCTCTTCCCCAAGCACTAAACAGTGAAATTATACCTTAAACAGTACTTTCTTCAAATCGCCCTGATGGCCCTCTAAACTTCTATGAAGAAATTCGAGGTGAATATGACCTCCAATAGTTCTGAAACCTCTTCCAATGGACTTAGAATGTCGAAGACATCAGAATTAGGCTTTTAAATCACCGAAAATAGATGAATAGAGCCCCCAAACAACTCAAACACTGGAATGGCCCTGGTGGCCTTGAAAGCTTCCTTGAAGAAATTCGAGGTGAAGAATGCCTCAACAAGAAAAAAGAGCTGTATAAATGGAATCAAAGCATAGAATAAAGTTAAAAATGACCTTCGTTTCACATTCAATGGCTGCACATATCCCAATGTAGCTCCCAAACTAATAAGGCCCTAGTGGCTCCTGGAACTTCCCTGAAGCAAAAAGACCTGCAAACGACCTCTGTTGGCTGTGAAACCTGTTCCAATGAGTCCAAAAGGTCAAAGAGACCCAAAAAAAAAAAAATTCCCTCAGAAAGGATCTCCCATGTGAAAGATATGCTCAACTCAAGTTTTTGCCTAGTTTTCCCTTGAAAAGCTCCACTAAATGTGGAGAACTGGAGTTAGCTCCAGTTAAATTCGGCCATTCTGCCAAAGATGGTGTGCTCTGCCAATTTTCCCGCCAGCGGTTAAGGTAGCATTTTCTCGCCAGAAGTTTTTGTGTGAGAGAAAGAAAAACAGTAGTGGACAGTTGTGGACAAGCGCATTTAGGAAGGGAAATGTCAAATTCTTTCCATTTGTGGTTCAATTTTATTTGCTTTGAAAGAATTTTTTTTTTGAAGGGCTGAAGAGAAGAGGATGTTCATTCTCTTATTTTCTATACTATAGATCAGTTCAGCATTTCAGTAAGCTTTTGGGGACCAAAAGCCTCTCATTTGGGAGGTGTGATCAGAAGCTCAAATTTGAGCTTGGGGAAAAAGCTCAAAAATGAAAGTGCTCAAATTGACTTGGAACCTGAGTGACCGGATAGGCCTCAGCGATATGATCCTGTAGCCATGAACAGTGCTCAAATCCGTTACCGTATGAAGAAGTTGTTGCACTTTGAAATCGCCCAATAACCTGTAATTGTGAAAGGGAATTTTTCAATTTTATGTGTGGAAATTTTTTTGATTTTAATTAAAGTTATATTAATGTTATATATATATATATAAGTATTTAATATTTTATTTGATTTTAAAAATCATATATTATATTAAAGTTATATATATATATTAAATATTAAAATTTTTAATTAAATTAATTAAAATACCACACATTGGTTTTAAATAAACTATGTTTTAAACCCATATAACAAAGGTTATGGCAAATGTTTTAATTCATATGGTTAAAGGTATATAAGGCACATGGTCAAAGTCAAATGTTGCAGTACGTGCATTGGAGCGGAGGTTTCAAAGGGCTTAGAGCTAGCCCGAAACATTCCACGTGACCAGCCATCCGAACCCACGGCCTTAAGGCCTTCTAAACCGGCGGATTCGTTAAACATTTATTGTTATGGATAAGGTTGCATGTGGCCACGTCAACCAAGCACTAAATGCTACCTTAACCGCTGGCGGGAAAATTGGCGGAGCGCACCATCTTTGGCGGAATGGCCAAATTTAACTGGAGCTAACTCCAGGTCTCTACATTTAGTGGAGCTTTTCAAGGGAAAACTAGGCAAAAACTTCAGTTGAGCATATCTTTCACATGGGAGATCCTTTTTGAGCGATTTTTTTTTTTGATTTTGGGTCTCTTCAACCTTCATGACTCATTGGCATAGGTTTCATAGCCAACAGAGGTCGTTTGCAGGTGTTTTTTCTTCAGGGAAGTTCCAGGAGCCACTAGGGCCATATCAATTTAGGAGCTGCATTGGATGTGTGTAGCCATTGAATGTGAAAATAAGGTCATTTATGACTGTATTATATGCTCTGATTCCATTTATACAACTCTTTTTTCCTATTGAGGCATTCTTCACCTCGAATTTCTTCAGGGAAGCTTTCAAGGCTGCCAGGGCCATTCCAGTGCTTGAGCTGTTTGGGGGCTATATTCATCTATTTTTGGTGATTCAAAAGCCTAATTCTATTGTCTTTGACATTCTGAGTCCATTTTCAGAGGTTTCAGAACCATTGTAGGTCACCTTCACCTCGAATTTCTTCATAGAAGTTTAAAGGGCCATCAGGGCCATTTGAAGAAAGTACTGTTTAAGGTACAATTTCACTGTTTAGTGCTTGGGGAAGAGAATTCTTAGCTGTTTCCTATCTTATAATTCTGTTTTTACAGTAAAATTTTCCTTTAGAGGCACTTATTTACTTGTATTAGCCTTTGCAACTTTCTTAATACAAGAGGACAAGCCCATTTTGGGAGGCTTGGTCCAGCAGATGTAGCCTAGAAGGGGTGCACTGCTTCATCATCTTTGTGTCATTATTTGCTGAAGATATAATATTAAACAAATCTGATATAATGTGATAAACAAAAAATTTAAGTAAGTTTCCTTCACACATAAACACCTACACAACTGCTCAAACTTATTTGTTTTATTCCGCAAGACATCAAGCTTCAAGCATGAGTATTTTAATGACATCTGAGTGTTTACCTCATAGTTAACCTTGGAGTTATTTGCAAATTTAAAATTATTGAAAATGGATACCTTGCACTCTTTGTTCAAGTTCATTCCATTTTCAGATCAGATAGTATCAGAGCACAAATTCAGCTTCGTACACAATTGTTTGAGGATAGAAGAGTTCATTAAGGTGAAGGACATGGTGTAGATTCTGCTTTAGGATCAAAGGGAAAGTGTTCAGCGTCGCACACAATTGTTGGCTATGCAGGAAGAGAAGGAAATAATTCTCCAAATACTGCATGACATGGAGAAACAAGTCCTACGAGCTCAAGAAGCTTTGTCCAAGAAAATACCTCTTCTTCAGGACGTAAATCATCAGGTAAATCATTCAGATTTGTCTTCAGTTTCCTTTATTGAAAAGTGTGTTGGTTCTTTTGAAAGGCATACAAGAGGTATAGGGTCCAAATTGATGTTGAAAATGGGATATCACGAAGGCAAAGGATTAGTGAAGCATGCACAAGGCATTGTTGAGCCTCTTTCTGTTGAGGAACGCCCCAAGAACATTGGTCTTGGTTATGTACAATCTAATGGTGAAGACTCCAAAGCCATGAAGGCATGTGAGGCTAATGCAAAGAGAATTTTTGTTCCAAGTTCCATCAAGAAAATAAGTCAAATTTGTTTCAAAGATGAATGCCATTGTTTTAAGCCTTTGTTGCAGCAAGAAGATGGTAGACATGCAGCTTATGGAAAGCATGCAATTTTAGGAAGTTTTCAAGACGAGAACAATGATGTTATTCAACAATTGAAAACTGGAGCCTCTACTAGTTCATCTCCTCATGGAGGCAAAAAGGATGAACATGCAAAGCAACATAAGAGGTATAAATCTTCCCATGATCAATTTGATTGTGTTTCTGCAAGGCATGATAATTTTACATGTTTTAATGGAAGAAAGAATTCTTGTACATATTGTGGTCGATTTAACCATCATGTTTCAAGATGCTGGATGAGGAAGAAGGCATACAAGAAGCAGATGAAGCAAAGACTACCTTCAAAGAAGGTGCATAAGATTTTCACTTTTTGAATAAAGGGTGCAAGGTATCTATTTTCAATAAACTCCAGAAATTTGTATGAGGAAGTGCACTTTAAATTTTTTTTTAAAAGGAAGTTGTTGCACTTCCTCATATAAAAAAAACATTAATATAACTTTAATTAAAATCAAAAAATTTTCCACACATAAAATTAAAAAATTCCCTTTCACAATTACAGGTTATTAGGCGATTTCAAAGTGCAACAATTTCTTCATACGGTAACGGATTTGAGCGCCGTTCGCGGCTACAATCTTATGCACCCAATCTATGCGCTCAACCAATTTTCCCGCCAGATGTTAAGGTCACATTTAGTGCTTGGTTGAAGTGGCCACATTCAAAATTATCCATAAAAATAAATGTTTAACGAATTCGCTGGTTTAGAAGGCCTTAAGGCCGTGGGTTCGGATGGCTGGTCACGTGGAATGTTTTGAGCTAGCTCTAAGCCCTTTGAAACCTCCGCTCCAATGCATGTGTTAGTTTCAGTCTTTGTAGCCTTCCTCCAGTGATCAAACATGCTCTTACAAAGTGATTTTAAGGTGTCAAGGTCAAATTTTGTCATTTCAGTGAGTCTTCAAGCAAAATTTGGTCACTAGGTATTAGGTCTAGGGTTTGCTTTTAATCCTGTCAAAGTTGTCCAAATGTCGGTCCATGTCACCATTCAGATGAGTGTACCATCATTCAAATGAGTGTACCATCATTAAGAGGGTTTTCATTATCATGCCAGATTCCAAAGGGTCATTTTACACCTTGTTCATGCTTCAGTTGTGCCTAGGTAAGGTTCATTTCCCTCTCCTAGGGTTTTGAAAGTAATTTCTCTTGGATGGTCAAATCATCAGAAAAAATTGTATCCTAATGTTCATACACCTTTCCCTATCCTTAATGTACCTTATTAAACACTTCACATTACTGAGATCCCCCAAATTCCTCATTTTCGCACAAACCCTAGTTTCTTGCTACAACTTGACAATTTTCTAGGCTAGGCCTATGTTTTGCCCTTTTGGACCCATTCCCCTCACTCAATCTTTGAAATTCAACTTTCCCCTGCTTCCAGACATCCCTCCCTAATTCCAAAAATTTTCTCAAGAATTTAGAAGCCCCTTATCCCCTTCATTTCACTTCATTTCGACAAATCCCTTGTTCCACACATTGGGATAGGTTTTACTCCAATGATGTTTCTGAGCTATAAAAGATGAATCTGGGAAACATGAGAGAGGTTTTTGTCAAAAATAGGCCAAGGAAGAAAAAAATCCTTCACTTTTTACACAGGTGTCATGGTTTTAGAGAAATTTCAAAAATACAGTTGCCTTAGGAGAATTGATGCACTTCTGAAGTGACCTTGGGAAAATCAAGGTTTCTCCTAGCTTGGCTGGCCAAATGACTTGCTTGATGAGTCAAATGATAAATAGACACAAAGATATTTCCAATGAGATATCATGAGCTCAATTTGGAGTTGAGGAAGACCTTAAAAAGTTGACTGCAACAACACTCTGCCTTGAGGCAGCCTCATTTTTCACATTTTGACCAGTCTTTGGAGATTTGACTTTTGACAAGGAAAATGAACTCCAAATTGAAAAATTAAAGTTGGGTTGGAAAGTAGACTAAATAAGATTTCAAGAGCTATGCCATGCCCAATTTGGACACTGGGAAGGCCTCCAAAAGACTCCTGCAAAAAGGCACTACGCATTGAGATGAATTTTGGAAAATTTGCCTTAAAAAACAGAGTTTTCAGCCCAATGCGCCGCGGCACCTGGCGCTCGCTTTTGATGGGGGACTCATTTTGATGAAAATAATTTTTTTTTGATTTTTCATGGAAAAATATGCATGTCTACCAATGGAAAAGAAATTTTGATACGTTTTGAGCCCCCAAAAAGGTCAAAAACACCCCAAAAATGACCTTTCCGCCCCTTTTTGGACACACAGGAAGCAATGTTGGGAGAAATAAATTTTGGAGAGGAAAATGGAGGCCAAATTCAAAAATTATACTCGTGCTAGAAAGTAGACATGCAGACCTTTCTAAAAAGCCCACTTGGAGAAAATTTGCACACCGGGAAGGCCTCCAAAATCAGATGCAAACTGGCGCTACGCATAGGGAAATCAGGCGCGACGCATTGGAGGAATTTTGCTCATTTTTGGTCAAAAACTCTGTTTTTCGCCTAGTTTTTCACAGTTTGACCTTTTCCCTTCTAATTGTAAAAATCATGATGTAATTTAATGTGACATGATGGATTTTGACGTAATTTTTCTAAATTTTCACTCATAGAGGTAGATTCATCCATCAAAAGGTAGTTTGCAACTGAATGAATCAGTTTCCTTGTTTTTAGAGGCAAGCTGTTCCACTTCCTACTTTCTAGTTCTCAGTTTATATTTTGTTGGAACAACTCCTAATATTATGAGCTTGACCCCCAGAGGCTAGGATGAGTTGTTGTTTGCCTATATATTATGTTTTATCAGTCATTAGCATGGTTGGACTTTTGGGAATGTTTTGAGCATTATTGTACATTCATCTTTGTAGTTTGGCAAAGGAATAGACCAGGGTTTGCAACACTTTATGGGATTCTTGTGGCATCTTGATTTGGTATTATGTTTCCTTCTGTAATTTCAAGTTTTACATGTGATTTATGTATGCCATTATCTCTCTTTGCTTCATCTTAACTAAATCAAACAAAGATAAAGGTAGAATCCATTGAAATTGTAGTGCTCTACCTAGGGTTTGTTTAGTTATTTATGTTTTCAGCTGTTTGAAGAGGATCCCTGAGACTTTCATGCCATCTCCAACTCCTCACCAGTCTAAAATCTCTCCATCTCACTCAATTTGAAGTACCAAACCATTTGCCTACCTCGCACCGTAGAGATCTCTGCAAAACTGAGCCTCATTCCCTAGGCCCAAGTCCACCTTTCCATTTGAGCCAACAAAACACCATCAAATTCAATAAAACACCTCTGTACACATACCTAGCCTAAAATCAGTCATCACATTAGTCATCTCAAGCTTTCATTGGCCATTTTTTCTGAGATTGACAAGGAGAGAGCCCTCTCCTGACCTGGTAGGGCTAGCTACCAGGTTAAGTGTGGTTTGATGTTACCCTAGATTCTGCCTTTCTTAGCCTGAGGTAGATTTAGGCCCTAACATAGTGGCGACCATACTGGGGAGACAAAAATTTTGTTGTTTGCTTTATAAACTACAGACGGAGTCTGAAGTTAGATAGGTAGCCTTCGAACTACTCTTGCTCTGCAAGTGCATAGTAGATGAACGCTGCTTCAGTCAATCTCCAGTTTAGTTTATGAACTGAACATATGGTTTCCTCAGTAAAATGTAATCAATTTCAGATCTAATTGTTGATGGTGGACAACGATCAGACACCGCAAGGCTGAAATCATTCACCTGGCAACTCTAAATTAGTTTCGAGATCGGATCCAAGGGTTCCACTGGAGGATGAACTCGACCAGTAGAAACATGAAAGGACAATATGGAAAGATCAGGTATTCAAGTTGGAATTTCATCCAAGACATTTTGTTCTTTGTCATAAATTATTTCTTCTCTTTTCCTGAGAATGTCAAGAAGGCTTTGCAAAGTATATTGTATTTGAGAAAAGATCCTCGGCCTGCATTTGATTCCTTCCCTTTGAAGATTGTGAATACCAAAGATTTGCATGCTTTTGAGCTTGATCAAGACCTTTCTTCCGAATATTGTGATGACCATCTTCAAACTGATGAACCTCAAGAGACCAAGACTGATTCTATAGCATTACCTTGTAAAATTCCAGATCGATACAAGCCTCTGATTTTACCTCCTATATCCCATGCTTTCCCTAAAAATCATGACCTATATCTACCAAGATTTGATGGTGAACGCGATAACATCACTGCTGAAAGACATGTTCTGAATTTTGAGTCTTTTCTTGACGTTTTTGAAGTTGATGAAGAGGATGTCAGTATTAGGCTTTTTGCTCTTTCTTTGCAAGGCAAAGTCAAGAGTTGGTTCAAAACCCTGCCTGATGTAAGCATCTTAGATTTCTAGCAGTTCGTCAAAGTTTTCCTTGATAGGTGGGTGATCAGACAGAACCTTTTCTTGATTATAGAAGAGTATAACCAGCTAAAAAGACTGCCAGGGGAGACATTACAATAGTTTTCTGCCAGATTTAATCAAGTTTATTATTCGATGCCAGTTAATATAAGACCTCCTCTTGGATCCGCTCTCTTGCACTACCCGGGTGCCTTTGATCCAGAAATGGAGTTTCAGCTCAGAGAAAGGAATGTTGCAACACTTGAAGAGATGCAGAATAGTGCAGTAGATGTAGAGGCTCATTTACTGATCCGAAGGGCAAAGTTGAAGGAAGAAGAGATGAAAAATATAGATCTGAAGGAATCGACATCTCTAGAGGTAAAGCTTGACATTTTGGTAAGTGTAGTGGAAGAGATGATGCAGAGGATCATGAAAAGGAACAAGTATAATGTTCAAGCCCATGGCTCACTGATTGAAGAAGAACAATTTGCTGATTCAAAACATTTTGTTTCTTATCCTAGTTATCATAGATCTGATAATAATTGTTTTATAGATAATCTTGGAGAAGAGAGAGCTGTTAGTATGACATGTATGCTTGATGATGTGTTTTATACTGATGATTTGCCTCAGTTTGATTAGTATGATGATGATTATGTTCTCCAAACAGAAGCTAATATTGTAGACAAATCAACAACTAGTTTCTGGGAGGAAGACATTCACTTTCAACAGCTCGATTACAATGATCAACCGATGCATATAAGCTATGACAGTGACGAGGAAAGTGCAACAAATTTTGAAGTAAGTGAAGGATCTTTGCCTTTTTGTTTTGCTTCGTTTCAGTTCATCAGAGACAACATTCATGCAATCTGAAATCAACTGTCAACAAGTCTTGATTTGGACCATCTTGAAGGCAATAAATACCTTGTTCAAGACTTCTCATATCCAGATTTGAAACCCCCGAATGCCATTGATTGTCAAGTTGCAGATGAAGCCATGGAAGCTGGCACATATTATCAAATGATACAAGATGATTCCGTACCATTTTGTTTTGAATCATTTCAGTTTTTGAAGGGTAAATTGCATAGTATTTCTTCAAATGAGTAGCCTGTAGGAAATCATGTAATCTCATCAGAACCAATAGAAAATGGGTTGCAGTAGTCTTTTCAAGTTTTTCACTATTGAATAGCTGATGTGTTGGATGATGTCTGCAGTCAAAATCTTTCTCCATTGACTACATGTGAACTTGAAACGTGTGCTGATATAAAATTGATCTGGCAACTGGTTTCTTTGTCATTTTTAGTAGGAGTCTCATCACAAAGCTCAAAAGAAAGTTTGCATTCATGTTATCAGGAGAAGAGAAGTAATCCATTGGATGAGCTAAGCCCCAGTGTGCATGAACTTCAAGATCCTTATGCAGTGTTTTTGGAGGCGGATAGAGAATCCATAGTATTCAACGGATCTGTTCACAAGTTTTCATGGGAGTTGCCTTTCAGTAGTTCTCTCTTGTTGTTCATAAGTAAGCACTCACGGATAATTCAAACAGCAGTCGAAATACTTACTTGGTTGCATTGGTTGTTTCATTTCACTTGATCAGGTGATGAATGGAACAACTAGAGTAGGTTGTATTGAATAAGCTTCATATTGAGAACATTTTCCAGTTTTTCGGTTGTGTTTAAGTATCGAGTCAGTTTTTAGTTGAGTGAGATTCAATTTGTGTCGTCAAGTCATCAGCTTTCAGTCATGCATTTAAGCTTGAGTTTGTGACTCCATTGCCCAATGGATGCAGGCACTGTCTGCTTTCCAAAGATCTGTAGTTCTTGGCACCTCCAAGGAGCTACCATCCCCATTGGAGCCAATGTTAGTGTCAGTCTTTGCAGCTTTCCTCCAGTGATCAAACATGCTCTTACAAAGTGATTTTAAGGTGTCAAGGTCAAATTTTGTCATTTCAGTGAGTCTTCAAGCAAAATTTGGTCACTAGGTATTAGGTCTAGGGTTTGCTTTTACTCTTGTCAAAGTTGTCCAAATTTCAGTCCATGTCACCATTTAGATGAGTGTACCATCATTCAAAGGGTTTTCATCGTCATGCCAGATTCCAAAGGGTCATTTTACACCTTGTTCATGCTTTAGTTGTGCCTAGGTAAGGTTCATTTCCCTCTCCTAGGGTTTTGAAAGTAATTTCTCTTGGATGGTCAAATAATCAGTAAAACTTGTATCCTAATGTTCATAAACCTTCCCCTATCCTTAATGTACCTTATTAAACACTTCCCATCACTGAGATCCCCCAAATTCCTCATTTTTGCACAAACCCTAGTTTCTTGCTACAACTTGACAATTTTCTAGGCTAGGCCTGTGTTTTTCCCTTTTGGACCCCTTCCCCCCACTCAATCTTTGAAATTCCACTTTCCCCTACTTCCTGACATCCCTCCCTACTTCTAAAAATTTTCTCAAGAATTTAGAATCCCCTTATCCCCTTCATTTCACTTCATTTCGACAAATCCCTTGTTCCACAAATCGGGATAGATTTTACTCCAATGATGTT
This sequence comes from Pinus albicaulis, assembly GCA_034641835.2. Taxonomy (NCBI): domain Eukaryota; kingdom Viridiplantae; phylum Streptophyta; class Pinopsida; order Pinales; family Pinaceae; genus Pinus; species Pinus albicaulis. The sequence continues at coordinate 330,399,547 of CM076569.1, read as the reverse complement.
TCTGAGCTATAAGAGATGCATTTGGGAAATATGAGAGAGGTTTTTGTAATGACTTTCTTGATGAGTCAAATGATAACCAGACATAAATAGCTTTCCAATGAGCTATCATTAGCTCAATTTGGAGTTGAGGAAGACCTTCAAAAGTTGACTTCAACAACACTTTGCCTTGAGGCAGCCTCATTTTGCACATTTTGACCAGTCTTTGGAGATTTGACTTTTGACAAGGCAAATGAACTCCAAATTGAAAAATTAAAGTTGGGTTGGAAAGTAGACTTAATAAGATTTCCAACTAGCTATCCCATGCCCAATTTGGACATTGGAAATGCCTCCAAAAGTCTCCTGAAAAAAGGCACTACGCATTGAGATGAATTTTGGAAATTTTTCCTTAAAAAATAGAGTTTTCTGCCCAATGCGCCGCGCCACCTGGCGCTCGCTTTTGATGGGGGACTAATTTTGATGAAAAATCAACATTTTTGGATTTTTCATGGAAAAATATGTATGCCTTGCAATGGCCAAGAAATTTTGACAGGTTTTGAGCCCCCAAAAAGGTCAAAAACACCCCAAAAATGACCTTTCTGCCTCCTTTTGGACACACAGGAAGAAGTGTTGGGAGAACTCAATTTTGGAGGGAAAAATGGAGGCCAAATTCAAAAATTATACTTGTTCTAGAAAGTAGACAGGCAGACCTTTCTAACAAGCCCACTTGGAGAAAATTTGGACACTGGGAAGACCTCCAAAATCAGCTGCAAACAGGCGTTATGCATAGGGAAATCAGGCGCGACGCATTGGAGGAATTTTGCTCATTTTTGGTCAAAAACTTTGTTTTTCGCCTAGTTTTTTCACAGTTTGACCTTTTTCCTTCTAATTGTCAAACTCATGATGTAATTTAATGTGATATTATGGATTTTGATGTAAATTTTCTAAATTTTCACTCATAGAGGTAGATTCATCCATCAAAAGGTAGTTTGCAACTGAATGAATCAGTTTCCTAGTTTTTAGAGGCAAGCTATTCCACTGCCTACTTTCTAGTTCTCAGTTTAGATTTTGTTGGAACAACTCCTAATATTATCAGGTCGACTCCCAGAGGCTAGGATGAGTTGTTGTTTTCCTATATCTTATGTTTGATCAGTCATTAGCATGGTTGGAATTTTGGGAATGTTTTGAGCATTATTGTACATTCTTTTCTGCAGTTTGGCAAAGGAATAGACCAGGGTTTGCAACACTTTATGGGATTCTTGTGGCATCTTGATTTGGTATTGTGTTTCCTTTTGTAATTGCAAGTTTTACATGTGATTTATGTATGCCATTATCTCTCTTTGCTTCATCTTAACTAAATCAAACAAAGATAAAGGTAGAATCCATTGAAATTGCAGTGCTCTACCTAGGGTTTGTTTAGTTATTTATGTTTTTAGCTGTTTGAAGAGGATCCATGAGACTTTCATGCCCTCTCCAACTCCTCACCAGTCTAAAATCTCTCCATCTCACTCAATTTGAAGTACCAAACCATTTTCCTACCTCGCCCCATAGAGATCTCTGCAAAACTGAGCCTCATTCCCCAGGCCCAAGTCTGCCTTTCCATTTGAGCCAACAAAACACCATCAAATTCAATCAAACACCTCTATACACATACCTAGCCTAAAATCAGTCATCACATCAGTCATCTCAAGCTTTCATTGGCCATTTTTCTGAGATTGACAAGGAGAGAGCCCTCTCCCGACCTGGTAGGGCTAGCTACCAGGTTAGGCATGGTTCGATGTTACCCTAGATTCTGCATTTCTCAACCTGAGGTAGATTTAGGCCCTAACAGCACGTACTGCAACCTTTGACTTTGACCATGTGCCTTATATACCTTTAACCATACGAATTAAAACATTTGCCATAACCTTTGTTACATGGGTTTAAAACCAATGTGTGGTATTTTAATTAATTTAATTAATTTTTTTAATATATATATATATATATATATATATATATATATATATATATATATATATAACTTTAATATAATATATGATTTTTAAAATAAAATAAAATATTAAATATTTATATATAAAAAAAACATTAATATAACTTTAATTAAAATCAAAAAAATTTCCACACATAAAATTAAAAAATTCCCTTTCACAATTATAGGTTATTGGGCGATTTCAAAGTGCAACAACTTCTTCATACGGTAACGGATTTGAGCATCGTTCATGGCTACAGGATCGTATCATCGAGGCCTATTCGGTCGCTCAGGTTCCAGGTCAATTTGAGCGCTTTCATATTTGAGCTTTTTCCCCGAGCTCAGATTTGAGCTCCTGATCACACCTCCCAAATGAGAGGCTTTTGGTCCCCAAAAGCTTTCTGAAGTGCTGAATTGATCTGTAGTACAGAAAATGAGAGAATAAACATCCTCTTCTCTTCAGCCCTTCAAAATTTTGTGCCTTGCAAAGCAAATAAAATTGAACCACAAATGGAAAGAATTTGACATTTCCCTTCCTGAATGTGCTTGTCCACAACTTTCCACTACTGTCTTCCTTGCTCTCACAAAAAAATTTCTGGCGAGAAATTTACAGAATGAAACTGTAAAATGCTGCCTTGATCAATGATCTAAGGTGGCTCAAAACAAAACAAGATATTACAGCATAAAATACATGCATACATCCGAAATTTGCATATGTACAAAAGGAGTACGTCTTACTGTGTCAAGAAGTAACAAGAACGATGATGTTAGTCTACAATTGAAAGATGGAGTACGTCTTACATCCTGGATTGCTTAAGACTCTATCTATAGTTTATATAACTTTTCCTAGAGCATATAAACAAAAAAATCCCACTCTGATACCATCTGATCTGAAAATGGAATGTACTTGAATAAAGAGTGCAAGGTATCCATTTTCAATAATTTTAAATCTGCAAACAACTCCAAGGTTAACTATGAAGTAAACACTCAGATGTCATTAAAATACTCATGCTTGAAGCTTGATGTCTTGCGGAATAAAAAAAATAAGTTTGAGCAGTCGTTTAGGTGTTTATGTGTGAAGGAAAGTTACTTAAATTTTCTGTTTAACATGTTCTATCAGATTTTTTTAACATGATATCTTTAGAAAATAATGAAACAAATATGATGAAGCAGTTCACCCCTCTTGGGCTACATCTGCTGGACCAAGCCTCCCAAAATGGGCTTGTCCTCTTGTATTAAGAAAGCTGCAAAGGATAATACAAGTAAATAAGTGCCTCTAAAGTTAAATTTGACTGTAAAAATAGAATCAGAAGATAGGAAACAACTAAGAATGCTCTTCCCCAAGCACTAAATAGTGAAATTGTACCTTAAACAATACTTTCTTCAAATGGCCATGATGGCACTTTAAAATTATATGAAGAAATTC